>JAWWEY010000208.1:50221883-50277789 GCA_035582745.1 Loriotus luctuosus
TCCCCTCCCTTCTCTTTTTACTCTGATATTTTTTCCATGATTTTTTTTGTCTAGTTTCCGAGTTCTTCATATGCAGCCACAAAAGAACCCTTTCATTAGAATTCCTCCTCCTGGAGCAGCTCTTCCTGCTCACAGTTAATAATACCTACAGCTCTTCCTTCTAAGCCATTTGCTTCTGATTTTGCCTGCACCTTCTCTTTAACTCAGTTGAGGACAATGACCACATCTGACATGTCTTACCAGTCACACAAATGGATTCAGCAAGAGGTGGAGCCTGGATTTTATCTGCTGTTTGTTGGTTAGATTATCTGACCAGCTTTGTAGGGGTTGCTCTGCAGGAGCCTTACTCCAAAGGGGGAAGATCTGGTAAACAACATCTGTCTCTAACAGACCTTCTGGGTATGCTAACCAGGATGCTGCTACGAAAGGTAAAATGTTGATATTCAGAGTAAAGCATGTATGAGTGGTGAAAGAAAAGATATTTTGCCAGTAGTGTGAATCAGAGAACACTTCTCTTGAGAGATGGAAAGAGCTCTAAAATGGTACCTATCAGAAGAATGTAGAGCTTTCAGATAGAGGGCAGTGGAGTGCATATGCGTACAGTACTGACGTTTGCAAAATTGGCACAGCAGCTATCTAAGCACATGCATATTTCCACAGAATGAGTTTAACACATCTAAAGCATCACTGGGTCCTGCTTTGCATCAGTAGAACCCTGCAAAGCATGTGTCAGATGCTGACTTTGCATGTGTATAATGGCTTATTCAATCTTTTATGATAGAGGGGAAGAATGAGAAGGCATCTATCATGTCTTAACTAGGGCTTTGTCACAATCACAGTGCTGCCCTCATTAGCAATCTAGGGAAACATGGTAACTGTTAAGAGAATGTAAAACTGATTGGATGCTAGCAGACCTAGTTACTGGGGCTGGCTGTCAAAGCAGAAAAATGTATTGAATAGCACTTGATCCTTGCCTTTGATAAATGTATGATGCAGAAGGCGTGCAGAGTGTTTCGACACCTAGGTGCAGCAGTGATGACAATGAAAAAAGCAGGAAAGGCAAAATAGCATAAGCTGGCTATCATTAAATTCCCTCTGCACTTTTACTGTATGTTTTGTTCTTTCTCACAACAGAAGCTGACAGAGACATTTAGCTACTAGCTCACCAGCTGAAGGAGAAAAATAAAGACCCACCATTTAATGAAACTGTCTTCAGTATCTCTCTAGTACACCATTATGACATTTTGATGTTCTTTTGACTAGGTGAAGTTTTTGTTCTTCATTGCAAAATTACAGTTGAAATTAAATAAATGGAAGCATCAACAAATAGTTATTAAATTACATAAAGTAACAAAACATACTCCTAAAGTAAGAAAACATACTCTTATTTTATGGAGTTTAGAGGAAATGAAAAATTGGACTGAAGATTTGGAAATTTTTTCCCCGATATAAATATTGAACAAGTTTGAAGCTCCGTTTGGGGTTTTTTTTTACTAGTTCTAAAACATATGCACAAACATGGTGAAATTCTCTTGCAGGTCCTGTACTTCCCACAATTTAATAGGCTTTCTGTGGTCATCTTGAAATGCAGTTAGAGTCAGTTTCCAAATGTTTTATTTTATTTTGCCAGATGTATGACAACAATTTACTTGGTTGTTTACAGCATGTAAAAGTATGACACCCCTGTTCTCAGTTACTAGGAAGGCAGGATATGTAAGAGGATGTATGGCATGAAAAAACCCTGGGATATGTCATGTGATTCAATTATGAAAGTGGTTTTGACTGCTGGATAGTAAATAATGATTTAAACAAAAGTAGAGTTTGATAAGAGAGGAAAGAAAAGACTTGGTTAAACTAGATCTATATAAAGATGATGTTTGAGCATGGAGAAATTAACTGTATAATTGGAATAGCAAAATAATTCATTGAAAAACATTAAAACCGCTTTTCTAATTTTGCAAGTATGACCAATGGATTATGAGATATCACAATGTTATTACTTGAATAGAAGGATGGGAAGAAAGATTTACCTGGATTACAGTAGAAAAAGGCTGAATTATATAAAATGTAATAGTTCTACAGCACTTAAATATTTTTGTCAGATATATTTTTTAATACATACTTTTCAACTGTTTTGGCAGAGGTTGGTTAAAAATATGGATGCTATCACAGGTGTTTAAGTGTACCTTATTACCTTAAACTGAGTTAATAATGTTTGGGATAATATCTCAAAACTTTTAGAGCTCTGCACACAATACCCAGACGAAATTGCCTCTTGTTTAATGGAATATTGTTGAATAAAGGACATAAAATCTCTGTACAGGCAGAATATTGCAATAAATCTTACAGAAATCAGATGGGATCTACTGGAAATCTTGGTTCACTTAAAAATCTGTGTTTATTTTTCAGGTAGTATTAAAAAAACCCTTTGTATGTTTTTTAGTAAAAATTAATATCTTTGTCAGAATTTTGTTTGTGCACAGGAATATTCTGAAAGAGATATTATTTTTCAACAAGCCATTAGACCAGGCTTAGGTGGATCTTTGTAGAGATGAAATAGCTCCTGTTTTTGTCTCTAGCTGCATCTTGGGAGGTTATATAGGATATAACCTAGGATATAACCTAGTTGTTATATCAGTTCTTTTACTACAGAGTGAAGAATCCCAAATCTTTCTTTTGGGAAAACCGGTGACAGAGAGGAGTGGTGAGGAAAGAAATATTCTGAAACTGTCAGAAAGAAATGAAAGATGACCTGACAGTCATACGGTTTCACAGGCTGCTGGAAAGTAAGCAGTGGTTTTGTTTGGTTTGGTTTTTTTTCTCCCTCTTCAGCAGATAGGCAGAAAAATGCCTGGCAAGTGCAGCAAATTTTTCTCAGAATTTATGCTATACATTGTTTTCCTTCATCAGTTTTCCTATTTGAACTCCTGAGTTAGGGGTTTAAAACAGTTCTATCTCTAGTTTAATACTGCCTTATTAATGTGTGCCATTATTTCCAAGGCCAAGAGTAGCAAAGGCACCATCAATTTTGTTTCTTCCCACCCCTCTTTCCCTATGTGCAGCAACATCCCCAAGGATCACCATGTGCCTGAGAGCATTGCCCAAACACTTCTGGAACTCTGTCAGTCTCTGCTGTGATCACTTCTCTGGGGAGCCTGTTCCAGTGCCCATTCACCCTCAGATGGATGAAACATTTTCTAATATTAACCCAAATCTCCCCTGACACAACGTCAGGGCATTCCCTCAGGCCCTGCCACTGGTCACCACAGAGAAGAGAGTCTGCCCCTCCTCCTCACAAGGAAGCTGCAGACTGCAATGAGGTCTCTCCTCAGTCTCCTTCAGGCTGAACAGACCAAGTGCCACTCCTTGCACAGCTTCCCCTCAAGGCCCCTTACAATCTCTGTTGCCCGCCTTTGGACAGTCTCTAATAGCATTACATCTTTCTTACACTGTGGTGCCCAAAATTGCCTCAGCACTGGAGGTGAGGCCGCCCCAGCGCAGAGCAGAGCAGGACAATCCCCTCCCTTGCCTGGCAGGCCATGCTGTGCCTGATGCCCCCCAGGACAGGGTTATCCCTCCTGGCTGCCAGGGCACTGCTAGCTCATGTTCAACTTGCCACCTAGGACCCCCTGGTCCCTTTCCAAGGTGCTGCTTTCTAGCAGCTCCACAGGCAGCTGAACAAGAGCCAGCTGTGCCCAGGTGGCCAAGGAGGCCAATGACATCCTGGCCTGTGTCAGGATGTGTGGCCAGCAGGACCAGGGCAGTGATTCCCCTGCACTTGGCACTGATGAGGCCACAACTCAAATCTGGTGTTCCGTTTTGGCCCCTCACTAGAAGAAAGATATTGAGACAGTTTTTTTCAGCACAAATCCTTAGAAATGTTTTGAAGGTGTATACTTTAGCATTAACATTCAGATGCCAATACACAGTAAAAGTACAGAATATGGTATGCTGTGTTTGAGAAAAAGTCCAAGGAATGCCAAAGGAAAGGTTAAATTCTGTCTTACATTTAACTGTTTCTACCATAAGTTTTGATAACTCTTGCAAAACTGACTAGTTCCATAGATATTAGCCCATTAGTGTGAAATTGCAAACTAGGAAGACCATTTTTAGCATGATTCATGTAGCAGAAGGAGCACAGATATAGATTAACTTTAATGATGCTTTTAAAAATAATAAAAAGCACTTACATAGTTTTTCACAGGTGTGTTAGGGAATTAGATTTATTTGGTCTGACAAGTAGATAGGTGCCAAATATAGAGAATAGTAGGTGTATAATATGTACAAAAAGGAGTACTTTTCCCTTTGGAATTCATTTTCCAAACATCTTGGAAACCAGTAAACAAAAAAGTCCACTTAGATCATAATTAAAGTACTAACATATGTATTATTTGAAGGCAGCTTGATAGTTTTAATTTTTTATGGAACCTGAGATCAAACCAGTTACAGAATAATCATGCAGTTCTCCATTTTACTTGCTTGTAAGACCATTAGTTAGACCATCCTGTTTCCAAGGCTAATAGTGATTAACTGATTCAATGCACTGCAACAAGAAGCTGCAGTTAAACCAGCTGATAATTATCTTAAAAAGTGCATAAAGGATCTCAGCAACTCCTAAAAAGCACAGTTAATTTCATAACTTCTACCTGTACTAGAAGATCCTTTTCTAAATCCTGAAATCTCCAGAAGTTTGATGGGTCTGGCAGTGATGATGTAATGGAGGGGAAAGGTACATACAATTTCCCTTTTTCTTTATCTTCTTTGTAAGCAATGTGAAGACAAATCTGAAACAGAAATACTTAGGTAAATGCATCAGCTCAACTGCAAATATTTGTCAGTTTTACTTCACTGTGGCTCCAGGTGACATCAAGACCTTGCTGTTCTCAGTGTAAATACACAAGAGGTGATCTGAGAAATGTCTCTGTCCCCAGATAATTGACATTTTACAGATAGGTTTGCAAACAAACCCCAGCTTCAGTGTTGTTCTAACAGCAAGATGCTCTACTGAACCAGAGGTTCCATTGATGCACTGGCTTCATGTTGTGCCTGCTGGAATAACCCCCACCAAGATCTCATCTCTGGACTCCTCTGCATATTACCCTAAGAAAAAAGATGAGAGAAAACTCTCCCCAGACAAAAAGCTGCCCTGTACTATGGAACTGCTGTAATAACCCTTTTTGATCCTAGAATAGAGCAACTCTTGTATGAGGAATATGTGAGAGACTTGGGGCTGTAGCCTTGAGGAGAGAAGACTCCAGGGATACCCTACTGTGGCCCTTCAGCACTTTGAGAGGGTCTATAAGAAAGATGGGAACAGGTTTTTTTCAGGGCCTGTTAAGACAAGGGGTAATTGTTTTAATCTAAAAGAAGGTCAATTTAGGTTTTTTTGGAAAAAAAAAAAAACCTTTAGGTTTTTTTGGAAAATAAAACCTTTAGGTTTTTTTAAGGGTGGTGTTTGTTTGTTTGTTTTACAATTAATGTGGTAAGATCCTGGAACAAGTTGTCCAGAGAGGTTCTGGATACACTATCCACACCCACTGGAAGCATTCAAACCTCAATGAAGTTCTGACAAACCTGATCTAATTGAAGGTGATCCTGCTCATCACAGAGGACTTGGACTAGATAACCTTTAAAAGGCCTTTTCAACTCAAACTAGTCTATTATTCTAGGACACAACAATTTGTTATAGAAGCTTTTTTCTTTTTAAGTGGTTCATCAAATGGATTTTTTTCCTCCAAAGATGAATCCTGAATTGATTTGTTTATATTTGTCATGAATACCTTTTTCTAATTCCAAAGAAGAGACACAATGGAGCATCTATTATTTTGCAATACAACCTGCTAAAAATTATTGAACATTTTATTTGTGTAATACATATAGAGGTAAAAAATAGGGAATGGTTCATCAATAAGATTATACTAATCATCCTACAATCAGGAACATAGCTCATTAGGTGTATAAAGATTAAGCACTTAGTAAAAGGTACATTCCTTAATTTTTTGCAGATGATAATCCATATTTAAAAAAATCATTCTATATGAACAAGACAAAACCACACGTCATCTTACTCATTTTTTTGTACATCTATAGTCTGAAGAATAATTTTAAGGGAATTGGAGCTATATATAGTCTGTAGATAAGATTTTATTTTCAATTGCTTTTAGCCTATTTATCTTCACAAGCACTAAAACAATTCTTATAATAATTATGAATTAAAATATACATCAAATGACATTTATGTACTTAATTTAAAAGATTTCTCAAAGTCCACACAATTTAAAACTTGCTTTCTAGTAAATCATGTTATCATGTGTTCATACTAGTAATTTTTATAAGGCAGATAGTTTGTAAACTTGCACACCAGTGTTCACGCTAGAATTGTAAAAGACAAGATGAAACATGATTTGAGCCCCACTGACCAGAAAAAAATACGTACTGGGAATGGATTATTTCCAAGGTACACAACACAATTTAAAATCTATGGGATAAGAGCAAGGTTCACTTATTTCTTTTACAGTGGCAGCACTTACTTCAGAAAAGTGAACATAAAATGTGATTTGTTAAATCTGCACTGTTAGGATAGCATACCTGCTGTCACCAATTTGTAACCTGCTGTCACCAATTTGTTATCTATTTCCCCTACGTTTGGGATCCTCTGGCAGCACATGAAATATTTCCTTTTTTTTCCAAAGCAAATATATTCAATTCAATAGAAATTTTTATCCTTATCAAGCATTGGGTAAATTGAAAGTAAAAGTCCTCAAAAGCCAAATTACCAAAATAGCATTTGTTTCCATTTCCAGCTTCATCTCATTCCATCATTTTTGTTTTGGACTTTGCCATTATCTTGTGCCTTGCAGGTTTTTTAAAAGCAGTATCTCCTCTGAGAACCATGCCAGGGAGTCCTTTATAGTATATGAAAAAAATCCTAACCAGCAGCTGAACATATCTTTACTTCATGCTGTTATTTCAGTCTCATGATGTGCTACTTAAACATTACAAAAAAAAAAAAAAAGGAAATAAAAAAAAATTAGATACTCAGTCTGATGGATCAGAATGGGGTTACAGTCAAGATTAATTCCTTATATGTTACCTTGGAATAAATTTCTTTAACTACTTCAGTACTTGAAAGGCAGATCCTTAAATGGGCAATGGTTACAACAGCAAGCACAATCCTTATGTTATACACTATGAGAAAAAAGTAAAAGGTTTTGTGCAGGAGAGGAGGTCAAGCAGTACTGAAAGAAGTTAAATGTGCTTAACCCTGCCCTTATCCAGAAGAATAAAGAGGTGTGGCTAGAGGTATGCAGAATCCAAAGAGGTGTGGCTCATGCCACCTACCTGTCACAGGAGTGCAATTAAAATGTTTTCCCAGTTACAAAGTTTCCCTATATATACCATCCTGGCTTACATTTTTCTGAACTATGCATTTTTCACACTTTTTATGGTCTTTTTATTTAAAATATTGACAGGTTTATTTATTTGCTGCTTTTGTTTGGGTTTAAGGGGTTTTGTGTGTTTGTTTGTTTGTTTGTATGTTTGCTTGGTTTTTAGTTTGCTTGTTTTATTTTGATTGTTTCCCCAAAATATGGTGCAAATTGCAAAAGAAAAAGCTGGGTAATAGTAAAAAGGAGATGTAATGACATTTTTGTTAAAAACTGTAGCTTTTAGAAAAGGTCATAAATTAACTTACTAAGTAAAGATAAATTATTAATTTTGATTTGAATGAACTTTTTATAGCCTATATTCACACTCAGGGCAACACAATTCATTAGGAAAAGGTAAGAGCTCAAAAAAGAAATAAAACCCTCCTCTTGAATTTGAAAATGGATAGGAACTAAAACCACAGATCTCCTCTTAGGTTATGACAGGTAGCATAGAGATTTCATACGTACAGTTTATCATTAGATGATGCAGTTGCTCCAGTGGGAAACCTGCCCCCACACACAAGCTGGTAAAATCAGGACAAGCTGCTAAAAGTGCTTCTTTCCAATATGTCATAGCAATGATGCATCACATCAGCCACCCTGGGAAAGATTTTTGCCTCAGTACAAAGATCTTAATTTTGTTACTGCCAGATTATAAAAATAAAAATGCCTCCATTGTTTTTGTGTCCAATTTACCTCCTAAAATACAGTTCATTTCACTGATGTCATAGATTTCTTTCTTGTCACAGTGGATAATGCCTTTATTTGCCTGGGGAGAACAGAAGGAAGTGTATGGAAAGGACACGCTGGTAATTTTCCAAACCAAGACATATCATAAGGAAGACTTTCTTAATTGGTATGCTAATTATTTTTATTGTGGAAAAACATTTGTCAGATGCCTGTGGTGACAGAATAGAAGACCGGACCTCTGAAGATGACATGCAGCAAGAAAGAAGTATGAAGTAGAATGTAAACTGGCAATAGCAGCTGAAGTTATGGAGCACCCAAAACCTATAGAACACGAAAACATGGACAAGATTTATATATTTCTTTCCGCCATTATATGGCCTATTTTTGATATTGTCATATACTGTAGGCTTTAAACTCAAACTACAAGAGAATACCAGCAGCAGGTAATAAAAAGCATATCATACTTTATCCACCTTGTACTCACTTCATGCTTTGCTATCAGTTACATGATTACTCAGCATGTCTGTCACCATTCCATACATTCCAAAGGCTATTTCTGCCTTAAAATTGATGAAGGCAGATTAGATTCTCCTGAAACTGAATCAGATCTCAGTGGATTAAACGGGCAATGGGACATGTCTCTCCCTTTTACACACCTATTACATTCAGTTATACTAGCACAATACTACAAAATATATATACTTATTTTAAGTAAAAGTGGCTGTAATTTTGACAGAACAGTTATTTTTCTGTATTTTTTTATCTGCATTGCATATAGTCATACAATCTTTCCATAATGCACAATGATATGTCGCTGAAAATCTTTGCATCATTTTGCCATAAAACTAGCTGGCCATGGTCTTGGCATATATATTCACCACAAGTTATACAGTAGTTTATTAGTTAACAAGAACTTAGGATGATCTGAAATGCTGTATTCTATCTTCAGGTTATAGGAAAAAAACCCCTAAAGTTGTTAGTAGGAACATTAGCATATAGATCAATAGTCCTAAAAACTATTTGGTACAATGAGTGAGATGATGGTTTTTCAGTAAAGGAGGGTAAGGGATGTCATGGTCATCTCACAAGCTAAGTGGCCCCTGATATGGCCACTTCCTGCAGTTCCCCAAGCACTCACTGGTACTGGGGGGGAGCAGTACTAGCTTTCAAAGCAAATATTTCATCCAAATTGTAGGTCCTGAAGGTCCTGTAGGTCCTGCTACTATTAAACCTTTTGTTTTGCAAATCCCCATGGTATTATGGGGCCATGACATGCTCTCACAGATGGCAGTCAGAACTGGGTCTGATTTTTCATAGGGGTCACTGATTTGCACACTACCCTGAAACTGACCTGGAAAATTAATGAACCGGTATGGGTAGGTCAGTGGCCCCTGAAAGCTGAAAAATTGCACACCTTACAAAACCTGGTTAATGAACAATTGCAAGAGGGACGTAGCGTCCCCTCCACAAGCCTGTGGAACTCTCCTGTATTTGTCATTCAGACAAGAGGTGGTAAGTGGCATTTGCTGTGATCTCAGAGAAACAAATGCAGCCATGGAAGACACGGAAGCCCTGCTGCCAGGCCTCTCATCACCTACCATGATTCCTCGAAGCTGGCACTTGACAATAATTGATTTGAAAGATTGTTTTTCCGAGCCCAGAGGACGCACCAAAATTTGCCTTTTCAGCGCCCAGTTTAAATATGCAGGAACCTTTGCAATGATTCCACTGGGCAGTTTTACCCTTCAAACTGGCATATGTGAATTTCTGAAGGAAAATATATCACATTGGTAATATGGACATGTACTTAATTAACATGAAAATTGTACAACTCAACTTTATTTTTTTGTATGTGCACATGTACACAACAAAAGTACCTTTTGTTTCAGTTGGGGTTTGTTTTTGTTTGTTTGTTTTTTAGAAAACAGATCTTCAAAACAATACCTTTTTATTTTTAAATATAATTTTCCACTGGAGTAGACAGAAGTATTTGCATACTTATTCAATATAGTTTACCCAGAAAATTCATAACTGTGATGCTGCATCTCATTGCAAGTCTATTTCTACAAGCAGACCAAGTAATTATGTAGAGAATTCTGTGCAAAGTTATAATATGTATTGGCTACATTTAGTATAAACTATAATAGTAGTTGGTAGAGATTTTGAGCCTTAGGCCATAAAATTCAACAAATGCAATCATTCTTCTGGTAACACTAATATTAACTCAATTTTGGAATGCTGAGTAACTGGGCACACTGGTCAACTCTTAAAATTTAGTATATTTTGACAGTCACCACATAATTGAAATCTGAAATGTTTCATTTATTCTTCTTTCTGTGTGGAGGAAATGTCAAATCAGAATGACTTAACTATGCATAAATTCTGACATTTTAGAGAGAATGACTATGGAAAAGTCTCATTAAACTATACGGTATATTTCAAGTTTGGTAGTAGCCTCTTCCAGGTTTGACTACAGACCTTCTGTATGGATGGAGTAACGCCACAGCAGCAGATCAGTTGGTGGAAAAGGTGAGGAGACAGGGCATCACAATAAATTCACTGGAAATATTCCCCAAGAGGCACAGCTTAATTGCTAGGTTGTTCTCTCAGAAGAACTTACCTCCTTTTCATACAGTCAGCCACAGATGTAGGGGGTCACAAATTCATAGAGAAGTGTGACTAGATTCCCTTTACTGCTACCATGGCATTTAGAGTCAGTTGTCTGAAATGTGAATGTCTGAACATGAAGATGCACACCTGCTAGGATGTGTACAAGAGTACAGTCTTTGTGAAGAGGAAAATTGCTTACCTCCCAGTTCTTTACTGGTGGCTTCAATTCCCACACTTGGACCATGTATGGGTGTCAAAGGAGGGAATTGCCAGTACAAAAGAGTTGCAAAGAAAGATAAAGAGCAGCGCTAGGAAAAATACATATTCTTACCTCCTCCTTCTTACTTGACAGAAAATCTGTGCTAAACAGAATTGCGTGAGATGAAAAGAGAGTAGACAGAAGAAAAACACCTCTGGAGACAGCAGAGAGATTATTGTCAAGAATGTGTCTATTCCTGAATGAGAACTGAAATGTGACCATGAAGAGGGCATATGTCACTGCAATAAGGCAAACATATTTGAACATTTCCAAACATATGACCAGAAAACTGGTAAACAGCTAAGTATTTTAAAATAATCAAATGTCTAACTAAGGAATAAAAGGTGGAGAGTAAAAAAATAAACATGTCCTTTTTACAAAGTGGCTTCAATTATAATACCATTCACAAAGTAGTGAGGTCTCAGAAATACAGTAATGTGAGTTAGATCAGAGCCTGCCTGGGCACTGTCAGGAGAAACCTGTGTTTTGGCAGCATCCAGCAGGTAAACAAAGGGAAGGCACCAGCACTGTATGAACCAGCTATAACCCTTGGCAGCTGGTTGTGCAGAGATGGGCCCAGCAGCACCAATGCCCCCCCTCTGCAGACACTGCTTGCTGTGATTCAGTGCACTTACTGCAGTCATCCCTGGATCTCAGAATGCATTAGCTGGAAGAATAGGATTTGACTTTATGACTAAGATATTTACAGTCCTGTCAAAACCCTGCTTTTTTGTGGTACTATTACGAAGAAGTAGGTATCCTTTGGGAAGGTAGAGTGCTCTATATGAAAATGGTTAACTCAACAGAAAGATGCAGCAATGAAAAATGGGCAGTGAAGAGGAATTATACTGGTGAATCGTAGCTTTTTGTGGTCAAAACTGATAGCTGTTAGGTTGGTCAGTGATGATGACAATGGCCACAGGTCTATGTAAAGGAGTCCCAGAGCTTGCATCACTCTCAGTATCTCAGTGACTTGACAGGTATGTGGTCTTCGATACCTCCCCACATACTACTCTGGAGGTACTTGAACAACTTATTTGAAATATCAGTCTTTGGTGAACAGTGGGAATTATTCCAGCAGCCTAGAAAATGAGAAGTTTTTATTTAAGATTTCCAGATTCCTGACAGAGCGCATCAAAGTTACCCTAATAAAAATTTTTTAAACTTTCAATACATTCTAAATGTTTTATTTCACTCATATTTCTATACACAAATGGAAAACAAAAATATTTTAATTACTCTACTTGAGAAAAATATGCAAGCCAGCACATATTATACCTCTCTTCCTTCAACAATATCATATTCCCAAGAATCACTTTTGTATCTAATTTTTCTCAGCTTAATAAAACAACAATTAACTTGCATAGTTACGAAAAATGCTGTTGGAGCCCCAATTCCACTAAGAGGTTTTCAGCTGACTAGCCCTACCTAGGGTCCCCATCTGCAACCCTGGACACTCAGTCCCTTCCTGAGCTCTGCCACAGGCATTCTTGTCCTTTACCCAGTCTCCAGTCTTTTTCTGCCCCTGTCCTGTCCTCAGACCTGTGGTATAGCCCTGTCTCCTGCTGGTACTGGGCTGGAGTCCCTAGAAAGATCCAGAGCCCACCTCTCTTTTGCTGGGGGGACTCTTGGCCTGTCAGCAGCCTCTGCTGAGGCCCGGTGCCCTGCCTGCTGTCTCAGCCCCACACTGAGGAGCTGTGCGCTGGCTGCAGGAGCACTGCCCCTGCTGCCCTGGCTTCGCCTCCAGGCTTGTATTCCCCCACGGAACAGCCCCACCCCTGCTGAGCCTCGGCAAGATTTTAGGCATGACAAAAAAGCAGTCTGCTGCTCTGCTGTGTTGTGCTGCTGAATTGATCCTATTTCAGTGCAAGCTAGCTAGGAGTTACTTTGAATATTAGAAAAGACTAAACAAAATATCTATTATACTCCCATCTTTCACTTATAAGTACTTGGAATTAAACACAGTAGGAGCTTAGCAAATTCCTTGGATTTTGTGAGACAGCATCTTTTTTAGAGATGGAGTTAATTTTGAATGAGGTGTACCAAACACAAATTTATACAAAATGCAGAAGTCCAATAAAGTTTCCGAATAATGAAGGTTAAAGAAAGTATGCTGATTTGTGCAATAGAACGGAAATAATTCTTTAGAAAGGCAAGTAAAACCTTCTTGGGAGTACCTTCAGGAGTCACAGAGTATTGTCTGAATTTAAGTTGTGGTATTTTTTAATGTATCAGGAATTCTTGATGCAAAACTCTGGTGTAGGAAAGACAAAAGACCTGAGAGACTCCTTTAGAGAAAGAACACATAAAATCAAAATAGAAGCAGAGATATTGCTTGAGAAAACAGGGGCTAGCTGAACTCTTAGGGATTCTGGAAGAAATACTGCATCCCATCCTGGTCCTTCCAATACAGGGTTAGTGCTCACTGAAGTGAATTCAGCAGAGGAGCCCAAGCAGGCCAGGGGCTGGAGAAGTTGTCCTACCAGCTGCTGAAGTATCTGGGCTTGTCCAGCACAGAAGAGAGTTTCAGAGCGACCCTGAAAAAAGCAGCCCTTCAGCATCTACGAGTGGTGATCAAGAAAACAGAGATACTGTGAAGAAAGTTAACTCTACCCCAGACAAAGCCAGCTCAGTACTGCTTGCAGAAGTTTCCTTTCCTTAGGTGCTGAAAGCTGAAGAGCTAGTGAAAAATGCAGCAGGGAATAGGGAAAGGCTGAAAGTCAGACAAAAATTGTAAAGAGAGCTAGTCAGGTCAGAAAATGAAGGAAAATGTGGTCCTTCCTGAGGACAGCCAAGCTGCATAACAGACTGCCCAGAGAGGTTGGCAGTTTTTGAGACTGCCCCGAGCAATCTGGTCTGACCTCAGAGCTGGACATGCTGTGAGCAGGAGATTGGCCTGGAGACTTCCTGGGGTCCCATCCAACCTGAACACTGCTTTGATCATTTCTCATTGAATGCAACAATAATGGTAGAGCTGGAAACAATATGGTTCACAATATATTGAACAAATTCACAATTATATGGCTCATATAAATCAATAAAGTGGATGTAAGCATCAGAGAAATGTTTCATTTCCAATAAAACTCGCCAATGTTGCTTTGAGCCTATTAGTCTAAGAAAGGGACAGAGAACAGACAGGAAGGAGATCGAATGATAAACCAAGGAAGTGCACACTCAAAATCACAGGTGTATGAAAAAAAGAAAAATCTTTGTTTTCCTGCTGAAGAAAAAAAATTAAAAATATTTAAAGATAGAAAATTTGAAGTCTAAGGAGAGTACTTTCCAGGACAGATATATGCCTTTGAATTTTCAAAAGTTGTATCTTAGATCTAAAGAGTCTGCAGTGTCTTGTTAGATTTAAAGAAATAGAGAAATTTTTTTTTGCAGAAAAAGGACGGCTTACATGTAATAAACAGAGTGTGACAGTCTAACACTTGAAATTTCTGAGAAAATGTTTCCTAAGAGTTAAGCCAGTGATAGCAATCAAACAATTTTACTCCCCCTATAAGTATCAGATATATATTTAATATATTTACAGATGTGGTTGTCTCTAAAATAGGGTTTGAGTATTAAAAAAATTGGCAGCAGTTTGTCCATTCGCAGCTTCTAAAAGATGGAAAGTTTTTCTTTTCCTCAGTGCCCCCAAAAAGCACTAACGTGCTGCCCTGGGTGACTTTCTAAAGCTTATAATTGGCCCATTCCCAGGAGTTGGTCAGCAATCACAGAATCCACGCAGAGGGAGGTCAGGGAGCCAAGTCCATGTCTCAAAAGCACACGTTCAAGAAACCCAGTTCCCTTTTTAGAGTAACAAACCGGCAATTAAAGCCGGGCGAGCAGCTCGACGCCGTCCTCCCGGCAAGGCCTCGGGCCCCGCTCGGCCCCGGCGCGGTGGCAGCGGTCGCTCGGCCGCCAGGGGGCGCTGCAGCCCCGTGCATGAGGCTCGGCCCAGCCCCGCCCGCTGCTCGGGACAGCTCTCGCACGGACTCACGGACACGCGGACACACGGACACACGGACACAGACACACAGACAGACACACAGTCACACAGACACAGACACGCAGACACACAGACAGACAGACACACTCACACACGCAGCGACACACAGACACAGACACAAACGCACAGACGCGCACACACACACAGACACACACACAGACACAGTCACACATAGACACACAGTCACAGACACACAGCCACACAAAGACACAGGCGCTCACACATACACACACACACACAGACAACACACAGACACACAGACACAGAAGGACACGCACAGACACACACACAGTCACAGACACACAGACACAGACAGACACGCGCAAACACACACACACACACAGAGACACACAGACAACACACAGACACACAGACACAGACAGACACACAGTCACAGACGCACACACAGACACAGACACACGGACACACACAGAGCCTCAGACTCCTCACACCGGCGGCAGTGGAGGGTGAGGGGAGAAGGAAAAGCACTCTGAAATCTTTCTCTTCACAGAATCAGCCCTCGAGCTTATTGCAGCTTTCTTGTTCTCCCAGCGCTCATGCCTGATGCAATTTAAGAGGTAGAATTAAATTCAAGGCTTTTACTGTAGCTACCACCATTAAATGGTGCAAGCTTTTCTGGAACCACAGGACAAAGACAAAAATTGACTTTGTCTCTTGATTTATTTATATCTCGATTTTCAAAATAATGCCATATTTTATTTTGGCAATGGAGTGCCTGCTTTTCTGATGAGAGCGCAAAGTAATATCTTTCCTTCATAGTGCATTTGAGTGAGTGTATCATTTGGGTTGCTTTCTATCTTAAGGCATTGTTAATGTAAAAAGCAAATCCTGTGCAGGGACTGAATTAGTATGATTGACAAAAAAGCTGCTATACTAAAACCCTTTAATAAAAAAAACAAAACCAAACCCAACCTTTTTCGCCAGTACACTGCCTCCCAAAGAGGCATTGCACTTGCAAACCACTCGCAATTGCACCCCTGAAAATAAATTGCCAATCCAGATATTCTGTTTCTTCAAACAGCAGTGTATTTATTCAGTTCACAAATAGTGTCACAAATTTCCTGATGACCATGAAACAATAGGAGATCATCAGGATACAAAATTTGTGGCAATATTATTTTTTTTCCATTTTTTCTTCATACCAGGAGTCTTCGTTTTTTGCCAAGTTTGCCTCACTGCTGTAAATGCAGCATGAGTAGCAGATATACAGTGTGGCATATTCCAGTCTGAGTTTTATATGATTCAGATTTTCATGGTTTGTTCAAACACACTGTGTTGCAAAGAATGGACATTAAACACCCACAGCTCTCGAGCAGAAACTCGTACTCTCTGTACAAGTTTCTTTATTCAGATCAGTGAAATAAATTAGGCTCAGAATGTATGAGAGTGCTGATATGTAACAATGCAGATTAAAATAAAAATCAAGATTTCATCCAACCTGCCTTCCCTTTACTTGTCTTCAGGTACCCAAATGCAGTGTCAGTACATCTGTCTGTGAATTGTCTGATTCACTTTTGCAGCTTCACTGCCTAGTGAAGGCTAATTATCCACTTGAAAATCTGTACCCCACTGAGGTGGTGCCAAGAAAGCAGAGATCTGACACTGGTTCCATAGCCATACCATCTTGCCATGCACAAATCAAAAAGTCAGCCTGCTGGTGTTCACCCACAGTCAGAGCAGAGCACACAAATGCTTGCTAGATGCTAGGTAGTAACAAATGGAGGTGGGAGCTATCTCTGATCCCAGAGTAATTACAGTGCTCTTTTTTGATTTAACTTCAGAACTGAAAACGGATTGATTAATGTATGCATTCCCTTAGCATTTAAACATAGTCTTTTCCTGTGTGCTAGCACACAGAAATAAGTGTTAGGAATTCAATGTAGTCTTTCAGAAAGGAGATGTAACCACCATCCTTTACTTAGAGTAGTTATGAGAAATTATTCAAGCCTATTTGACAGACTACTTAAATGAAAAAATACTAGCTTCACCTTCAGTGTTCAACATCCATGGGCTGATGAGTACATATTCCTTCATTTATATGAAGGTTTGAATGTAGACCTGTATGCCTGGTAAAACCAAGTGGCTAAGAGAGGAAACATTATATACAATAAGGTAAAGGAGAATGGCACTGAGAGTTGTAAAATCACAGAAATTAGACCCAGAAAGGATGTTGAGTTATTTATCCTTTTCCACCTGATAAATGTTTACATCTAAGAAAGAAAATTTGCTCTGGTGCCAGCTTGAAAGATTTTTGGTGGAATGATCAAGGAAACTGTTGTTTGCTTTCTGCAGTGGTTCAGACGCTTGCTCATTCTTTGATAGTAAACAGACAACATCAAAGACATCTGACTCCATCACCACCTTCCTCCTCACAGAATCAATACACAGTGCCCTGAGCTTTGACCAATTACTCTGGTCAAAGACAGTAAATTTACTCTGTGAAACTTCGTCTTTACCTTCTTTCCACCAGATGTTGATTTCACTATTTTTCTGCCAGACAAAGGTGACTAGTCATCTTCACATCTCAGGAGAGATGTCATAGTTGCCAGTCATGGATAAATGAAAACTAAAAGGTAGTGATAATTCCTAGTGTTAACTAGATCCTGGCTTTGGAACAAGATCTTTTAGTGCTATCTGTCTTGCACCATCAACAGCTTAGAACTGAACTATACTTTGTAATGTAATATGCAAGGTTTTCCTTGGTGCTACTGCTTTTAGATAAGGTGACTTCTATTCGTGTAAAGAGTATGCCTCCACTAGCAATTTCAGTGGGAAGTGCTAGTGTGCCTCTTCATATTATAGTATGTTAAATTTGTGAAGCTAGTATTATGGGAATATTTCACATATGGGAAATTTGTGAAACTAGTATTCCACACATGTTAAAAGCAGATGGGAAAACTTCTGTCATGATTTTAATAAAACCTAGGGGGGTTAATTCTGCCTTGTCTAAAAAAAAAAAGGAAAAAAATGCTCTTTGTTAAACAATACCTTTTCTTGATTCCATAAAACTTTAAAGCTTTAAAATGAATTATTAGTTTGACAACAATCTCCTGTTTCTGTGTACATTTCTTTGTCAACAAAGTAGCTACTTGTACTAGTAATGTGCTAACCTGGTGCAGGTGGTTCAGCTTTTCATCTCTGTATTGCTTGTATAACTTCTTTCTCCTGACATAGCTGCAGTTTGCAAAATACTGGTATTCCTTCATTAACTCTCCACCTCTTTTGAATATGTCAGTTCCACAAGGTATCCTCATGCTCTTACAGCTGTTACACTCCTTTGACTGCTGCTTTCACAGATTCATGCTCTTAAATATAGCCTCCAGTAGGTGTTGTTCCTCTACCCCACAACTGCATGTGTGATATAAGAGCCCAGCAATACCTTCTGCCATATGGAGCACTGCAAGCTGTTCATGAGCAGCACTGCTGTCTGTGAAAAATCGTTTCAAAGATGCATTCTTTTGAACATATATTAAATGTTCTAGGATAGGAAAAGCATCAGATTAGAATTTCAAATTGTGGAATTGAACTGATTTACCCCAGTGGGACATCAAATGCTGTGGGCTTTTCTTTTGTTTGTTTTTAACATGTATATATTCCCAATTACCTAGCAACCAAGATAAACTTACCGGAGTGTTCAGTGTCTAATAAAACTTGCAACTTCCATTACTGTCAGGAAGAAACATGGTTCTCAATAACAGTAGATCATGGTACAAACAGCACAGAAATTTTCCTCCTTTTTATTTTTTCTAATCTGCAAAGTCTTACATCCACAAAAAGTGATATTATGTTTTCAAACATAAATATAAAAAAGTCAACAAGCAGGTTCTAAAATAATACTGGTCTTAGTCTGCTATACTTTATGTCAGAATCAAAGTCATGGTGTTGAGGGAAAAACAGTGGAAGAGCATTCTGTAACATTTAAGTCTATTAATTATTAATGTGATTTAAATAATGGTGACTCATGTTCTAAACATATTAAAATTGTCAAATTTTAGCTTAAGGGGAGCTATTGTTTCACCTTTATTATGGCTGCCTTTCTTTTTCTTCACTCCTACAGTATATCTTGTTTCCTTTCCTGTCTTTTTTCATTCTTATGTGTGAAGCAAAATCAGTGTAGAGGATCCAGAGATAATTATATCTTCATTAATATTAAAAAACTAAATAGTAACAAACAGAAAAATCAGGAGGATTAAATAAGAGGAAAGATAAAAAGACAATCAAATGTGTATTTTTCTAAGAAGAAATGCATACCTCGTGGAAAAATCAATAATTATATAGAGTTTAATATTTATGGTTTTATGCAAATTAGGGGGAAGAATCTTAAGTGATATAAATTAACAAGAAACACCAGGTGTTGAGCACTAAATAGCTAAGTCCAAAGGAACTGTGTTGATACGTGCTGCAAATATCACTGAAATTTATTTTCACAGATGTATATAATTTAATTTGGTAATTAGGAAGGGCATTTGCATCTATCTGTCAGTTGCCATTGGCACAGGCAGATTTTGTGATGCAGAGGGCTAAAGTTACGTTTATTGTTTATCCTGAAAATGTGGTCTGTGCACTAGTGAGCAGTCTGCAAGGTCATAGTAAGTGGTCTGTATTTATTCTGTGCATACTCTTCAAGAAACTTTAAAGCTGTAATTGATGCCTGTTATTTTCAGAAAAGTTTTACTCATCTAGCCTTACTTCTTTTGCATATCCTGAGATATGATATTTCACTGACATTCATTACTTGACACATTGTATTAAGGCATATCCTCTAAAAAGACAACAACTTGGTTTTGAAAACTTAAACTGAAGGGCAACCATCATATCCCAAAGTCATTTGATTCAGTGTTTCATTATCCCCACAAGTAGGAACAAATCACCAAGGAAATTAACCTATGCTATGCAGGAAGTCTATTGTGTATGTGATGAAAGGCATTACTCCCTGAGGAAATAAAGTGATCTAAGGAGTAAGAAATGGAAGATGAAATCTGCTTTATACAAAGTTCTTGTTCATTGGTACTTACTGATCCGTCACATGTTATTTACTACTACTACTACTACTCCTACTACTCCTACTATTAATATTATTGTGTTGGACAAAATACTGTCAATGGTTGATTGTGGACATTTTAAGTAACAGCTTTCTTCAAGTTCTTAAAAGTTAGGTTAATGACTATACTTTGTTTTCCACTGAATTTTGTTGTTTTACAATATATTTGCAATGTATACATTGTAGTATTATACATATATATTTTATTTATACTGCATAGAGGTCTTAAGAAGGGGAAGGGAGAGAGGAGGAGAGAGGGAGGGGTTGCTGTGTATGTTGAAAGATGACAGTATGCAAAGAACAAAAGTATTATTATAGTGTTATTAATTGCTGAATTTTTAACACAATTATCTGAATAAAACATATCTTTGTTATCTATATGTGACATATTTTGGAAATAAAGGAAAGGATTTAATTTGTATTTTGTTATCCAGCTTGGGGCTCATCTCACTAATAGGACTCTTGCCATTTATTCCTAAATGAGCAAAATAAGGTTTTAGCTATTCTTAGCTAAAATGTGTCTAAATTTCTAATAATTATGCCATCTCTCACGACAGATTCTGGAAAAACAAGTCTTTTGAAATATGCACTTCATTATTAAAGTAGGTTGAAAATCACCAAATATATGTTAATATTAATTCCATGAGTGGGACCATCACTGTTTTTTCATTTGTTTATTGTCTTCTAATAAATTCCTTTGGAGTTCTTTCATACTTTTACAGCTGTTTTTTCTCTAGGTGTTAGTGAATCAGGATGTCCAAGGGCACCTTCACAAAATAGTATAAATCTGCAATACAGAGACTATGTGGTGATAAACCAACTTGACAGAAATCATAGTTGAGGATTAATTGTGTCACTTTGTTTGAGAATGATTTAAAACTTTATACCTTACTCTTGTGGGGAGTTCATACTCTATGCACTGGCAAATAGAAACTATGAGCAGAAAACCCCAGATGATGAATCCTTCATTCTGCAAATGAATTTCATCTTGCAAAAACTCACAAACTTCCCTAAATATATATTTTTAAAATATTTCTTAGTAGGAATGGATGCAGTAAAACTAATTGGGCCAACACTGTGAATAGTCTGTATTTGTATTTTAAAAGAAATTACTGACGTCATTGCAGTATGGTATTGGTCACATATGTTTAACTAAAGCTTTTAAATATGCCAATCTAACTCATCCTTTCTTGCTCACCATTATATAAGGACATGGTTTTGTTGTTTATGAAACATTATAGACTTTTAGGAGAGAATACACACAGTACCTTATAAGCAATACAAAATGTCTCTAAAGTATGAAAAAGTTTTTTCATGGTTTGTTGTCTGGTGAAACAGACGTATTTTCTATTTTTTCTAAGTTTTTGAAATATTATAAAAATACGTTATTGTATGTGTATAAAAGGATGCTACACAGCAGCTGGACCATGAAAATATGGATTTGTGTGATGGTAAGTGTAAGCAATCCAAGTTTCTTTTAATCTTTCACATTAGATTGAAGTACTTCCAATTACTTTGGGGTATTTTTTTCTGCTGGACTGCTACTACGAACCTTAAAATTTACCATTTGTAAACTGGTATGTGATAAATTTTTCATGTAGCTAAGCCATGAACTGTGTTCAAGGTCAGATGGGGCTTGATGGGGCTTTGAGCAACCTCATCTACTGAAAGATACCCACAGCAGAGGGGCTGGACAAGATACCTCTCCCTAAAGATCCCTCCCAAACCAAATTATTCTGTGATTCTGTGTAAGTATTCTTGTTTTTGAGTTATATAGGTGGTTTTCATCACACAACCCAGGCACTATTATAGTCCTCTCCTAGTGTCTCTTAGGAAACATGGAATTAATAGAAGTGCTATAGGAACCTTTGTTATGAACCTAGTATCTGTGGATTGCTTGTGATTTGGGTATTTTTAAGGAAATCACAGTACAGGTTTTAAAACTTTTTGGTTCTATTTAGATTGATAGCAGAATAAGTTTTCTCAGATGTTTCTGATTCTGCACACAAAAGATTGTTGTGTCTACAGTTTTAGTTTCAATAACAGTTACAAGGAAAAGAATCTTTGCATATTAGCTCATCCTGGTGCATAAGCTAGAGCAATATTTGAACTGTAATTACTATTGTGCTGTTAAGCCAAGTTGCCACATGTATATCTCCATTAGCTTCATTAATGTTCTATAGGAAAATAATCTAAAGATTTTATTTTGTATAAATACTGATTGTGAATAGATGTCTTATTACAGAATGCTGATAGGACTGGTCAAAAAAACCTTTGGCAATGTAATTCTAAGTCCATCAACCTTAGCCCCAGGTTAGGATGTAAACATAAATGATATATAAATTTTTGCATTGGCAAACTATCTGTTAATTAAAGTCCTGGTTTGGGTGCAAATTAGGAGACTGAAATTATTTAATATTTGTTGATTTTGGCTGCAGTAAAATTAACTGTCATGCAATCTCACAAGTCATATTAGAAGATAATGGCACATTGTCACCATTGGCTGTAGCTAAAGCAAAAAATTAGCATGTGGGGTGAGGGACGAGGGAAATATCTTGACCATAAAAGTCAAGCTGCAAATAGAAGTGTAAATGAATCAAATCATACTGTGCTTAGCATCTGTATGCAAAATGAAGTCAAGAGAATTTTCAATTTTGCTATTAAGATATATTCTATTTTAAATTCATTTGATGAGAAATTGAGTTTGATTAACATGTTCCATGACATGGTACCTCATCTTGTTGTCACAGGAACTGACACAAATTGTTGTTCAGAAGTCTTAAAATAAGATAAGATGGTTTTCCTGGAAACAAAATTTTCATTTTAATTTCATTAACATTTGAGTAGTGTTTATCAAACAGCACTAAGTATTCCTCTATATGTCTAACTACATCACCCCTCCAAAATAGGTGTATTTTTGTAAAAACTTGAGCAATGTTCTTCCCAATGGCATTCTGAGGGATTCGAGGCAGACAGTTTTCTAAGTATTGTAGCCAACCATTTGTTCCCTCAGATATGGCAGAGAACTACTGTACACCAATCAATTCCTGTACACAAAT
Organism: Loriotus luctuosus; assembly: GCA_035582745.1. NCBI lineage: Eukaryota > Metazoa > Chordata > Aves > Passeriformes > Thraupidae > Loriotus > Loriotus luctuosus. The sequence continues at coordinate 50,244,988 of JAWWEY010000208.1, forward strand.
GCATGGGGAACAATGACCCCATGACCTTATTGGGGTGATGGGATTGGTCAAATGACTGGGGTGTGTGAGAGATGGATATAAGCTCATTAGGAAGGATTGGGCAGGATGGTGAGGAGAGGGATCTACTCTTGATGTGAGAGACCAGTGGGGTTGCCTGGGATGATGAATCATCTGGGAGGTTACAGTTCAAGATTAGTTATCTGGAGTAGAATTTTGGTTATGTGGGATTTCCAATAACTCTACAGAATATAGTCTTTGAAGAAAAGGAGATCCAGAAGAGTTGGATGATTTTCTAGGATCCCCTCCTGCAAGCTCAGTTAAACAGGGAGTTTCTGTCTAAACACAGACATGAAAACAGCTGGAAGCAAGAACAAATGACGCAGACAATCCCCAAAAATACTATCAAAGCATTGAAGGGTGAGATGAGGAAAGTTAAAGCCCATCTGGAGTTGATGCTGAGGTGAAAGACAACAAGTAAAGCTTCTACAGGTGTATCAACAGCAAGAAAAGATATGAAAAATGTAGGTCTGCTGTTCAGTGGGACAGGGGATCTGATGACAAAGGAGATGGAAAAGGACGAGGTTTCTAATGTCACCTTGTCCTCAATTTTTATCTGTGTGTCTGGTCTTGAGGTCCCTGAAACTGGAGGTGAAGTCTGGAGCAAGGAAAACTTACCCTCAGTGGAGGAGTTTGCTGATGATACCAACTGGGAGAAGTGGTTGATGCACCAGATGGCTGCCCAAAGATGTGCTGTCTCCACCCTTGGAGATATGCAAAAGCCATCTGTGCACTGCCCTGGGCAACCTGCTGTCAGTGGCTCTGTTGAGCAGTGGAGCTGGACTAGATGATCTCAAGAGATCCCTTCCAACTTCCACTGCTCTGTGTTTCTTTCTCAGTTTTGTTATTTTCTTATGTAGATCTTCAACTAAGGGCTAATGCTGACCCTTACAGGCCTGGATTTCCATTTGTGCATCTTAAATTTTGTTTTCACACAAGGTTGGTTATCTAGTTTTGCAGGAATTTTGCAGTAATAAAAAACAAGCTGAATCAAATTTGGTTGTACAAACAAAAGATACTCTATTCCAAAAACCTTTCTGTAAAAATCTGAGTCTGAACAGAAATTCATCCTAGGCTCATATATCAACAATTCTTAGTGTGTGATGCTACCACTCTTTGCAGTAACAGGCAGAGAGATGGATTCATATGGAGAAAGAAATCTGCCCAAACCTCCAAGGAGAATACCTAGTGTTTGAATAAAAATTGATTCCCAGCTACCTTAGGTTTGCAAAACCTAAGAGCATCTATATCTCAAAAGGCCTTATCATGGAGACATAGAAACTTCCTTTAATGTATCCAGTATACAGGTGTAATAGAATATTTATTCTGAGGCATCTCCATTTTGAAATATGTTGTACTACAAGTGAATTCAGACTCTTCTCTGGCAGGCTGATACTCTATAACTAGACAATGCATTTAAGGCACCTGCTTTACTGTCATATGACCCAGCATAAAGGAGAGGCTTGAAAGAAATGGTACTAAGAATTATTTCAGAAATGAAACATCATCTGCAACCACTACCAAAAGTTTAATTCAACTTCAATGGCTGCAAAAACCCTTTTTTCCCAGGGATGAAACAGAAACCACTGAAAGTACATGAAGCATGTAATAAGGATACAGAAAACAGTTACTTTTCATCATGGTTGTGATCCTTACTTTCCCGTTAAAATGAATTCTGCTTAGTTCAGACTTTTTTTATGTCATTGTTCCAACTGTTTCTTAGTCTGTATATTCTCTGGTGATACCATTACTGTTTTCATAGCTGGTCAGACTGAACATTCATATTGGACTTGTGTCATTTCAGCTAATACCTATAGTAGAGGAAAATTACATTGACCACGGGTTCATACCTTTTCTGGTGATAAGCACACAAAATAGCATAATGTTCAGTGCCGCTGATTTTTATTCTCTAAGCAGCTTGGACCTATGCAAAAGCCATTGGAAAACTACAAAAAGTAACATGGGTCAGCAGCTGCCTCAGATAGGAATAGAGAGGGAAAAAATAGCATACTGCAAGGATCTCCTTTCCAAGTTTCTGCAGCTGAGTGATTTTTGAGGTTACTTGATAAAAATAGGCACAATTTCTTACAGTGTTATTTCATGCATGTGATACACTTGCAATCTTATTGGAACCTGATCTGTGTTTTGTTTGTTTCACAGTTTAATATTACATCAGTTTTTGTTCTTATGAGAAACACATACTACAGGAATAGGACAATTGCAAATTGTAATTAGATTTTTGGCAAGAGAAACCACGTCTGCTTGGGTTTTTTTTGTGGGATGAGAAACGATATCCTTAATTTACTAGATTGTCACAATTCTGAAAAGCATCAGTAGTAAAGGTTTTCATAGTAAAGGCTATCATAACCACATTTGTTTCTGTCTTTGGGGAAGAATTTTTAACACATTTCACATGAAATCCCATAGCATGTGCTCCAGCTTAGGTGACAAATGGATTTTCCATAGGTCACAGCATTATCCTTTGGGATATAACTCAAGCTTGACCCAGATCCCTTATAATTTTAGATTTCTGTTTCAGATCAGGTTATATCCCTTTCATATTGCAATGATAAGGGGGAAATTCTTTTTGCATCTCATTTAGACTTCACAAAGCCCATCACACCTGAGTAATCCAATGACTTGTTCAATTCATTAAAAAAATGATTATGCCATGTGTCTGGACTTGTAATATTTTCATGCAGTTAAAAAAAAAAGATGGAAATACAGGGAAAATTTGTATTGTGCCATTTGACATGGAACATAAATATAATAATATCAACCTGAAGCTATTTAGCAACTTTAAGAATTGGAGATATTTGAGAAGAGCACCAGGGTATACATAGTCCTGCTCCGTCCTTCCACTGTAGATATGAATAGACAATCTCATATGCAAAATCCCTATACCAAGACATTCAGGTCTCATTCCTAAATGGGTTATAATTTGCCCAGAAGTAACAGTCTTGACTCATCTTTGCAGCATTTGTAGTAATCTTGTTTATTTTCATTGCAAACCTTTGGCAGCAAGAACTATCTGTGGAGGTAGGATTATAGTCTCACCGGGGCCTAAAGGTACCATCTGTGGTATAAACCACCAATAATGCACTCCATTCAGAACCAGTGACTACAGGGAGATGGGAAATGAGCATATTTTGACATGGAAATCTTCCCTGATGTATTTATATCTCATGTGTGTACTACTTTGTGCAGTTTGGTAAAATAGTTTTCTTTTCAAATAGACCTTATTTTCAGAGGACTGAAAGAATGAATATGAATAAATGAATATTAATTTACTTTGAGCTTATGGAGCATTCTACTTCTATACTTACTTGTTTGCCTAGCTGTAGTCAATTGTGTTCTAAAAAGCATGGTGGAAACTATTTTAAATATTTAGTGAGAAACAAGAAAATGAAATTCTGCACTGGTGATGATCACGTCACATGATTTTGTGATGGCAGATTCCTATTTATTTATTAATAATTCGTATTCCTTTTGATTGAGACTGGCTACCTCTAGACAAATGGATTAGATGAGTAATAACTTTTACCTGGGATTTAGCTTTAGTCCTTTCACTTAGTAAAATACCCTCATCAATAACTATGCTATGTTAATATATTTGATAATTCTACTTTTCCAGTGAATTAGCTTAACTAGCCTACTATGTTAATACGGAGTTATTGAGTCACTCATTAATTCTATCTGCAAGTATGACACCCAAGGAAGTGGGTTACTACGTTTGTTGTAATTGTTGTCATTTGAAAAGCCAATTTTATAAAGGAAATCATTAACACATTCACTTCCTTATAATCAATCTCATAACTGGTGTAATTTTCTACCTGCTTAGCCACCTCATCTCCCAGGTTGAAGATTAAATCATGCTAAGGTATCACCTAACTTCTTTCCTTGAGCTAGACCTTGCCTTCTAATATTAATTCAGCTTGTAAGATACTATACCTTTTGCATGTCCTTGCCAGGCTAGATAGCATCACAATCTTAATGTCATAAAAACATAAGATCACTCAGCACCAATTAGAGTTGTAGAGGTGCTATAAGGTAGCTCTGACTGATCAATAAAGATTTTCTATCTGGACTTCCTCAATGAAAGAAATACCTTGGCTCTTGACCTTGCACTTCACACTTAATTCTGTGATATATTACTGTGTCAGCTATAGCAGATGGTGAGGGATGCAATGGGAGGTGAGTACATTACACCGTATACTCGACTGCCTTTGACTTTAACCACAGCATTTATATTACTCTGCCTTTGCCTCATCAGCTTGAGAACTGAGATGCTGTGACTGGCTCTTTATCACCTCTGACCATTTTTTTTTTCCCATGAGACTCATTTCCTTTTCGGTCTTTATCCACTTTTTTTTTTTTCCTAACAAAGCATTTCCCCAATGCTTTGTCTTTCTTCTGCTAAAAAGTATTGCAGTGCTTTCTCTCTCAAGGGGATTTTTTACTGTTGTGAAATTTGGTTATATTTTGGAAATCAGTTTGCTGCTTCTTCAGAGAAAAGATTCTTGGGAGGCAAAGGGGCAAGTCACAGATTAGCGCTTTCTGTATAATCCAGCAGGAAAACCAACTGAAAATTAAAACAAGCAAAAAAAAAAAACCCTGTGAAAGTCTAGAATTCAGGTTTCCAGTATGCTTTGTCCCCTGCAACTGAAAAAAGTGAACTGCGGACCAATTTTTCACAGTCTTAACTTCAAGTTAAATGAAGGATACAGAGTAAACAGATTTTTTTCAGGAGCATATGAATTGAGCACACATAACCTTTTTATTTAGAGTTTAAAATAAATGAAACTGCAGTTTTTAATGAGACAGAGATACTGCTGTTATAGTAAAAGTGCCTGACAAGCATGAATTGCATTAGGGGCATTTTCACAGATGATGTTATTGTCACACTATTGTTTTCTAAAAATGAAGTTTGTCTCTCTTCTCATTCGTCATGAGTAGTTAAGTAGCCAAGTTAAATTTATTCAACCTGCTGCAGGATGAGGGTTTTCAAAGCTAAATCTCAGAATTAGGTTCTACTACCTCCAGTAACATCATCCACATGGTTAAATCCTCAATTATCACTTTGACTCACTTGGTGTCACACTTATGAGCATGATTATACATGAGGTGCTGAAAAGGGAAGGCAATCATACCATTTCATAATTGGTTTTCTCTGATATGGATGGTACTGGGTTTTAAGTCACACATTAAGCATATGCCTGATGTATCCCTTTTTTAAGGGAAAGTAAAACTTCAGGAGGTTGATACTCATATTGGGGCACAGTTTTTAGAAGAATTAAGAATTAGTTCTTGCGCCACTGGTAAACATAGATTAGGCCTTAATATCTTAAAGGGAAAAAAAGGAAAAAATCCTGCTGTAAAATGACACTTTGTCCACCAAGCCTAGACAATCCTTGAAATTTCCTTAACAAAAAAGAAGTAGAATATAGTAATATTGTAAACTGATGCAATCTGTAGGAGGAGGGCAGAAAAAAGACTAACAAAACAGATCCTTATTTAACTAAGGCTTAGGAATTTGATTATATCTGTACAGACAGAATGGATATCTGGCTTAAACACCTGAAGGAGAACATCAGTCCAGATTACATAGTTTGAAAACCACCCACTGTACAATATTTTGACAAATGCATAATTTCATTTGCTTTCATTCATTAATAATGAAATAACTCATTCTTTATAATCATCTTTCCAAGCAACAGATATCTGTTAAAGCATGCATTTGTTCACAAAAATCTGAGTTGAATATCAGAAAATTAGGTGTAGAATTTTGAGAATAAGTATAACTGAGACTTTATAATTGTTGAAGAAGAAATCTCATGCATCCCGCCAAAACCAGGTGCAGTTATGTATTGCTAAAATAATGCACAAAAAAAAAAGCAGAAAAGATAAAATCCTGCCCATTTCTCATTTTGGCTGTATTGGAACCAATACTACCCAGTGATTATATAAAAGCCACATTATGGAAAGTAAGCAATGTTTATATATCAAAGGAGATACATAATTTGCTGATAGAATTAGCTACAAGTAATCATGGCCTAATCACAGGCAAGAAAAGCCTATTAGAAAAGAAAGAACAAGGGGACAAAACTTGTGCATTATCCAGATAATTGGTTATATTCATAATAAATGCTCCCTGGAACAAGGTCTGTCAGTACATAAAGGAATACACATTTCTCACTTAAAAATATGTTTCCATTATGAAACATTCTGACAAACAAGAATTTATGTTCATTGAGTGTAGAAGTTCCATATATTTCACTGGGATTATCCATTGAATATGCTTTTTCAAACAAGTGTATTTGACAAAGAAAATTATCAAGTGTGTTTATGTATCTGAATCACTTCTTGCCTTTTTTCCTAGTAACATTTTTAATTTTCTGGACATTCAAGATTTTATTTGAATATAGAAAATACATTTAATGTAATGTTTTAAAAGATGAGAACAATATGTGCATAATGATGTATTTTGACCTAGAGCCCTAATAATATTCTCACAAGAGAATTAATGATTTGTTCTACACACTTATTTGTTTGTCTGCTTGGTATTTGACCATACCTAATTAACCCTTGAAGAATACACAATCCCCAGGGCTTCTTTTAAGATTATTTTGAACTTGTGAAGTCTAGCTTACCTTAGCTAATTATCAGAATATTCATGGCATTTACTAACAAGCAAAATCAGAACTGCAACAGGGATGTATGTGATTCCACACACTTCACCTTCAAGAAGTACATCACTTTCAAATGAAAGTTGACTTTTAAGTGAACCTAAGCAGCACTCGATCTTGTTTTGACAGCTTGTCTTTGATGGCATGCACGTATATATCCTTCAGGAAGCTAATATAGGGTACTTACTTCCAAGTAAGCAGTGAATTAAAAATATTGGAATTATCCTTCCTTAAGAATCTTCCTTGCAAAATTAATCTCCAGTCACTTATAAATGCTTTTATTTTAGGCACTAAAATCAAGTGACCTAACAGCCAATTCAAACTTTAAAAAAAATAATTACACAAAGAAAATGTTGCACTTCTGATTGCAGTGAGTGCAGAAGGAGATTTCTTATTGATTTCATTATAAGTAAGATTAGGTGCTTTGTGATCAGTACACGTCAAAGGGAATAAATTCCAAACTCAAATGGGAGTTATTATTTCTATACATGTTTGAAGACTAAGTTATTTGGCTTGAGGTGACTCTGCTGATGACCTTATATATATTGATTTGAGCAAACTATGCTTGAGCAAACTATGCAAAAAGTATTTGTAACAAATTTTCCTTTTGAATGAAAATATACTGAAGAGCTAAAGTTACTCTGATTCCTGTTACAGGAATGTAAATAATTGCAGATTTAACAAGACTACTGGTCCTGTTAAAGGGTTTTTAGAGAGTATATTGATATCTTCTCAGAGTCAAGCTCTTTAAGAATCAAGTTTCTTCTCTTCTTTAGCACAGGTTTTAGTACTAGTATTTAAAAAAATAAAGTAATGGCATCAGTTTTTTGCTGGTACTTGTTAGTTAATTTTCTGGTTGAAAATGACCAGTTCAGCACATGATGCCTTATTGTACATGGCTCAAGCTTTTGAAAGTAATCATTACAGACATCTAGGAGGAGGAAAAAGAAATCTCATTCCTGAAATAGTGACCCTGTCAGGGACTGGCATGTACTACTTTGAAACACTTCTGCTTACGAAATGCAGTCCAGGGCCAAAACCAGGGCATAATGAATTGTTAACTATGGGAAGTAGCCTTGGTTTCCCTTTCACTGCTCTAAACTGTTAAAGAGGGATCAATCTCTGCCCTGTTTTGCTAGTAATTTATTTTTAATAATATGAGAAATGCTACCTTAAATCTCTGACGCAGATTTTCTGAAGTCAGTGAAAAAAGTTAATTTGAACATATCTGCAGCATCAAACATAATTGTTTCATGACATACTTGCATGCTGATTCAGTACATCATTCTGTCATTCCATTTATGTGAAATAGATGGTGGTGTACTATGCACCAGAAAGCCACAGGAATGGGCATTTGCAGCAGGGAAAAATTCAGAAAGATTTATAAGTAACTACAAAGATTGATAGATAACAAACACATTTTTTGTAAAACAAACAGAAATGTTTAAAATAAATAAAATTGAATTATGATAACAAAAAAAAGTGCAGAGAAAGTTGATTCAAGAAATGTCAACTCCTGTAAGCATACATTTCTAAGATTTCTTTTTGCTTCTATATGTTCGGGGATAATATTTCAGCTGAAGGTCAGATAGGTCCTAGCTTGAGAGAAAATGTAGATACCAGAAAATATTTTTTTCCTTTGAATTCCTTATTATTCCTTGCCTCCCTGAATATAGATGATGATTTGCTGACCCTGAAGGAACAGGGTTATTTTCTCTTGTATGCTCCTGACATGTGCTGTGGCATATAACTGGAGGGAAGCAGCAGAGAATTTATCATGATTCAACTTCTATATAGGAAGATCCTTGCTAGGGATTCTTTTGATACAAATTCCCAGAGGAAATAATTAAGGTACACACATAAATATAACTTTTTTCTTGTCGTTTACTATGTCATGGATATTTTCTTTAGATACTAATTTTTATGTTGTGCACTCCACTTGAATTTTCTAGGAATGGCAGGATAACACTATTTTTCATGAAATCATGAGCTGAACTTCAATAACAGAAGATTATTCTTTCTTTTAGACATAATAACAACAAATGGCACTTGGTTGCTGCACTGCTATAGAATTGTCCCTTAGAAGTGCAAGAAGTTCTGCCTGGCACCTCCGTAAATGGTACTATGATTCCCTGTTGGTTAAATGAGTCTGACAAGGATTGCTCTTCATAATCTGAAATCTTTTAAGTGCAGATGGAATAAGCTGGTTCAGTGAGCTGGAGTTACCTGTAACTATGTAAGCTGCTGGAAACACATGCCTGGCTTGGTAAGTCATAAAAGTGTGAGAGTGAAGCTGTTCAGGGTGTCAGTCCACCCAGAGAGGTCTATGCTGCTAAATGGATCTAGAGGAGTTTGACTTGCCCCTCAGTAAGTGACTTCTTTTGACTATGCTGCTTCGTAGAAGGCAAGATACATTTTGAAAAACATAGACTTCCAGCTGGGTCCACCTATTTTAACAACAGATGTTTTTATGACTCATGTAGCCAGTTGGGGTTCATCAATATTTTACAGGGTTATAGGTAACTAAAGATCATTGAGCCATCTGTGCTTAGCACATTTTAGTGGTATCTGCTGGTTCAAAGAACCTGTATATTCTATTTTAAAAGCCTATTGCTAGTTACTAACTAAAGGCATGTCTAAAGAAATACAGAAAGGAATATATATGGAATTTCTACCCTGTGATTTGGTTCAATACCTAAAGCTCCCATTTTCTGGTTAGCTTAAATGTCAGACTAAATTTCTGAACCATGCACGAGGTAGAGAACCAAAAAAAACAACACAGAATAATAGGTGGGAAAAATCATCATAAAATGATGCATCATAAAATTTCCATATATAGCAATTTAGTAAATGTACATATAACACCTAGCTTACCATATTTAATGCCTTTTATACAAGAAATTATCTTCTAGAGAAAGAGAATTCTGAAAGATCCCTCTGAGGGAACACATACGTCTTTAGAAAGACCATAGTGACCATTTTCAACAAGGTAGGCTTTTCCTAAATATCACAGTTGTAGGTCTTGTGGTAACAACAACCTTTGTAGGCTATGAATAATTTCTAATTCACTGAGGAGTATGGGTGAAACCAATATACAATGCTAGTATCAACTTCCAGCAAGTGACAAAATACTAGGGCCAAGAAGGCCTCTTTAGAAGTACAAAAAACTGATTCAGTCGTGTTGTGGTTTAACCCAAACTGGGCACTAAGCACCATGCAGCCCCTCCCTCACTGCCCACTTTCCTCCCCTGAAGGAAGGAGAATCAGAAAGAAAAGGTAAACTTTTTGGGTTGAGATAGAACAGTTTAATAATTACAGCAAAATAAAGCCTAACAATAATATATTACTACTACTAATTGTAATGATAATGTAGAGGAGAAAGAGGATTAAAAACACATGAGAAAAAAGTGAGACACTCTTCAGTTGCTCAGCACATACTGACTGGTGCCTATCTCTGAGCAGGGATTTGTGGCCAACCTCTTCCCCAGTTTCTATACTGAGTGTGACATGCTATGGGCTGGAACATCACTTTGGCCACTTTGGGTCAGCTGTCCTGGCCATGCACCCTCCTGGCTTCCTGGGCACCTCCTTGCTGGCAGAGCATGGGAAACTGGGAAGTCCTTGGCTTAAGTAAGCACTGCCCAGCAACATCAGTGTGTTATCAACATTATTCTCATACTAAACCCTAAAAACACAGCACTGTACCAGCTACTAGGAAGAACATTAACTCTTTCCCAGGTAAAACTTGGATTTCGAAGCATGAACATAAACTAGTGAGTTACATTCAGCTGCCATAAAACCCCCACAGATATTAGAGGGTCCACCAAAGGAAAATCACTGAGCCATTGCATAAATTCATTGCAGGATCCTTTTTTTCTACATGGAAGAATTAAACTCCCTAAGAACAAACAGGAGGATCTAGATGATAGAAGGTGGTTTTTTTTAGCAGCTCTTTTACCTAATTTTGCATACAGATATTCAGTACCATCAAAATCCTTGCTTTTACCTTTCAATAAGTTTCTGGTGTCTTGTGATGCTGTATTGCTTGAGAATATATATCCATCTATGTGTGTGTGTGTGTGTTTATATAATAAATTTTCACAGCCAGTGAATTATATTGTGAATTATATATGCAAATTATATAATAAATTTTCACAACCACAGAACAATGCTGTACAGTGGCATTGTAACAATTAGTATTGAGAAATACAATCCTGAAACCTAAGCGCTTACTATCCACACATTTTGAAAAGTAACAGAAAAGCTATGTAATTAAGGAAAAGTAGATTCCTTTCATCCATACTTATTCCTTTGAATTACCAGATGAGCTCTGTAAGCTAAGCACAGATGGCTGAAGAAGGTGGATTATACAATAATATCTGGTCCTTATAGCTGAGTTCATTCATGTCAAAAAAACAGTGTGGGTAATGCCCCCTTTTTATGGATTGCTTTTCCTGATATTGAATTGTCCTTGTGTATTCTAGGTGCAGAGTTCCACAAGCTAACACCAGCATTCACCATCACCACTGTAACCATGTGAATTTGAACTTTGAATATCTTCACTGCAGAGTGCAGAGAAGCAAAGAGTGCATTCTACACTGCACACATTTTTTGTGTCACAGCCATTCAGTCATTTTTGTTTGCTTATTTCTTGACAGAACCATGAACACTTTCTTGTTTTTCTGAATTTTTTTATTTGAAATTAGGCAGATAAGGATGGTAAAGGAAAAAAAAATAAAATTAATCATAGTAGAGAGCAAGTGCTCTGACAGCAATACTTTGGATATTCTGCACTTGAATATCATGCCCTAGCACTCAGATTTAATTCACTGTAACTAAATTTGTGTTCTCCTGGTTTACACTGGAGGAAAAATCAGGACCTTGGAGACAATCTAAAGCATAACAATCAATATTTGCAACTCTAAAAGTCCTCAAATGGATTCTGTGAACTTAATTTTCTTCTATAAAGCTACTGTTGGCACGATTTGCAGCATAGCTTTCTAGCTACTGATACATTATATTGCTGGCATGGTTCTGTGATTTTTCATTAGCTAGTGATTCAATATTCCCACTTTTCTTTATACCAAAATAGAAGGGATGTTCTTCAGTTATTGCACTGAAAAATACTCTTGGGTATATTGTACCTATAGGGAACAAATTCATTCTATAGCAGCACATTATAAAACTGCAGTTACTCCAAAGTGACAATTATATTTTGAAATATTAAAGTTTGCTAAGGTTTTTTTGATAGCCCTAGTTTGAACAGAAAGATCAACATGAACAATTTCATAATAGTATGCAAGATATTCAATTTACATTCTTCCTTTGTTGAATTTACAGTGATGCTTCAAAAAAAGATAAAATATAATAAAAAGATTATATTAATGTTAATATTAAAGTTCATATCGATTTTGGATGTTTTCTAAGTGTAATTCCATATGCTGATATTTCCAATAAAAAAAGTGTCTTTTTCATTTAAGATATAATCTTACACAAAAATGTACCAGATTTAAGCTTGGATCTTCATGTGTTTTAACAGACAGAGGAATTGAGGGATGGAAATGTTTTTAGAAAGCAGGAAAAAAATACAGCAGGATAAATGAATCAGGGCAGGGTTTAAATAGCTACAGGTGAATGTACACATACATACATACATACATACATACATACATACATATGTATTTGCACTCTCACATACATGTATGTGTTTGTAGGTAGACACAGATGTGCTGGGAGGGTTGAGGAAGGCTGCCCACCCTGCTGGGCCACACTTTCAGTGCGCTTTTGTTTGGGTTAAACAGGTGTTGCACTCCTGAATCTGCTACAGAACAGTTTATTTTAAAAGAAACTTCAGCTTATAGGAGCCATTTGCAGCTAAGTAGAAGCTAAGTACTGGCCTAATGTAACCAGATTAGTGTTTATTATAGTGTTTACAATACTGTAACAGATTGGTGAGTGCTAAAAGAGAACAGTGCAATATACAGTAATTTTAGGATTTTTATTTTAAAAATATTGACATTTGACTACCACAGTTACTGCAATTATCAGTAATTAACAGTTCAAAACAGAGTATTTATGTGTTTTTTTTATCTCACCAGTGGCCACTCTGGCACACAAAAGTAGCAGTAAGTTGTGCTATATCCGTATAAGAGGATATCCTGGTGTACTAGAAATGGCTGGGATGTTATTTTTCTCCATAACAGTCTGTATGGTTCTGTGGTCTAAATTTGTGACCAAATCCATGTTGGTAACTCATCAGTGTTTCAGTTGTTGGTGAGCAGTGCTTACACAGTGTCAAAGCCTTCTCTGTTTCTCATACTGCTCCCTGGGGGTGGGCAAGAGGCTGCAGGGGACACAGGCAGGACAGATGGACCAAACTGACCAAAGGGATACTCCATGCTGCAGGACATCATGCTAAGACGTAAACCTGGTGGGGGAAGTGTTTCCAAAGTAGCCTTTGTTTGCAGCACAGCTCGGGGAGGAAGTTTTTGCACCACAGGAAGTCCATGTCACAGGTTTCCAGTGGGGCTTTAGGCAGAGTCTCTGTGTAGACAAACCGTACAAAAGGCATTTACACTTCAGTGTATTATTTGATTTCTCATAATATGAGCATGATCTGTCAGTCTGAGGTTCTCAGTCTTAATTCTGCATCTCTTTTGCATCATCTGAAATGCGTGAATTTAGTGGGACTGACTTTTAAAGTTTTCTTTCTTCATTTGAACAAAACCAAAATATCTGATTTTGACCCTTTCTAATTAGTCTAGTAACTGTTTATTCTTAGGCCAATCTTTAAAGCAGCTCTGTTGAACCACAGGTTGTTCCTCAATCTGAGCAAAATAGATCACGAAGGTGAAACAGTATTTGTGTCTTTATTGAACTCTTTATGCCAGTTCTGACCTCTGTCCTGCTCAATGAAATTTACGAAAGTGATTATTTAAGACTATTAGATAAATTCAAATAAATTTATAATTTTAAAAGTGACAGAAATATCTTCAATTTAGAGGCCTAAACATGATCATGAACTGTGAAGTAGTCTTCTTGTAAACAATAGGAGTACTGCACTCAGGTTTGATACAATCTTCATATATACAGGTCACACTTAAAAATAATAAGAAACATTAATTTTAGTTAATGTTTTTTATTGGTATCAGGGTAAAATTTCAAAAATGGTCTTTGCTACTAAGGTCTGAATTATTATTTCCAAAGAGTCTATTGTAATTTTGATGTTGTCTCTGTAAGCATGTGCACAGTTTGTGTTTTTTTTTTAATTGGATGCCACTTTTTTGTATGACTTATCAGGGAATTTGTGTAATAATGCTCTGTAGAAATGATCAGATTTCCATAAAAAAATATAAGGTCATCTGCATGCATTGCAAGTATTCTTTATACCAGCAATTGTTTTTCCTTGCAGTGCTGGTGAGTTAATGCAATGAGCTTTAACTTCTCTAGACCAACATTCACCTTTTATTTTCCAGACAAGTAGTCTCATCTTGTGATACATACTGTAAATTTACAGATTTTTATGTTATATCATAAACTGCATACAAATACAGTCAAAATAAAACCAAAAATGGAGTAGCAGAGGTGATGCAGGAAACAGATATTTAAGGAATATTGTCTAATCCCTTATCCCTAGTATGCTGGATTCAATGCATTGATGCATTATTGCATTGATGCATGAATGAAACATTCATGTCAATATTTAATTTAATTTTAAGATAAACTTATTTCATCATAATTGAGATCTTGTAAAGAGAAAAGAGTAGTAAAAAACCTGGAACTTCAGAACAGTATGAATAATATAGTAAAAAAATATTAACTGGCTTAGAAATAAAGAAAACGGAGAAAGAAACACAAGAGAAATATGTCAGAGACTGCTTTTTAAAATTTTCTGTAATGCATCAAAAGTAGCGATTTTCTTCAAAAAGGTATGCAACTGATTACTTCAATCTAAACTTCCCTTATACAGAGTAATATTAAAAAGATAAAGTGCTGTTCATAGGCGTGATTTACATATTAATATGTGTAAATCATGAAGCACATCATAACTCAGTGTATGGTGTTTACAGTTCATTGTGTGTCATGCTAGAGCAACTTCACAATGGAGATGATTAAGTTTATGTCAACTTCTATGGTCGCCTGGATTATGCTACTGAATTTCCTAAGATTAATTTACCTGAGTAGCCTAATTACTGTCAGATGAGGCTCTTATAGGGAAATATTTAAGAAGAGGAAGGAAAAAAGATTGAATTAGAAACTGTCTGAATTTCTCTAAGTACTCTGAATATCTTCAGCAACACTTGTCTCTTGATCTTTAATCTAGAGTAAACCCTTTCTGGGCTGCAGCTTTTAACTGTATAACCACCCAATAATGAGAACTATTGCGTGGTCTTGCTGCAAAATATCTTTCTGTAGCTAAAATATTCTATCTACTATCTCATACTTTCTAAATGTATTTATATCCATGCATAACTCATCCGTAACTTTACCTGAAAAAAACTAAGTGACAAGTTGCTTTGTTCACAGCAGGCCCATTGAGATTTGCAAGTTATATTTTGCACTGAAGAAAGAGAAAAGAGCCTCCAGTTTTAGCTCATTTACCCATTAGTGAGACTTGGGCTCCAGTAATTGGGCCAATGAAAATTGAAGTACCAAAATTTAATTATAAAAAGGGACTCAACAGAAAAGACTGAGGACAGCAAAATAACACATAATTTTGTATTGGAAGCATTACTGGGGAGGATAAATCTTGTATGGTTAAGTGTCTTCATGCAAAACTTCTATATACTGAGAAGCTATAGCACAATCACTGTGTTGCTGGGGTCTTGCTGCCACTTCTTTCCCTGTTACACCATTTAAAGGAAAAAGGCTGGGTATTGCATTGCATTGCATTTGAGAAAAGATTATGATAGTGATTCTTCACTGGAAAAGGTGCCTTCCTGACCTCTGGAGTTAATGTTAGAGCCACAGGCAAATGAGTGGGCCATTAACTATACCCTGGCTTGAGGTTAAGCTAACTGTGGAAAATTATTAGATATGACATGAGAAATTGCTGACAAAAGTTACAGATAACTCAAGGAAAGGTGGGCAGATCTCAAAGGCTGTAAGAGAATTACATGAGAAACAGCTGAATTCTATGGGTTGTTGGAGGGTAGCATTGAGAACCTTGAGGGGAGCATAGCATTGTAAGACCAACAGCACTATTTATCCATAACACGAATACCATATATGGCTGATACTATATCATAATGCTCTGTATGGATGTGGGTATCGTAAATCCAGGACCAGTAGGGACAAGTAATTAGAGATAGGTTTTTTATCTGGGAGAAGACTGGCGCTGAGAACGAAAGATGCAAGAATGTGAAGAATAACACTCAGATAATCCAAATTTTCTGGCCACGGTTGTCATGGGTTCCCAGTTAGGCAACCTTGTGCTTAGTTTTTGCAGCTGAAACAGGTCAATAAAGCATAAGAGCTAAACCTGCTTTTCTTTAGTCGGGAGCACTGGGGTGGAAGTGCTGGGGAGCTGTTGCCTCATAATTGCAGATTTACATCCAGAAAGAGGGAGCATCTTGGTGTCACCATGCCAGAGCCTGTTGCCTACCATCAGCTACCCTCTACTTCATAAAAGTTAAACATATTTCTGTGAGATTAATATTATTTCAGTTATCCTGCTGCATCATTTAGGCATCTCCCAGCTATGCATAAATCCAGCAACTGGCCAATCCTTCCTTGTCCCCTGGCTCTGGCTTTCAGGTGTTCATTAAGCCATAACTTTATTCCATGCATTATAAGAAGAATCCAGCCATTTGATCTGCACTTATGGACTCCTGCACTACTAACAGGATTTCAGGGAAATATTACATGCCTGAAAGGAAAATACTATGAAATATTCACTTTTTGGACAATCAAAACAAAAGATGCCCGTGGTGTTGAGTCCTTCAGTAAAAAATGACTAGGTGTACTCCCTGACCTGCAGTATGCATTGCTCCTCTCTTGTGTTCCACGTCCTTTCCATTTTGCCACACTTGAATCTTTATTACTGTTTCACCCTATCAGTTTACTAGTTTACTTTTCACTTCTACTTACTTCTACTCAGTGAGCCTGCCAGTACAGTGGTAGGACAATGAGGAATCTCTTAACACTGAAAAAAAAAGTAGATTTCAAGTAGATATTAGGAAAAAATTTTTACTGTGGGGGTGGTTGAAGGCAACTCAAGCTTGTGGCTCTCTTTGAAGTGAAACTGAAACACTTTGCCCAGAGAAGTTGTGGATGCCCCAGCTCTGGTAGTGTTCAAGGCCAGGCTGGATGGGGCTTTGAGCAACAGGGTCTTTGGAAGGTGTCCCTGCCCCAGGCATTGGGAATAGAACTAGATGATCTTTAATGGCCAAAGCAATTCTATGATTGAGCACAGCAGTGTTTAGTGCAGCCTCTTTTCCTGGTTCTGCTAAACTTTATGGTGTGTCAACAGCTTTGTCTAAACCACAGACAATTTAGCAGGGATTTCCAAGGTCACAACCTGAAACTTCAATCTTTTCTTCAACCTCACCTATGGCAGATTTTATTTTTTTATCAAACTATGCTCTCTGACTACTACTGATAATTAAAATGTGAAATGGGGGTATACCACAATATGTTGTTGTTGTTGCTGTTGTTATTGTTGTTGTTATTACCAATGACAATTATTATAACAATGACAACTTCATAAATAAAATTATGCTTCTAGGTTGAGCTTATATTCTGGAAAACTGGAAATGAATAAAGTGGTACTAATGATAGTCCTCAAATTTACTACAAGCATCTTCTGCAGAATAGCATAAAATACTGTAAGAGGGTTCTGTAAGGAATGTGGACATAGTACAGTGCTGTTATGTTTTTCCACATCCAATCCTAAATTACTGTTTTTACACAGGTACAGTCTTAAAAGGAATTATGAGTATGGTTATCTTCAGCTATGAAGACATAAAAATGAGTCTACTTGCTTTTCTGTAAAATGAAAACAAAACATCTCCTCAAACAAATACCTCAGAAAAGCTTGTGACTCCTCATTGAAGGAAATAATTCAGTAGAAAATAAGAACAAAATTCTGCATGCCAGTGAATTATCCAGGTGTCAACATATGTATTGGTTGACTGTCTACCCAAATTAAGGCAAATATGAGCACTTGATTTGCTTCTATTACTTACCTTCCTTGTAGAATTACTACACACTCCAGTGATGTACCAAATCAAACCCAATGGCTAAACACACTATAAAATCTCAACAAGAACCATTGACTGAGAATAAATGATTTTGCACATTCGTTGAAGCAGACTGGGTTTGTAAGGTGACTGTCATTAGCTAGTGTTGTTTTGTGAGGTAATGAACCTAGAGAAATCTGGCTGTTATATTGTGGTTTTCAGAATTTGTATCCTTCCACAGGATTCACTTTAATTTCATTATACTTTTAATGTAGCTGTAAAAGTTTGGGTATAATTTATTATTTTACAGATTAGACAGCATATTTTTATTCTTTTGTTATGGACAGAGTAAATCTCATTGTTAATTCTAAGGGTTTTTTTTCCTGATTATTTAACCAAACTCAGAATTTATTTTTTTGGTAAATGAAATAAAAATATTGTCTTAAAATAATTTATATTTGTCTTAATACATTTGCAGTACATATATATTTAGTATGCCTACAGGTATATATTTGGACACAGGCTGTGTCTCCAGGTAATGGTGCTATCTGTTGATATGCCCTTCTAAGATCTTTAATAAATTATACTATCATAGAACTGCTAAGATAAATAACAAGATTGAAGGAAAATATCACCTGCATATTCTTAGTTCCTCTCCCTTTTATAGAATATATATAGCAAAATTGTTCTTAGGAAAGTTCATTATACAAAATCATTACCAAAGTATCCACCCCTAATATAACTTTAGTTCTGGTATTATATTCTAGTGGTCACCAAATGATGGTTATCCCCTGAAAATAAACTAAAATTAGAAACTGTAGGACAGCGTGCTTCCATGAAATGCACAATAAAATGTACAACTTTTTTTAAAGACTATGGTTGAGTGATTTTTCTAGTGCAAAATGCAGAAGTGAGGTTAGCAAGTTAAGGGCACTGCATCAAGAGCTGATTAATAGACTCTGAGAGAGTGAATATGTGTCTGCCATGCTAGAGCATAGACCATATGTTACACTATCACTTTCATTCCAACTGCATCTTAGCCGAGTGACAAGAATAATTTCTGACAAGCAAGGAATTCGACTAATACAAGAAATATCATCATTTGCAACAGCAGGATTGCTGAATGACCTGTGGCCCTAAGACTTACTCTTAGGCAACATACTAAGGCTTCATCTAATAGTGACAGTGTTTGTCATCTCTGAAAGGAGCTGAAGAAAATGTCATTTAAAGTCAGTACTTCAGAGTGCTGAGTGCAAGACAGAAATTAATGTAGCTTTTTTTAGATAACTACATCCATGGTAGATATCTAAGGGGCACAATAAACGATGAAAATTCCTTTCACTGCAGACATAATATCATGTTGGAAAAAGTACTAGAAACATATTACTTTTGGAACTAAATTATGCACTCTGAGAGGTCAATATGTTGTTTGAAGCAAGTAAGGTCTATTTACCCTATTTTGCATACAACCTCTTTTTCTTCTCTTTTAAATCATACCAGTTAAAATAATCAATTTTATTTGCAAACGTGAAGTTCTCCAGATAAGTTACTTTGCTGCCATAATGATTTCTTTCCCTAGTGACATAATATTCAATTTAGCAAGTCAAATTTATTTAGTAATTCTATGTTTTTTAACACATTAAAAACTGAAGATCCAGTTCTTCTCACTGCAATGAGGGCAATCACTATGCTAACTGTTTCAATATCTGAAACTGAAAGACATAGGAAATATGAGTTTGGGAACTGGTGTTTGGCTAAATTTAGAAATCATTTAGTGAATCCTAAAGCACTTGCATTAAGTTAACCCAGTAGTTTGATTCTGATAATTTTGTAGCATGAATCTGTACTGTATGCTTCACACAACTTAGCCTATTTAAAAGGTCAAAAAATCCCACAAGATCTATGGCCTTTCAGGCTTTTCTGGAAACACTGACATTAAAAGATGAAGAATTAACTAGACTTTCTGTAGCCTCCTAATCCATATTACATGTGCCTCAGCATGTATTTTACATAGACTATATGATTCTAAAATTAGTGAGAATGCCATGGTTGGAACAGGACCTCTGGATCAGAATAAGAAGATGTTTATTTATTACATCTTTTTATACTCATTTTAGCTACTAGATATCTTTGTAAATATGCAAAAAAATGTCAATACCTCTGAAAAGGCATGTGCTAACTCAAATATTACAAACTTTTGAAGAAGATACCAATGCACAAGGCCATTGCTTCCCTTTGCCTCCTCGTTCTCCCTTCCCTGAATTTTGTGGGGTTAAACAAAAAGATCATCTTTGCATCTGTAGAAGAAAAGGTTCAGATCCAGGAATCATTCATTACTGTTTTTTATTGTTGAGAACTGAAGGAAGAGATATGGAAGAAGGAAAAGGAAAATGGTCTACTGAAATTTTCCATTCTGAGTTGAATCCCTGCGTTCCACATAATACATAGTTAATGTTCCACCAAAGGGAAGCACAGCCTTCAGGGTGATAGGAAACTGTCAGCTAAGTATTCATTAAAAATAAAAGAATCAGGGAGATTTAAGAGACTGACTGGAGAGAGGAAGGCATCTGCTCAGGGCGAGTCAGAAGCCTCCATCTGTGTACCATCCTGGTTTTCTGAGTCTTCACTTGTCTCTACCATGTGTGAAGCCAGAGCAGAGCAGAACAGGTGCTACTCCCTGAACAGCTTTAATGGCTATGATATATGGGATTTACCTCCCAAGCCAAGCTCTGCATGATTTGGAGGAGAAACTTTCACTATTTCTCTGTCAATTGCCATGCAGGGGACACCCTGGCAGACTGCACTACCATTCCACGTGGCTTGCAGTTCAGTGATTTCTGATCAACTAGAAAAACCTTCAGTGCTGCATGACGCCAAGATGCCTATGGTTCAATATATGACAGTCTCTGCAGAAATTCAGTACATCTATGGTGAATAAATTCCCCCAAGTACGTTTGAAGAGGTGGACTTCATAGGTACTCCAATTCAGTCTCCATCTGTAAAAGAGAAAGAAACATTTCCCTGCTTAGCTTACAAGACCATACTTAGGATAAATTAAGCATTGTAATTCATGTTGCAATCAACAGTAAAGTGTTTCAGTACCAATCAATAAAGGCTAAATGAAACAGAATCTATAACCTCTGAAATCATTGACAATGTAGTGCTTGGGGAATGTTAAATGCTCAGAAAGTGCAGGATTAAAGCTCTGAGCAAGAAGCCAATTGCAGTGATTCCCAGAGAAAGCTATAAGTAGAAAGTGTCTTCAATTTGCCTGACCCTGGATTCCTTTCTGCTCTTTCTGAACTGTACACACAGGACTGAGAAAACAACTTCTCCATAGAGCACTTTTCTTAAAGGTGGGAGACAGGATACTTCCAAGCCAGCTATCTTACCCGCAAGGCCCCATCTTCAAGAAATCAGAATCCTGGCTGTTAGAGCTATGGTGTCCAGCCTAACCAGTGGAAAATTTATATGGCTAATCAGCATTGCTGCAAGGTAGAATACATAAAAAGATTTTTGAAATAGAGCCTTTCCATGGAATCTTTGTCCAAGGAAGAATCATGCTCACTATTTTTCTTCAAGATGCCCACTGACCCTTTCATATCTGTTATTACTGAGTCTTTTTCAGAAAACATGTTGTTTTCCAGGTCACATTTACACTTTATATTTTTAATAATCTAAATAAATTTGACAATAGTGCTGTCATATTTACAGTCTGTACAAGAAATGTTCTTCAAAAATGCTTTCCCTATTTAAATACCAGTCATTAGATTTCATGAATGCAGAATGCATAGAAAAAAAAGCTTATAGTGAGAGGAGATGGGAAAAAGTGTCTTTATATTTAACTTTTTATTACAGATATGTTCAGTGAAGCAGCATGAACTATCTTATTACTATACCAAAATTAAGGATTTCCTAAGAGAGTTCTCTAATTTCATATTAGCTTATTTCCCCTCCAAAACACAGGGATTACTACACTGAGTGATATATAAAAATGGGAAAAACAGCAGGCTTCGTTGGTTTTAAAGGAGTCAGCATTACTGGTGTTTCAAGCTGAGAAAATAATTGTCAGCAATGATACTGAGTAGCATAGGACGTTTATGTTTCATATTCCCCTAGTATTTGTGTACTGCACAACTTCTTTTCAGATGATCTGTATTTTCCTTGAATAAAAATAAGTTCTTTTTGTATTTTGTCTTCAAAAACCAGCCTGTAGTTAGTTTTCGTCTCATCTGTAATTCTGAGTTTCAGTGCCATCAGCTAAAGTAATAAACATTTCTGCCTGGAAGTGTGCTTTAAAGAGATTCTTCTCAAAATTCATACCTTTAATTTAGCAAAGTATTGTTTAGGGTTTAAATAAATCTTTGCCAGATTTGAGAAGTAGTAGTATGGATGAATTCACAAACAATTCTTTGAAATTACAGAAACCAGAAGCTTTGCAGACAAAAACAAAGAAAATAAAGGAAATATATGTAAAGCAGATACATTACTTGAACAGAAAACTCACATATTCCCCAAGGCATGGCAAACATTACTTTAAAGCTCATTTGTTCAATCTTTTCCAAATCCTAGAATAAACAAAATGGTTGTTTGTAAGGCAGTTCATCTGAGTTTGCTCTTAGCAGTGAAACATCTGAAAGAAAAAAAAATTCAGTCACCTGGAACAAAGTTAATTTAGCAGGGCTAAGTAGAAATCAAAATTTCTGTGTGACTCTATTTTTCTTTTTGCTTCAAATGAAGAGAAAACTTAGAACTTAAGAAGGGATTAAACCAAAACATTGAAAAGTGTCACTTTATTTATGACTACTATGATGCATTATAATTTTTAGCCATAAATCTTTAGTTCATATGAAATATAGTTTGTCTTGACAGCAGACACTGGGGCATCTGGAATCCATGTGGTCCAACTTTTGCTTAGGTGATACCTGTAAAAAAATGTAATTTACCGTGAAGAAGAGGAAAACAAACAAAATCCCCAATGGAACTATATAACATGGAGAATGCTTATTTCCATTCAGCTACATATATCAGGAATATGCCTGTGTTGTACTATGGTAAATCAAAGAAAGGTGTGTCAAATAGGTGTTTTTCATTACATTTTATTTGGTTAAGTCACCTCTTTTAGGGGAAGACCTTTGCACGCTATGCTAAGGTATATTTTCCTAATAAAAGAATGTTTTTCAATTTTTATGATGGAGGAAATAGCCTTCCTTACAACTTTAAAGGAATCTATTCTTTTTCACGCTAAAAGAAATTGAAAGAATGACACACATTTTATACAAGCAGCTGACAGTTGGCAAAATCCAGTCTGAGACCAAAAACCTAGTTGAAAACATCTTGAACTGCTCTGAATTTCTTAAATTGTTCCAGTCACAAACAAGACTAGCTGCATAGGAGTTTTGATCATATCAAATAAAGAAAGTAATCACACACACTTTTGTGTTGCTTGCCTTAATTGCTCTGCCTAACTATTCTAACTTAATTATTTCTTGCTAAAAGTATACATAGAATTACGGGTTTGATGGAAATGAATAAATTTGATAAAAAATGAACACAATTCTCTTGTTACTTGTCTAATCATGATAATATCAAATGCCTCAGAACAGCAGTGATCTGTATTTCCTTTGACCTTAAGCAATCCAACAAAATAAGAAAAGCTAGCACTCTTATTTGTACACGTTTTAGAAAAGTGCAAATGGTGACCTACAGAAAGTGCCTGGTATTACAGAATCAGATCAAGCTCATCATCATTAATGCACAGTTTTATTGATTTCAGTTAGCTTTGCATCAGTGTTACAGAATTTTCTTCCTCTCACCTTGCATGAGGTGAAGCCTCATGACTGAGGGTAATATAGTGCAATTATGACTAGATTTTTGAAAAGTCTTAACTATTGTATAAGCATATAAAAGTTAGTTTGTACCTTTGCTACCTGTCTAAAAACATAAAAGGGTCTTCAGTGACAGGTGTAAATAGCCAAGGTAATGGAAAATTAAAATATGTTGCTGCCTATTAAGTTTAGCGTTGTTACAAAAAATTGCTTTAATTGTTTATCTAATACTTCTCTTCTGACTTGCATTTCCTGGCCATGCCATTAATCATGGCCATTCAAGTTGTGATTTTAATAACATTTATTTTAGCTCTGTAGATTTATAAATCCATTAGTTGTAAAGATTCCACATTGAGAAGAACTATTAAGAAATTCAAGTGTTCTTTTAGTAGAATATGGATGAATATTCTGTTGCACATGTCTGCTTGTAGTGCCACATATTGATCAGAGTTTCATTACAAGTTAAGGTCAAATCTTGACAGAGTAGTTCAAAAAGTATTTAGTGCATTTTGTGCATTATTTTGAGTCACACACAGCATGACACAAGATAATTAAAATTTAATTGTTAGTTTATCACTCTCCAGAGTCAAGTAAACACCTACATTTTCTGTGTTCTTGCTAGTTTGTATAATTAAGGTCAGTTTTGTGGTATTGCATAGAAAGCAGCTATTGTGGCTTGCAAAAAAAAGTATCTTTCAGTATCCAGTACTGAAAAATTAAAGGAGTAAAATTCATCACATCAAACCAGAAAAATTGCCTGTGAGATTTGCTGGGACTTTCCTTATGGACTGAACTCTTAAAAAATGGGATTTTTTGGTGTTACATAAGATTTCTGATAGAATAATTCTGATTTATGTATTTATATAAGATCGGATACATCTTTCCCATGTTGCTGGTTTTTGGATGTTCAACTACAGAGCTTGTAACTGAAACAAGTCTTTGTATGGACTTTTGAAATATAAAGGGAGAAGATCAATTTTCATCCTAACTTTTGCAGGCGTCACATGTACAGAAATCTGTAGTAAACCTAATCCTGTATCATCTTGCCATATTGGAACAAAATACTAGGAAACTAATTTTTTTTTTTAATTTAGAGTGCTATTGAACTTTTCTAGAAGATACCCACTCCTTCAGTGGATGTAAAATACATGAATATTATTTCAGTTTGTGCCAGTCACGTTGGCATGGAATAATTGCCTAGAGCAAAGAGTAGCTGGTCAGGGTGGAAACACTATTTCTGACTAAAAGTTTTCAAGATATGGAAATAATTTCTCATATAAAATCTATAAAAAAGTAAATTGAGAGTAAAAAAACCCAGTCATTGTGTTGTTCCATCAGGTATTAAAAGTTTTGCTTCACATTTAGTTATTTACTTTCAATTGTTAAAATGTAATCAGTTTAAATCTTCAAATAAAAAGTTGCTTTTACAGTTAAACTGGGTGTTTTGTTTCAAAGACAACGAAGTAAAAGTTGTTTACGTGAAAAATAGCAGCCTGCTATTCTGACAAGTTCTTAATTATTAATGATCCAGGCAGACGCCTTTGAAGGATGCTTAGCCACTGAAAAAATCCACAAAATTCTTTCATGATTTTTTGAGAAGTGAGAATTATGTTAAAATTAATTTTGGTACTTGTTTGAGAAGAATCACTTTTTTCCTGAAAAACACCCGTGTGGAAATGGTGAATGTTAGACTGATATCTCTTTTCTAGTGCAGGGCATAACAATGTATCCTCTGTATCTACTTTGCCATTGTAATGATTCATTTTCACATACTCCTCCCTTTAACGTTTAGCTGGCATCTTTGAAAAATATTAAAAAAGTGTAATTGGCCAGCTCTCCTTAGTGTTTGTTAGTCTAGGAAGGTTTTATGTGAGTCAATCAATTATTCCAGATCCTAAGTGAAAAAATGTAATTCTACTTCTGCAAAGCAGTCTTAAAAGCTTTCCCTTTTCCCGCTTGTAATTTTGCAATATTAATAAAAGGAGTGAATAAAGTAATTTAAGTAAATTGCTTTTGATTAAGATGTAATGTCTAAAGAGACCAATGACCACACACATTAATGCCCTGATGAGAAACAACTTTCAGCATTTATCACAATGTACTTGAGTCCTCAAGAGTCACAACTCAATAAAAAGGTACTTGTAATTCAGAAAATTGGCTGATGGGGCAGAATGCTGAACTGTTCTGTTTATGCTTCAGCCAAAGTTCAGAAAGAGCATGTAACATATAAACACCACAAAATATTTTTCAGAACAGAATTTTATGTATCTTAGAGACACATCAACAAAGAAAAAAGTAGAAAAAACCTAATTTAAATTTGAAGTCCATAGAGAAAATGTTTCAGGCAATGCAAATTTCAGTATATTAACCAAACTTTACTCTCAGGTATAAAGCCACCGAGTGTGTTTTATTGGTGAAAACAGCTTTATTTCCTCTCACATAAAACTCTCTATGTCTCTAAAATATTTCTGAATTAAATGCAAAAATTTACCTGTAGGTATGGTTCAATTCAGGTATTTCTTATCCATACTTTTCTTTTTCAGTATCATGAACCACTATTATTGTATTCGGCTCCCACAATTAATTAAAATTTTAATGAAATTTTAATAATCTTTTAACCTATATTATTATTACATTTTCTTTTTCTAAATTGGAAAGCAAGAAAGTATATATTTATCTGTTTATTATATGAAAAATTTAGGAAATTATGGTGAAAAACTATTGATCCTATTATAAACCAGAAGCAGAAACAAAAAGAGAGGAAATTAAAGAACCAGGAATGAGCATTATGTTCATACTGGATTGTTTATCTTTACAAAACATTGATAAAACTCCTAGCTTTTATGTTACAAGTACAAAAGTATCCTCAAAGGTTACAGATTTCTTTACGTACTGTCCAGAAATGCTATTCTAAAATCACTCTGATAAAATTTAGTACCATAGGAAAGAATATGACCTTAATTTCTTAATTTCATCATTGCAGAAATATTCTTGCAAAATTAATTAGAAATAAAAAAGAAATTCTATTTCAGTTTTAATTAAAATAAGGAGCTGTAAATTACTCTGATGAAATGGTCCACAGGGAATAAATGTGTTTATTATTTGCCCCTTTACAACAATGAGCAGAAAGTAAATACAAAATGCTACAAAATCCAAACAGAAGATTGAATTCCTAAATTAACAATCTTCGTGTAAGTGGCAACAACCAAGAATGCAATGGTCACAACTTTTCTCCATTCTTTTAAGAACTTCCCAGTAACTTAGAACTCCATTTTATATCCATTAGTCTTTCATATCTCAAAGATCTATTTCAGCTGGCTAACTATTTTGGCTTTAGTAACTTGTAATCAGGTTGCATTAAACTAACTGCTTTTCATATAAATTCTATAACATATTTGATTTGGTGAGGGTGAACACACCTTAGACAACTTAGGGTTTTACAGAAAACTCCAAGACCTACTTCTCCATGTTTCAGAAAAGGAGCTGTAGGAGGATGCTGCCTCTCCCTTCAGAGACAAATTTTAGACAGTAGAACAAACTTGGAGGACTGTGGTTATGCCCAGTTCTGTCATGCGTTTCACAGTTCCCCACATATTAGGGAAAGGAATAGATATGGGATTTTTTGTATATATCAATTTTTTTATGATGCTTTCTCAAAATGAGCTGTAATTCTATAATTTAGATTATAAGTCTATAATGTGTAATAGATGATAAGCTATGTCAAACAAATAGGCTAATGCTACAAATATATGTTATGAAACATCATCACCTTTATTAACTTTGTCTACTTCATTTAAAATTAAATAAAAATGGTTTATTTGATGCAAAATATAGGACTTGGTTCTGTTATCCTCATAGGATCCAAGGTTATTTGATGGCATTTCTTGGATGGGTGAAATGATGTTTTCAGGCATATATTACAAATCACTTTTTTTTTTTTAATAGTGTAGTGCATCTCTAAATTACTCTCACCTTAGCACCTCTCCTGAAAATTTGGATGTGGTAATTATGAATTATAATTTATTTAAACTCTTAATGTCAGAGGGATCAAAGGCCGTACAGCTTTCTACAAAGAAAGTTCCTCACTGGTTTATAGCACAAGACCTATGTGAGACCTGTGCTTTAATAGAGCAGCTCCTTGTGCCTGCCTGTCACTGTTAATGATGTGTAATTTATGGAAATAGTAGACAGTAATTTCTAATCAGCAAAGCTGCAGCTAATAATGCTGGAATATATCATATGGGATTGATGTCAGATTTATAAAAAATGAAATTGACAGGTGAATTTCCTCCTATCAACAGCTGTAAGACTTTAGAAAAGCATTCAGTCTATTCACTAACTTATTTAAAACATTTAATCCTATTCTTTTTAATATTTATTTATTAATAAAGGTAGTTCTAATAATTTTAAAATGATAGAACATTCAGTAAGTTAATTCTTTACATTATATTTCAATACATAATTTCTATTTAAATTTCTAATATATGAACTATGAACTATGAACCAACTTAGAGTAGGTGCATATGTTATCTGAATATGTTATTTAATGGTGGCTTTTTTACTAGTCAAAGTATTTGGGAGACATTATGTTTTGACATTAAAATCTTGTTTCAGCTGCTTTTACTTCTTCAGATTAAAAAGTTTCTTACTGAACTAGGTTACTCATCAAATTTCTAATCCTTTTCTTTACTATTCCTTCACCAACTTCATAAAAAAATCTGGGTACCATCATAGGGGTGGGATGTGAAAAAGATTATATTCCTCTCAACAGTTCATGTTGGATAGAGATAGGCAATACCTTAAATCATCTCTAGTTCTGAATTTGACCACAGTACAGAAATGTCTAGGAATATAAAGAATTCATCAGACTTTTTTGCTGTGTTTGCTAAATGTTTGCTATTTAGAAATATCCATATATGTTTATGTGCAGTTTGAAATCTGAATATGCATGGAAATATGACTGAAGTAAAACTGCCTTCTAGCTTATCATAAACTCTTCATATAGATGATGTCTATCATATTGCAACATATTCAGGATTGACATATGCCCTCAAACTGTGCAAAATATGGTATTTTTAAAATTAATCATGATAGTCATTATCATTTTGGATTACACTGAGAAGGCAACAAATGCCTTCGCTGATGACAGTGGGACAGACAAAATATGGCACTGATGGAATGGAGCAGATTGTTCAAGCAGCTTGACTGATTGACTGTATCAGATATCACTAGTCTGGAATAATCTGCAGAATCAACACCAGCTGAATACTCCTCTGGTTTCTGTAAAGCTCAGCTGCTTCATGGATCTGAAGCTTTTGAAAGTTTAAATAGAAAGGGTGATACTCATAATGAGACATATATGTTTGTTAAGATGAAATTAACCCCAAGAATCTTTTATGAGTTTTTGTTCTTCCTGTTCTTTTTTGCTTGTGTGCTTCTGGGAAATGTAAATTGCCTTTATAACCAAGCATTGAGGGATGGGCAGAGTCTCAGGAAGCCAAAGCTGGATACATTTTGAATAATGTGCTTTTATCACAATACTGGGGTAAACTGGATAGAGTTCTATGACTTCTAATATTGCATCTAGCAAGGTGATGTTATATTCCATCTGGTCCTGGAGTATTTTAGCGTAGTTCTTTTTCTGCTTGGTTACCTGCAGTGCTTACTTATATCCTTTTATTCTTCATATAGTCCTGTCCTCTAATTCTTGTGTGTTTGCATGATGTACAAGGGCCATGAATAAGAGTGGCTGAAACTTAAATATAAGTCCCCTGAACTCATGAATAATTTTTGGTATGGTCTTCAATGAGACAAATGGAAATAGGAATGTAATCTAACAGGAATGTTGCATAAATGTCTTGCATTAGTAGATAATTCTTTTTTCTTTGCTGTTAATATCCTATTCAAAATCTATACCAATACTGGAGATGCAGATAGTGAGTTAGCATACTATTGGGCTGTAACAAAATCAATAGAAACTTGCTGACTTAAATGAGCAAAGCATCAAATCTGCAATGAATGTCTCTAAAGGCTTAAAAAAACCCCTTGAACATTCATTATAGAAGCTCTGTTTTAAAATATGTACTAAAGGAATAAAGCATGCTACTTTTATAGATTGATAATCTTCTGTAAGTCTTCAGATGAATAGAAAATCGTACCAATAAAAGGCAATTTGTAAGGGTGAAGTGAGAGGGGAAAGGTTTCATAGCACTAACAAGCAATTGTTTAGATCAATAAATAATCAGACATCAAATATAGCAATGTGCCCAAGATATCTTAGGTAATGAATTTCTTTACTGATTCAATTCCTTAGAGACTAATTTCAGAGGGTCATACAATGTATACCAAAACTTCCAATTAGCATATTTTGTTCTGAGATAATAACTCCTGGTTTAATATGTGGACATATTTTATTTTCCCTGAAGCTGAAGAAGAATAGGATTATTCCAGCAGGAAGTTGTAATGCTTGGGAATATCTCAGGTTCTGAGCTCTGATTTATATTAGGTTTTATCTGGTGCCCACCTTCAGGAGGATATTTCTATGGTTTTGCTCGTTTTTAATATCTGCCAAAGAGCAAATGACAGATATGTCTACTCTGTACTAAGCCATCAATCAGAAGTGCAGTGCTGTTGGACCTGTAATAGTCTAGGGGTATAAGTGACGTAAATTTCCAGAGGGAGATAATATCTTTAATAAAATGATGGGGAAATAGATTTTTTGAGGAAAAAGGGCCATAAAATACTTTGGTCTCAGAGTGAATAACTGCCTGTTTCTACCTCTTTCTCACAATGTCAGGGATTTTATCATCTCTTGTCACTATTCTCCTCCATTAACTATCCTATTTTCTGAAAGTATCTGTTTACTTAATGAAATTGAATTGAAGGTGTTTGTTTGAATGTACTTTATTTGGAACCGAGTATATTTTAGACATCTACTAAGAATTCCTTCCTTTTTTTCAGCTATTCCAATTGGTCCAATAAACTATACTACTTCTCCCTAAGAAATCTGCTTATTAACCAACAAAATTGGTAAGTAATTGTTAGTGTCTTTGGTGGAGGAATTCAAACCTCACTTGTACTTTTCACTGTACTGAAGAAAAACACCTGTGTGAGTTTCTGTACTCAGTAAGATGACCGTCATGCAAAAGAATCAGTTAAACTGGAGATTCTATTTGTTTTTATTTTCTCATTAGTCTTTTAAGAAACTTTACCTACCTTAGATTACACTTAGTTTATGACATAGCTAATAAGAACAGAATAGCAGTGTACACAAGGCATTTTTGTTTAGTATGCAAAATCATTATCCCAGCCTTCAAGGACCTTGTTAATATGTAATCTATCTACAGTTATGCAGATGAGGTAGTGCACTGAGACATTCCTGTTCACTCTTTTGTAATCTGTGACCGATTTTTATCATAAGAACTGTTTAGGAAATATAGTGAAAAACATACTAATATGTTGATATAATGAACTTATATGATGTTAGCAGAAAGAAAGATATGTGGGAGTCATTAAATGGCTTGTGCATAAGTTAGAAGGATTATGGCTGTCTTAAAATGCCACCCATTGTTATAACTAATTTTTCATTCGAACATAAAAGAGCGTTCTCTGGGCACTGATTCTGATGACTTTGAAATATCTCCTAGTCCAAACAGCTATTTGCAAAGATACCTGTGTTTTTGTAATTTGTTACTAGGCATTTTGTATATTAGAATTACTCAGAAGAAAGTATTCTCTTAGTAGATATTTTTAGTATAGCTTGCCAGGGAAACTGCGAACAGAAACAAAAGGTAATGCTTAGACTGACATGTAGTGATAGAGAAGCCTATGAAGACCCTCTGTGGGCTTAATATGAAGCAATACTTTCAGATGTGATAAATTATGGTCAGGAGTTCTCCAGAACTGAAGAGACCGTGACCCGCCCTTATAGTGGCATATGAATGAGATTAGAGAAGGAAGAACACTTGATAACTTTTTATTACTCTTTGTATTTTCATTGTGTGACAGCACAACCGAGAGAATAACTTCTGCAGTGTTTCCACTTGCACTGCTAAAGGAAAGAGGGGCAAGAAGCCATCAGCCCTTTCTGCTCCCAGCCTCTTTCACTGATGTAATTGAAAAGCACATGACCTTCAATGACAAAGAGGACTGAGGTATAGAGCTGGGTTACAAATACCATTCACTCAAGGAAGATCACGAGAGTGCAAACATTTAAAAATTGCATTATGTTAGAAAGGTATTTCAAGGGTAGATGTAGCATTAATAGCAGCTGTATAAGCAGTCAAAACAGCAAGGCTATCAAAAAGGGATTGATTATATTTGAAATGTAGCTATTTCAATGACTATCTGAATGTTATTTTGGAAGCACCATGTTTATTCAACAAAATGTTGCTTTGTTAGGCAGTAACCCAGTTCCTTGGTGAATAAACTTCAAGAAAATTACCTTGTTGTGAAAGTACTGTTGTGTCACAGAAAAATGTGGTAATGGTTTTCATATCACAGGATACCAAATATATGTGTTGCTAACTTTTCCTGCTGCTTTAAGAAGTATTACAAAGATCTAGTTAGAAGTCAGAAAATCTTTGCCATCATAAAATCTGAACTGAGAAACCATCTGGGAAGAACACAGCATAATCTAGGCTAGAGTGACAAAGCAGCTGTTCTGGACCCTGTGCACAGTGTGAATGATTTGAAAACACTACAAGGAAAAATAAAAAGATACTTTAGAACTGAGTTTTCTATAAGTGTATGTAAATGTTTATGCAGAAAAAAAAATCAGTCTGTTTCTTTAAAGACTGACATTCAACATCTCCTGGAGAACAAATAAAATCCTGGCGAGAGTTGGTTTCTGTCTTTCGTGTAATGCCCCATTGTTGTGGTGCGTGTGCTGTTTGGTCGCAGGTTCACAAGTTTCCTTAGTTCAATGTTAAATGTTGTATGTTTTATGTGTTTTTAGCCTATTTTATATTAAATTCTATATACCTAAGATGGCCCCTGTCCTGGGCTCCCCTCCCCCATTTTTTCCTCAGCTGCCCCTGTCAGTCTTTTAGT
>JAWWEY010000208.1:50292337-50467533 GCA_035582745.1 Loriotus luctuosus
TTACTGACAGTTGTTTCACTATCATTCCAAATTTTTTGTGTTTCCTAGGATAAAGTCCCTACATTTCATTTTCATCTTCCTGGAAGTATCTCTCTAAGTCTAATTAATCTTTAGCTTGGAAATGACAGCAGGGGATCTATTCTTTCTGAAAAACAGAAAATAAGCTCACATCTGTTTTCTCTCCAAGCTAGCAGAGCTCTCTGCTTAACAGAAATAAAAATAAGTGATGAATCTCTTGCCCTTAAAATAAAAAAAAACAAAAAAACCCAAAAACCTCACAAAAACAACAAACAAACTCACAAAATAAAAACCAACAAAATATCAAAGCTATAGCCATATACAATTTTTTTACGTTTTCTGTGTTTTAGGCATAGTTACTTTTTTCTTCCCAATTTGTCCATTGGGGTGCAATTGGAAGCACATTTTTTTGGAGAAGGATGATTTTTAAATGAAAGTTTGTCACAAAACCCCCTCATGAATATATATATATATATATATATATATATAAATAAAGTCAGTGAAGTTCAAATAAAGTTGTAGGCTTCTTCTGTCTCCTTTTTGGGCACTGGCTTTGCATAGCACCATATTCCACACAAATGTCTGTTTAGAAGAGAGTAACAGGCTTGAGCTTCTTTCAGCCCACATATTTCTTTCTGGCAACCTCCAGTACCTTATAGAGACTGGTAATGGGACTCTGCTCGATAGTGTGACTGAGCTGTGTCCTGAGACCGCTGTATGTTTTGCTAAGTGTAACTTACATTTCTAGGTGCATATTTTGTATCACTCTGCTAAATCAGATATACTCTTATAGATGAGTAATGTAATAGTTGACTCTCACAATTAATAGATAGATATTATGTGTATGTAAAGATGTATAGTGATGATATTGTAATATGTCCTCTTTCCCCTCCCCCTTGTAATGCCTTAGTAGTCAGGGCATTTGGAGGGGGCTGGCTTGTTATCAAGAGATGCAGGGTAACAGCACCTGATCTCCAATCAACATGTAAGAAAATAATCTCCACCAATGGATGGTGGAGAAGGAGTTGACTGACAAAACTTGGGAGGGACCAAAGAGTTAAAAGGCAGAGCATCCATTTCGTGGATGAGCACGTGGCTGATTGTCACAGGGGCTCCCAGCACTATAATTTTTCCTTATGTAGTCCTTTTGTTGTACTTTTTGTTAAGATTTAATAAACCTTTAAATTTTTTTAAAGTAAGCAGTCATTTCTCACAATGCCATTAAACATCAATTGTCTTGAAATAAGTAAATTTGGTATTAAACGTGAGTCAGAGAGACCCGGCTTTGCCGAAACAGCTCTTGCTGTTTCAGAATGTGAGATACTGTGTGATGTGGCTCTGGGACAGTTTATTTTGATTTGTAGCTGCACACTTATTTCTGTTTCTCTATACATAACAGACAATAGCTTTATGGATATGAGATGCGTAAAATTCAGTGTTTCACTGGACAGGTGAGCAGGGCAGAGATGCAGCCCTGGGAGAAAGGCAGGTAGTGCCAGCTGGGAAAGGTTGGGAGTGAGGACAGCAAGAAGAGAGGGAAGGGAAGGAGGTGACTCCCCACACTGAGCTGGCCCAGGCTGCAGGCAGCAGCTCATGTGCTCACAGACCAGGCAGACTCAGATTTGGGTTCATTGCGGTGGTTCTTAATGTTGTGTAGGGACTGACCATCAGCAGTAAACATGCTCATCGTGCTGGAATTTTGTAAGGCTTGCCTTGAAAATTCAAAAGTGGCTTTGTGTTGCTCCCATCACATTAATCTCTAATGTTTTAACTAAATATATATTTATTTGCAAAATGGTTTCACATGTTCTGATGGAGATAACCTGCAGATGCTGTAGGTGTCCTGGTTCTTCAGTGTACTTCATACCATCAGCTGATAACTGCTACACAGCCTCACTCTCTGGAGCAGGACTGAGCCCTGAACTCTGTTCCTTGGGCTAGCTGGACGAGAACACAAACAGCAGCTGCAAAACACTTTGTCAGCTTGTAAATAGCTCTTTTTAAGAATTATCACCTTCTTTGTGTTTGGATTACATCCAAGAAAGACAGAAGTTCTAGATAAGCGATTTTCAATGAGCGCTTGTTTCAGAACCTGATGGTGCTTTTATTTTTTTTTTCCTCTACCAGGCAGCAGTAAATTTAATTGTTTTTATTTAATTCTTTTTGACTCATTCAGATGACACTTCTTAATGTATCTATGTTTGTTTTGCCCTTACTAGTCCATCAATACTTTACTTTTTAACCTGCTGCTGCTGACTCAGAGGTACAAGACTAGATTTGATTGATCTTTATCAGGTATTTTATACTACAAGTCAGCAATTTCTGCATAACTTAGAGTGGGGAAGAAAATAATACCTACAACATGAATTGTTAAAAGTAGACTGCTGTTGCTGGAAAGTAGCTAAGTATATTTTAGTATAATGATGAAGACCAGTGTCAAGGTTAGCTCTGAAATGTGGGAGAAGAATGACATAAACAAGGGAACTTATGGATTGGCATGACAGTGTCATTAATTTTTGAGAAAAGTAGGACTCATTTTAATGGAGTAGTTAGCCCTTCTGTATAGGCATGGCAAAATGTCAAGATACTCAATATCAGCAGGTTTTTCAGACCTTGCATTCCTATTTTGTTTCAACCTGGGAAAATCTGTACCTGTCCACAGTTTAACCTCAGTTATGGTTATTTGGGTAACTTTCAGTGGGAAAATCTTGCTTGTCACCTAGAAATAGTTCTCTAGAAACCTGAATACAAGATAGCAGAGTGAAGAAGTAATTTTTCAAGAGGAAAGCATTATCATGGAGAAGCAGTGGCAGTGGTTCAGACAACTCTGCTTCCACTAGGCAGTGGGGCTGACGTGCATCTGGAGCTGAAGGCAGAGAGAGCATAAACAGGAGCAGATCAAGGGCATGCTGACCTTGTTACAGTTCCTGCACATCTTGCCAAAAGAGCTGGGTCTGGGGATATGGTCCAGGTAGATGCATCCGGGCAACTGTTCCAGCATAAGATTTCCATCTGGGACCACTCGGAGCCTGGATGAAAGCTTTTATCTCCAAGGCAGCAAGGAAATAACAGGAATGTCCCTTTTGACTTGTTGCAGTGATAATAATTGGTCTATACTACTCCTTTAATATTTTGCCATTTCAGTTTTTTCCCAAAGTGCACTCACCTGCATTTTTTACCGACCAGCTCAGAGCTGTTGGGAATGATAATCCAATGAGGGATTTTCTGAACAGATGATAATGATGAGCTGTGAAAGTATCAGGAACCCATGAGATCCCCATTACTTACACACAGTGAAGTAGGTCAGCCGAACTGCCTACAAGAGGGTTTCTTTTACCTGCCAGATGGGCACTGGAGGCCTGATCATACCATGAATTATGCTAAAAAGTGGTAGAAGACTTGCAGAATAAAAGAGAAAGGCTTAAGGCTCAGACATGCAGGCTGTCACAAGTCAGCAAGTAAGGGAACTCAAATCTACAAGTGCACTTTGATGAAAACTTAGAAATAATATGATTAATTCTACTTTATCAACTGAAGGAAAAAATAGAAAAGAAACTTCTCTTTCCCTAAAATTCCTGTGGAAAACAAAGGATTATTTTTATTGGTTTCTGGTCTACAGGGGAGCTGGAGAGGGACTATTTGTCAGAAAATACCATAATAGGACAAGGAGTAATGGATACAAAATGGAAAGAAGGGAAAATTAGGTTAGATACTAGGAAGAAATTTTTTACTGTGAGGATAGTTAGACACTGGAACAAGTTGCTCGTTGTTACTGAACAGGTTATATTTCTTTCAAAAGAAATCTATGCAGCAGTGGAGGAAAATGTTGGGACCTAATCAGCAAGAAGGGAGATTTAATCTGTGAAACAGATAGTAGCTAGCAAGCAAGATCTAAGCCATATCCATATGTTAGAAAAACAAAGTTTAAGGCTTGACATGCTTCAGAGATTGCAGACCTGGTGGGAGGAAGTTAACATAGCTTGGGAAGAAGGATGCCCATAGATAATGGACACAAAGAATGCAGAATTTATAGACAACAAGAGTATTTGGCAGGACTCCCAAGATAAAGAAGAAACTAATAAAACCAACATAATAATTGTGAAATCAGATCCTAGTGGGTAGAAGGTGATTCTGGTAGGGAGATCTGCAACCACCATTTACCTCAGCACTGACTGTCAGCTTTCTAACCTAACAAACTGGTTGGAGAGTTTATTTCCTGGTTTTTGGTGACACCAGGGAGGGGAATGCTACAGCCTTGGCATTGTTAAAAGCCAGGTTGGATAAGAGCAACCTGGTTGAAAGGAAAGTGTCCCTGCCTGTGGCAGGGGGCTTGGGCTTGGATGGTCTTTAAGGTCCATTCCAACCCCTTAACATTCTGTGATTCTATGACCAAACTGAAGTTTCTGTTAAGAAGCGCTCTGCACAAAACATTATGACCTTTTGTGCTTATAAATTTAAGATACAACTAAATCCCCTAAATTAAATCCTCTGCATTAAAGAAATAGATACACAGATGTTCATTTTTGCCATATCTGTAGTCTTAGTGAACATCCATGTTTTTGTTCACTAAGTGTCTATGTCATTTTCTTGCAGAAGTGGAAACTGGAAGCTCAGAAAGACTAAGGACATGTTAGGCAACTTTCACTGGGACTTGATAGTATTTGGAAAAAAATACTGAACCTGAAAAACCTGAAAGTGATACATCCAAGAGTGCACATGAGAGGAAATGACAGACATGGAAAGTATTGGCTTAGAAATTATATTTGGTCTCTCAAACATACTTAGCATTACTCTCAGTAGGTCTAGGAACTGGTACCAGTATCTTAAATACACCATTCTCTAAAACTGATTTAAAATTTGACACAGACTGAGAAAAGCCTTGTATTTCAGTGTAGATTCAGTTGAAGAAATGTATTCCTTTATGCTGGGATGAAGGAATGCTTATCCCATGTGACATTTTCAGGTTTGTAATTGCAAACATCTGCTCTTGCATCAAATGGAATAAGAAAAAATATAACCAGTGGTGTTCTTTTATCCATTCTGTAGCAACACAACAGTGTGAAGGATCAGTGTGAGATCTGTGATTATTTCTCAAAGATACATGATCTGCCTGTAGAGTTTTGAAGGCTGTAACTCAACAGTGGTGTTTTTTCCAGGTTTAGAGATCCTTTGAAGGCTCTGTGTTGACGTCTGTGAAGATGGCATCTTCTATGAAACTGTGATTCTTCCAGCACTCAGCTTAACTGGCCACAGCCTGATTTTGAACAAACAAACCAGAAATATTTGGGATAAATAAAGCAAGCAACTATAACTCAAATACATGCTGTGGGTACAAAACTGAAGGTCTCTCAAGGAATGTGTAATAGGCTGTACATAATGGGAGCACATGGGTTTGTGAATAGGAGAACAGGATGCTGAGGGTGGGACAGAAAGCAGGAAATCCATCTGGTGCAGGATTTCATAATAATATGGCCTGATCTGACTCCAGCATTTGGCATGGCTGTTCTAGGAACCCTAGTTCAGTCCACATCAGCAAATCCACTATCACATCTGGCACCTCAGTAAAGAACATCAAAACAGAAATCATGATGTCATTTTTTCTTTCTTGATCTGTAAAGCAAGAGGCTTTTGGTTTAAATGCAGGGCATGAAAGAGGGAAGCTTGTATTAATCTGAGGATTTCAGTACCTAAGAAAAAAGTGGTTCTTACTCATTTGTGCTTGTCCTAAGGCATTAGCAGGAAAGATTTTTTTTGAGGGTGGGACACAAACCTGATGTTTGTAACTCACATGCTTTTGTAGAATAGAAAGTAATTTGGCTAATAATACCTGAGTGGCAAAAAGCCCCCAAACCCAACCCCAAAAAACCAAAACCAAAAACTAAAACCAAACAAAAACCAAACTAAAACCCAACCAACCATCACCACCAACAACACAAGCAAAAACACACTCAAAAACCCAAAACCCCACAAACAAAAACAAAACCAAAAAACAACGCCCCCCCACAAAAAACCCAAAACCAGAACAGTTTGTAATGCAAAGGGTGTATCAATTGTTAGGAATCCATTGGATTTTTTAATTCATAAGCCTCTGTTGGGATGAAAACAGAAGTTTACATTTATTTTACAATGTAGGATAGATTACTGGCTGAGATGAGAGCCAGGAACCTGAATGATACAGTTTTGGTTCTGAGTTCAGATACAGGATGACCTTGTGCTTATTACTTTGTCTCTCTGTCTTTGTGACTCATAGTTTGAAAAAGAAATGTCTTTTTTAGTTTAACATTTTAGTGTAGAGGGTGCACTAATGTGTGCCCAGTTGCTACAGTCATTAGAGACAGATGAGTTTAGAGGCTTAAAGAGCAACATTTTCAAAAAGCATCGGTGTCTGTTCTTTACTTTTTAAAGGAAGATTGAGTAAAGCTCTAGGCTTTAGAAGTTCATTCATTTTTTAAAATGGAATTTGGGTTCCTAACTTCCAAAGGCATTTCTGAAACGCCAAGATTTCTGAAGGGCTCAGTTCTGTAATGGTCTTTCTTTCCTGCCGAGTGCTTCTAGATCTGCATAAATCTTTGGCATCAGCAGAAGGATTTGCTCCCAAAGAAAGAGCCTTCTACTGAAAATCTTCTCCTAGCTTGATAAAATAATATCTAGTTGAATAAGGAGTGACTTGAAAATCTTAAGTCTGGAGATGTATAAGTAATATTTTTGTTATTATAATAAGCATCAAGATGATTAGACTGACGAGGATTTTAATTTTATGGAAAACTGGGCAGTTACAAAGAACTGAGGTGATTGAATATAGACGGCTGACAAAGTCTCAATTGGACAGTGCAGAGTTTGAGGAGTGCTCAGTGTTTCATTGCAAAGAACAATTAGTAAAGAAAAAAGTCCTACTGGTTAAACCTTAAAAGGTACAAATTTTAAACTACCATCTCATAAGCCTATTGATTTGATAGGTTTTAGACAAATTAATTCAGTCCTCAAGAACTAAGGTGATCTGAGTTCAGAGTTGTATTTTTTCATCAATCAAAGCAACACTGAGGATGAGGGGCAAAAGGGAGACTTCACTCACTGTGCATGAATCCACTTATATTTGAGATGGAGGTTAGCCTTCAGCTATGGTGTATTCTTGTGTCAACTGGATGACCTGTTATCTGAGGTGATTCAACAGTTTTTCTAAAGTTACAGCAGTGTCTGAATTCATGTCCTTACTGGTGTAGATGATGTTGTCTGCCTTTGGTCACTCTGATAATATTTGTCTCAGAAAGTGAAAAAACCAAAACAAAAGAATTATCATTTCTATCACCTAGATAATTTTCTGGATATTTCCCTGCTGTCAGTTGCTGGGATAAGGCCAAAACTATCATTCACTCTTCCTCGGGATACTTTGGAAATTT
Source organism: Loriotus luctuosus (assembly GCA_035582745.1). Taxonomy (NCBI): domain Eukaryota; kingdom Metazoa; phylum Chordata; class Aves; order Passeriformes; family Thraupidae; genus Loriotus; species Loriotus luctuosus. The sequence continues at coordinate 50,299,753 of JAWWEY010000208.1, forward strand.
GAAGGTAAGCATTATAAAGCTAATTTCAAACTCGAAATTACCTAAATATGTTATTAAGAGTAGAGATAACTGTAATCTGAGGTCAAAAATGGTTCTTTGTCTGTGCAATGTCCTATATACAGCTATTATGTTTTATAGACTCCAGAGCAGAGGGCGAGAAGGGTGAGTAGATGTAGAGCTTTGGAAATTTTTAAATGGTGTCAGGGAAAGTAAAGAGACACAGCATTGCTCTTCTCCTTAGCTCTAGTCTCAAGTAAGTGTCTTCTAATGGCCAAGGTTATTGTAACCAGTGCTTTTCGCCGAGATACCCATCTCTGAACTCTCAAGGCTTCATTACTTCTAGAATCCCCTCAGCTGGGGAATCTACATCTCCTAGCAGTCCTTCCTTCTAAAATTTAGTTTAGCATTGCATGATTTAGAGTAGGTGTAGGGCACAGTGTCCATCAGGGTGGAGTATTAGAGCATGCAAAAGGAAATAACTTACGTTTCGCCAGATTCTGAGGAATGTTCAGTTTCTAATGCTTAACAAAAACTAGTATGGAAGGTGTTGCAACTCTGCTAATTTCCATTCTCTGTCAAACAAAACCCCCACATGTCAGTAAGTCTAGTCTTCAGAAGAACCCCTCAGCACATGATAAAAGCATTTTGCACGTGTTAGATCAATGTGAAAAATCTACCTTTCTGTTTTTAACCATGTAAGCAGAAAGCAAGGCAAAGATTACTTTCTAATGCAGGTAAAAAAGAACCAATGTGTGAAAGGACTGTGATGTTTCTATCAGCTCTATCGTTAATTGTTAAAAAAAGATTATTTCCTCATGTATTTTCTGATTGCGTATGTCTTTTTTGTACTTCAGTTTACAGCTACCACTTCCTCATGTGTACATTTTAATGGTTTGCTCTTCCAAATGATACTTATCGAGTTAGCTTATTCCAGAAAAAGAATCTGTGAGGTAGTCTTCCTCAATCAGCCTTATTCCTTGAATGACTTCCTTATGTATGAAAAGGCAAAAATTAGCACTTTTGATTACTCTTAGATAATTAATGACAAAAGTGCTTAATTATTAAATTAAGTAGCTTTTGCTCCTAGTGCCTTTTGGTGTATTATTTTATTTCATTAACACAGCTTTTGCTTCAAAAATAGAAATACCCATTTTTTATTTTTGTATTGCCCCTTAGATAGAAAAATGGTATAAAAATTTTAGATTACTAGAGGAGATTTTGCTGTCTGCAGTTTCAACTTTTTAAATCTGTATTCACATAAATAATACTTGATATTACAACTGAATTTTCAGTAAAAGGATTCTAATAGTGTTTTGGTTTCATTATATTACTGGGAGAGTGTGTGAGCTGAGATTGCCCCTTCATGAGGTGCTTGCAAGCTCCCTGTGAGAAAGGAGTACTGGAATCTGGTGTCCCTGGCACTGAAGTAGGGTGTTAAAGGGTGCTCCCTGCCAACTGCTCTGTTGCTTGGCAGGTCCTTGCCTTCCTCTCCCTGCTCATGGCTCTTGCAACTGAACACAAACTGGAAAGTCAGTTCTTTCTTTACAGATAGAATATTGCTGATAAAGTGCTGATAGCACTTACTGGTTTTCATATGCCCACCTAAATTTCCTAGTATGGTCTTAGTGTTAGAATATTAGTTATTGCAGTCTTTTTATTAATACTGAGTCTTACATAATTTGAAGGAGTGAATGCAAACAAAACATTGAGTTTCTTTATTATAGCTTAGGTTTTGGAAAAGAAGTAAAAAGGGTTGAAATAACTATGTGGGGAAAATAGAGAATAAAATTGTGACTCCAGTAAGAAGCAAGAAGGTAATTTTAAAAGGTTACAAAAGAGAAGATAAAGGAAAGAGAAGTAATTAGATTGAATTCTTCCCAGTATAGATCTTCTTCTCACTAGCATTAATGGAAATCTACTACAATCAGGATGGATGTTCTTATTTACAAGTGATTTTGAATGGCTGTGTGATTAACAGACATTCTTTGCATCAGGTTTGAGATGTGTGGCCCTCAATGGGCCTCAGTAGAGGAAAAGCTGGTAATGCTATTTGTCCTTCGCATGTGAATAAATCAGGTACATAAAGCAAGGAAAGAGAGAACTAACTACCATTTTTATAAAGGTGAAATAAGTTCATGTTTTATGTCTAATTTGTTTTAAATTACCTCTGAGCAGTCCACTGGGAAATAGAAAACAATGATGTTACTTAATGGCTGAATATTTATTAGTGAAGACAGTGTATGCTTATACAAATGTATTGCTGGAGATTGCGAGCTTTGATTGAAGTCTGTGGAGATACCATACTGTGAAACTAATATACTGATGATGAGGCCCAAAGGATCTCATCTCAGTTTGAATTTTGTTACAGGGATTTCTGTCAAACTTGAGCTTTTTAAAACAAAGCCACATTAACTCTTTGTACTGTGAGCCTTTTATGGTGATTGTGTTCTTCGTCCTGGAATTCTTCTCTTTTGCATCTGTCTAGTTTTTCAGAAACTACCCTGTATGAACATGTTTAGCATTTGCTAGCCTCTTTTTAACCTTCTATCACATTTATCATGATAACCTGCCTGACTTTTTTCCAATTGAAGCAATTGCTCTGACTATGATACAGTGACTTAGGACATTTTCACTTGCACTCTGTTTTCTTTACTTTTTCCTTTCCTTGAATAGAAACAGAAGGTTTAAGTTTCTGATACTTGTGAAAAATTCTCTATTCCAATAACTAGTTGAACCCCAAAATTGTAACATCAAGATTTATTAATCAAAACTTGAAAAAATCTTAAATATTAATAGTTTGCCTAATAACAAAAAATTCCATTAAGAATAGATTTTTAAAGTGTGTGAGTGCAATGGATATGACTACAGATGGCTAACTAGAGTGTGGACCTGCCTTGCTTTAATTTTTCTATATCTAAGCTATCCAGATGCTAAGCACTGGTGTATCTATTGTAGCATAGAGAGAGCGAGGCCTCCTAAATTATTACTAGCATGTAATCTGAATTTTACAAATCTAGTTCAGAAGTTTCTGATCTGTCCTATGGTCAAGCTAATAAAGAATCACTTGAAGGCTATGGAATTTCATAAGGAAAAATATAACTGGGTAATGAGAGCTATGCATAGGACAAGAAAAATTAAAGATGTGTAGGTTTCTGTAGTTATGATGTGTTTGCCTTTTTTTTTGAGTACAAGTTTTTATGTTACCTAACATTTAGTTAAGATATATCATTAAAGAGTGTGTGTTAGCTACCTATACTGCCAGCAGAAAGTATTGCCTTAATATTAGCAGTATATGTAAGATCTGGACATCTTTAAACTCATATTCAAGAAGTAAGTGCCACTCTGCAGCAATATAGATCCAGTTTGGCTGTCAGATGATTCATGAGTGAAAGTATGTCGCCGAATTATAACATAATTTCCAATAGTTTTCTCTGAGATTGCTTTAGATTTGATAAAGTTACTGCCGGAACAAAGTATATTTTCTTTGCATTAGTCTTTTGAAATAAGGTTATATTTTTAATTTATTTCTAATAAGTAATACATACTGTGAATAATTGTTCTTTTTTATAGATGAATGCTAGAGCAGCTTGGATTTTATAATAATTCATGAGAAATTAATAAGCACTCATAATGAATAAACTTAGGGACAGTTTAATGACTATTCATCAGCAGTTCATGCACAACAAATCCAAATGTTTATCAAAGATGTTCATAAACATAGTGCACAAGCAGCTTTAATGAACTGATAAAGAACATTAATGAACATTCATTATGAATTTCCCTTTGCTGGGAATGACATCCTCAGAGGAGATCTTAACTTTTCAAATTACTTTCCTTTTAAATAAATGTGGATATTTTAAAAAATGCTAGTACTTGAGATAGGAGTGAAAACAAAATACTGATCAAATTTTTTTACTGAGACCAGGTATAAGCTGTGTTTGCATCTAAAACCACCTGCTTTTGTCATGCTTCATATGAGACATCTTCAGAGACCTTTTTGCCAAAAGTCTGCCGGATTTATAGCGTTGTCATCTCCTAGTTTGTGGATTGATGTCTTTGGTGTGGACTTCATGACTGACTGTTTTCCACAGAACTTTTAGCTGTTCCTAGAAAATTCTGTGCATTAAATTCTGTCTTAAATGTTAGTGGAAAAAGATGTGTTTCTTCTTGCCTATCACAGAAGCAATGTTGAGTAGAACTTCAGTGCAGCAAATTAAGTCATAAGTTCAGGCGACTGTAAACTTCCTCAGTTAATGGTTCTGTTATGAGTATATCTTAAAAAAAAAGGAAAGAAATATTTGAAGCTAGGAGCTATATATTATTCCTCTTGATTATCATTTCACTGTTGAAAAATGACTACATGCATGTTATATTTTATTCAAATCACATTCATAATCCAAAACAAAAAGCTTCTAAAGTATTTGTTATTTATCATGGTTCATTTTCATTGATGACACCATTAGTCATATGTAGACTTATCTTTTTTCACAATCATAAAATACAGTGATAGGTTCCATGGTATTTCTGGTAACTGACTGAATGCTCCCTAGTGCAGTGATGAAGACCTGGATGAATGAGTGTAGCTATATGCTGGCTCCTTTTCACAGCAAGTTAAAATGCCATGTGCATCATAGCAACCACAGTCCCATTGCAGAAACATTGGAGGTCAGCTGCATAAAATCACATTTATCTGCAGAGGAGTTGGAGGAACAAAACTATTCCTTCAAGTGGGATATGTTCTTTTATCTCTGATTCAGAGGTATTGGAATAAATTGCACTGAATTTGCTTTGCATACAGACTAACTTAGCTCCTTCTGGTTTTGCTACTACTAAGAACTCTACAGATATTCATACAACACATTGTGCTCAAAATCATGTTGGGGGGAAAAAAGGAAACTTACATACATAAAACCTAGAATTTATAATTTGTATAATCGAACTACTCAAGTGATTATTATTAGTCCACATGTAATTATTGCAAAAAATAAAGAAGTGGAATGGAAAAGTTTAAGTAATGGCAAGCCATTTAAGTTGCATATAGACTTGTTGAGTCCTGGTGTTATGCTCATGCTGCTACTGCCTTTCTGGGTCCTAAGGGCACAGATTTCAGTCTGATGTGTGTGTGTCCATCTTGGTGGAGTACAGTGGGCTTCAAGTCCTTTGATGGCCAGAATGTGGTGTTGGCTTTTTTGTTATTCTACTCCTTTTGTGGTCATTTTTTCTGTTTAATAATAGCACTTTTTTGTCTAGCCACTTGAAATACTCACAATTTTTCTTTGTTATTTAATCACTTATTACTTTTCAACTTGATTCTTGCACATCTTTGTACATTTTCTTTATACGTAAGGACTTTCCAAGCATTACAACTGTTCTAAAAATGGTTTGCATTTGTGTTAGAAAATATAAGCAACCAGATATCTTTACCTAGTTCTTTACTAGGTCCTTAAATAACTCTGACTTACAGTTCAGTCACCAGATTCTGGCTTGCTTGCCTCATGATGTGATTTTATTTGTCCAGCAGGGCTTCTGCCAGGGTCTTGCACAAGAACTCTGTTAGGGAGCATAGCAGTGAGAAAAGCCTCTGGTACTGGCATTGAATTAGGTATTTAATCCTAATTGGTATACTTTTGTGAATGAGGTTGACAGTGTGAAGATAAATCATATTCCTGAACAATATTTTGCTTTTCAGGGGCCACAAAGGGTCCTCAACTGGAATGTGATTTCTTGTGCATTTCAATCGATGGGGAGTTTTCAATGAAAACAGGGTCACTGAGAATCTGCAAATAGTCTGTGATCAATCTGAGGCCATATTCTAGAATTCTTCAAAGGCAGTGACTGTGTCCAAAAACTTTATAGGATTACAGGACAATTCAAAATTGAAGTCTTCTTAGGAGGGCTGTAGCATGAGCAGGGCTGCCTATGAAGTCAGACTAGGTCATTTAGGGTTTAATCCACTTGGGTCGTGGAAACCTCCAGTGCTGGTTTTCTAGGCAGCCTTTCCCACTACTCAGTTTTGCATTGTAACCAATCTCCAGTTCGCAAAGTTTTCCCTTCTATCCAGTCATGCTCTCTCTTGCTTCATTTTCCCTAATCTCTCATCCTCTCAGCCCTACTGTAAGTAGTCTGCTCTGTGTCCTTGTTAACCTCCTCCTAAGTATTAAAAAGTTCTTAAGAAAGTGATTTAAAGAGCTTTTATGCCCATATTGGTAAAGGGTAAAATATTAATTGAATTTCAGTGTAGAAATTAACAGTATAAGGATGTATATGGTGATGCTTTTCTTTTTCTTTCTTTTTTTTTCACCAAACTGCATATAAATCTTTGATCTTAGGTAGGTTTTCTACTTTCCTGCATGGAAAAAAAGAAGTTCTACCCTGACAGGATCATTCTTACTTTTTTGTCAAGATAAATTTAACATCTGTGGTTCAGATTTTTTATCTAATGGACACACACTAGACAGACTGGCTTCTCAATAATACCATTATTTAAGAGAATAAAGTCTTTTATGTAGTGCATATTTTGAATTTGGACAGGTCAGATCAATAATATAATAACTGTTCCCTTTTAATTCCACCTAGAAGTTCCTGACTGTCTACCACGAAGTGTCGCCAGCCATGCATGTTATTTTTTGTCTTTGGCACCATGCCTGCAGTCTTGCAATACAACATGTCAAGAAGAATTTTGCCCTGAATTGTGGAACAAATTAGAGGTAGATAGGCATTTAAAAATAGATTTGATTTGCTGTATTTTGCAAGCTTTCTGAGGCAAAGTGATAAACCATAGCAGCTTGAAGTAATGTGATGAGAGCACTCTTATCACTCTGCATATGCTTAACAATGTTTCACTGTCAAGCTGCCTTTAAAAAATGTTTACAAAACAGAAAAAACTATCAGTTTGATACAGATTTGTAATATCATAAATGCTGAATCATGGATCTAAATAATCTCTGTGTATAAAAGCATTACATGTTGAATGAATTAATTGTATATTACCTGGAAATTTACACAGGTTGCTATTTTCCCCACTGTTGCCTGTATAAAAATTTTGAAAGATATGTATTAGACTGGACTTTGTTGAACATTATGGGATTTTTTACCTTTTTTTTTTTCCAGAACTAAACTAATTTAAAAAAAAGTTCTTTATTTAAACAGTGTTTACTGAACTTTCCATTTTCCATCTTGTACTGTAAAATTTAAGTTTTGATGGAAAGTTTTGATAGCAAAACCCATAAGAAGGAAAACAGGATGTAATTTGATGAGTGAAAGGAAAACATTTAAACCAGTCTTTACTCTCCAAGACCAAAGTGCTTAACATTGGACTTGTTTTAGGAACACTAAATATGTATGAGGCAGAGATAAAAAGACACAGTAAAATTACATAGAAAGAAATCTTGAGATGAATTAATTCAACATACAAAACTTCATAGACAAGATTCATACTTCAGCATAACCAATGCTAATGATTTATATTAAAAGAAATCCCACCCAAAGTGGGTTCAAGTCTACATTTTTGGATGAGGATTAGAAATGAATAACACATCATAATTGAGTCTTTTCAAAAGAGGAACTCCATAAATTGAGTAATTTATATTATTCAGAGCTGAAAAATGTGCAATATAATATAATTGAAATCATAGGAGTCCTTTACATTTTTCAGCATAGGAGTAAATTTATTAATTATGAGCTGGTAGCAATAGAAAGCTTTCTTTGAGATATGATGAAACAAACCCTTCAGGCAAAAATACAGTAAAATACAATAAGCTCTTATCTGATCAAAACAGGATTGGCAGCCTTTATTTTTGGGGTGGGAGAAATGTATGATAAGCACTGCTTAAGAATGAATCCACATGCAGCCTCCACAGAGCAGGACTGTGGGCTTTTTGATAATCTCACAGGGGGATTATTGAAAATCCCAGTAGGCTGAAAAAATTAGGCCTCCTCAAAAGTGTTGTGAGAGAAGAAAGAAAAAGTAAAGTAGTTCATCCCAAGGAGAAAGAAAGGAAAAATGGTTGCAACAAAAGCCTGTTGTTAAGAGGATATGTTTTAAAAATATCTTCTTTCAAAGTCTAAAAAATATTAAAATTAAAATATAAAAAATTAAAAATCAGATATATACCTCTCTGGTTCAAAACAGAACATCCTAATGTTTTCAATTTATAGTTATTAATGAAAAATTAAATCTTGAAACAGTATCAATTATGTATAAATGTCCTAAGTTTCAAACATATTTGCATTTTTTGAGATTTTTTTTCAGTTATTCTTCAGTTAAACTCAATATACTTTGATTTTATGAAACATTTTTAGCAATTTATTTGCCTTCATTACTTCTTAGACTGATTATTTTTTTTCCTGTTACTACACATTGAAAGCTCAAGTAAACCACAGTACATTGACTGGAATCTGGGTAAGCAGAAATAAACAATGGTGGCAAAAGAAACTTTATTTCTTTCACGTTTTTCTTCCCTAATAAAACAGGGAAGTTCTAAGTGAATCCTTACTTAGGGAATACCAGTGCACAGTTGATATTTTTTCCAGCTTTGTGCTCTAGAGATAAACTCTCAAGTGAGCCTGTAATGATGGCTGGATCTTTTATTCTATTGATTGCCTCGTCCCATGAGTTCATTTTCTCAATCAGAAATGTCCCTATAGCTGCTTTATTGCAAAAGTCAGGGAGTGTCCTTTTGCTTTCTCTTAGCATCCAGACTGCCAGAATTTCTAGTTTAGAGCATGTTGTAATCTCTGATATATACAGAAATTCTCAGTTAATTTGGCTTGTTGAATATTTCTTTGCCATATGCTGAAGCTTTAGCAGAAGCTGAAGAAAGTTGGAATGTTCTTTGACGAGATAGAGAAGCTGGAATGAATGCCCTCAGAGTGATGACTGAGCAGTGCACTGGTTGTTGATCAGTTTCTAAAATAATTTAGCCCCTTGTTCTGTAACATCTTGTGTAAGCCTTTACGTTTGTAGGAGAGTTCAGAGATATAAATCAACAGATTCCTTCCCTGATCACATCACTAAATCTGTACATTTTCAATCCTTCTTAATATATTTAAAGTATGCAAGATACAAGTATAGAGCAGAAAATGAATGAGAACTAATAACTGTGAGGTATTACTATGTTTTAGTAAACTGAAAGGAGCACAGGCTGTGCTGGTAAGTCCATTTGAAAGAAGGCTTTGTCTTTCACAGATAACACTCTAAGAACAGATCTTCAAATGTTTCTAATTAAGTACTTTCTAAACTTGATAAAAATATTGAAATTTTAATCACTGTTAAGTGTTTCTTTTTCATTGTGTGTTGCATAAATATAATCTCAGATTTCTTCAAATGCATTTCAGTCTACAATTTTTCTGTTTCCTACAAATAACCTGTGGCTAGAACTGCAAATGCCCCTTGTTTGGTCTCAAGGTTATGTATTATCAGGTTGCTAGGGAAAAATAAAATGGAAAACAACAAAAGCACAATGGTATTGCTCTCAGAAAGCTGTCATTCATTCTTCTTGAACAAGCAATGCGAATATACTTTAAAATCAAAGGTTTGGGATTTTTTTTCCTTTTTAAAATCATTGAGAGGGGTTGTCTATGAGTTTGTAAGCTGGTTGGAGGAACTATTCACATATTCATCACATTCTTGTCTGGTACTAATAGGCCCTGGAGAAGCAGTAAGCGAATCTAAGAATGTTTGATGTCAGTGCTCTTGAAATGAATCAGAACTTTGATCTAAACCCTGAGCCTTTAATATTAAATTAATATTAAAATGACATGCTGAGGGAAAGTTGTAGGATTTCTCCAGTCATCATACAATATGGCCAGTATTTAAATATATCTATTAATGACACTATAAGCAGTTAATATATCAGTGAAGTCAAATTATAGGTATTGACTTTGCTAAGATTTGGGCTTACCTTGCAGTACAGAATGCTTCCTGATGCTGAGGACTGGCTTCTGACTTCTCTTGCCTGCAGTTCACGACGCTGCTTGACCGGCTGGGAGCTTTCCGCAGTCAAGGTGTTCTTTAGATCAAATCACCAAGCAATATTTCCTAATATAGTCTGTCTGCTTTTCATTTTGTTCACTAAGGAGATGTGAATGTAATCCATTCTGTAATGATGTTTTTGAAGTCCTTCTTCTAGAGCTAGCTGTTTGGTCTGTCCAAGATACACAAACATTGGCCAATATTGTTTTGATTTAGTAGTTCCCATGACTTCACCAGCTTGGTATGGACAAAATTTTTGTTTTGCAGTCTGAGGACGATATCCCCTTCCTCTTCCTCACAATTTTTTTCATCAGCCATGAAAAGCTTTGACTTACTAACATCTGAAGAATTAACCCCTGAAGAACATAGCCAGCCTGGCCCTTTCAGTCAGGAACAGGAGAAAGCTGGGACATTTACAGCCCCCCTACACTGGAGGGGAACACCAGTGGGACCAATTGCAGCATGCAAGGAAGGGGGTTGTTCCACTTTAGATTCTGAAAAGTAGATCTTTGAATGTGAAAGTAATTTAGCTCTCTAAATCATTAGATGTCTTCATTAGAAGTAGCAAAGTTTTCCAACATTTCTATTCAAATATGCCTTGATTCTTTTGCTTGGAAACCAGTTATAGGAATCAGTGTTTCCCTTTTCTTAAATTGTATCATTTAATTTTTCTTCTCATAACTTACCCTATTGACAGAGAGGTTAATTAATGTTAATTCTGATGAGGTTTCTTAGGTATAGATTCCAAAACAAAAGGAGTTGATGGCACCACATTATCTCATGTGGATCCCAGAGGAACTTATCAAATGATGAAGTCTGAGTTGCTACTGACCTGTGAGGTAAATAAAAGGGTAGTAAAAATATTCACACAAAAATTGCAGCACTTTTACCAGTCATCTTCTGCCTTCTTTTCTACTCTTTATGGCATATCGGTTTAAACGAGGTGTTTCACCATCCTACTTTTCCTGCAGTTGCATGTCAACTTTGTGTTTTTGCTACTCAAGAAAGAGGCAAACGTTTCTTTCTCACAAGTGAGCTTATCAACCTACTTAGTTGAAGTTTTTTCTACAACAGCAGAAAGCTGTGCAATTTATGCACAGGACTTAGCAACAGCCCTGTTTCCTTAAGTTATTTTACTACCAGCTATGCTTATTATTGACTTTTTTACAGGGTATATAAAATAACTTACTTTTTGTCAAGTCGTTGTCACTTCTAAAGCCCACTACCCAGTGTAGTAAAATGTAAGTGCTGTATTTCTTGTGGATTTACAGAGTTTCAGCCTTTCTACCTTTGGTACAAGTCAACAAGGACTTCTTGCCTGGGATGTGGTTTTAAAAGAGTGGATTATTCTTTTGAAAAGCTTTGATCACTGCAGTCATATTGTTGAATCTTTTATCTTGCTGGTGCATTGATTTTAGCCAAAGATTGCCTTTCATGAAACTCTGAACTTTAAAAGCAGCTCAGTTTCAAGGAAAAATATTCTGTGAAACATCTGAAAGCTCGGGTTTGATCTTTTTATGTGCATATTACTTCTCACTTATTTTCTGTGGGACGGTTGTATAATGCTTGTGCTTCTAAAATGTGAATTATTCACTACCAGTTTGGAAAAAATGGTGAAAATTTAAAAGTGCATGTAAATAATCACATAATTCTGACTTTGAGTTGTGAAAGCTTTTTTTCATTAATTAGTTACCTGGGCAAACCATCTGTGTCTTGATGTTGTTATAGATATTGAAACACATAATTCAAGGGGTGAATATGTTTCATATGTAATCCTAAATTGTTTTTATTAATGTCTGTTATTTTTTGGTATTCTCTAGAAGTTTCTCAACTGGACTACATAAAACATTACATATTTTTAAAATGTGTTGAAAGAAACTCAAGGAAATATATGTTTGCCTGGAAAGCAGGACAAAGAAAGATTTGGATTGTGTATTACAAGAATTATTACTGTACTACATAATTTCTAGTATAAGTGGGATATTAACTAAATAGACATAAGATAAGAAAGCATATTTTAATTCTATGGCTCCACTGTACTCTTGCATGTGTTTCTGAGTTTGAAGTACTAAATGTCATGCCTCTGGTACTGTCTAACTATTAGCTTTATTATGTAAATTTTAGCGGAGCATAAAATGGCAGGAGAAAGCCTTCACATTAATTTTTCTCTCTAAACAAAATAAATCTGAACCAAGTTGTTCTGCAAAGGCACTGCAAGATTGCAACTGCAAGATGAGGTCTCAAAACCTCATCTGAACAGCCAGTCAGGAAAAAGAGTATCTGTGTTTAAGTAAGCAATGCTCCAAGTCAAGGTCAGTCTGTTCTCCCTGAGCACTCCTGTATTGACATTTATGTTCTCTCTAAAAGCTGTATTTCAGAAGTCTTCATTTTAGGAGATATTCCCAAATGGTAGCTGAATGTGATAAATATATAGAGCTTTCAGAAGCACTGGAGCTTTACAGCCTATACCAAAGCATGTAGAAATTAATGTCTTGATTGAATATTCATGTATAAATTCATTTTCTTGAGATTTTCTTTTCTAGGAGTGCCTTAAATCTATTATATTTACTGATTTCTAGAATTAAGGGAAAAGGATATAATATTGCTTTACATTTCAATTGTCTGAGGTTCCCTTAATAATGCTGGACATTAACCATTTGACCAGAGGGAAAAATAAAACTTCATGCCATATCTAAGTCTTGCTGTTAAGCTGTATCAGTTTCTTCATTAAATTAATATGTAGTAATTAAGATAAATTTTCCCTATCTTAAATGGATAAGAATCTGTGAAAAAAATGCACGATTCCAAATACAGTTGAAAAATCGATTTCTTCTATTATGTTTCAACAGTCTGTAGGACTAAAATTTGGGTAGCAATTTAAAGGAGGGTCATCCATCTTGTAATTGTCAAAAAAAAAAAAAAGCTAAATGCAGCCTAAGGTTTTTTTTAAAAAAATTACAGCCGATAGTGTTCCTTTTTTAGTGGAACTGTAAAAATCTGTTTTAATTTATTTATGAAGCCAGTAGTAGCCTTATTGTAGTGTCCCCACTCAAATAGCTCTTTAAAAAGTAGCTCTCACAAGATACTCCTCACTAACAGAAATATTGGTTGTTTTATATGCTTGTTTTGCTATAATTTGGTCTTCCAGTCTCACACTCTGTGCAGTTAAGTTTCAAAAGCCAGTGTATTGCTAAGCAGTACATACTTCTCTAGCACCTTCTTTATCTTTGCTTTCTACATTTAATATCAGGCTCAATAAACCTGGTTTTGTCAGGAGGTGTTCCAGTGTTCATTAGTGTTTTTCTGGGATTTTTTGGTTTGTCTATGTTCTTCACTCATTTTGCATTCACATCTGCAGATTTGTTTTCTGTTCATTCTATTTGTAACAAATTCATTCATTTCTGCAAATATGAGGTGTAGGTTAGTTTGTCAGATTATTTTTTTTTAGGCATTAGCTATTTAACAAAATAAAACCTTGAAAGTCTCCCTGTAAAAGCCCATGAAATCTCTGGCAAACTCATGTTAAATTATTTTCACGTCATAGGATTTTGCCTGTGCTAGCATTTAATTTCTTCTTAACTACAGAATCACAGAATACCCTGAGTTGGTATCATGCAGTCCCACTGTAAAGTGAATGGGCCATGTGGGATTAAACCCTCCAGCTTGGTGTTATAAGCATCATTCACTAACCAACCAAGCTAAATATTGTTAATCCTAAGGACAGACATGTTTAGCTGAGGTGCAGTAAATGTAGGAATCAAGCATACATTTCAAGCCAGTCTTGTAAGCACACTCAATTATATAAACAGTAAAGATATGAAAGATTTTCTATAGAAATTAATCTCACTTCTGTAGAACCATATCGTCAGATGGGTGGGATAGCATTCCTGGAGATGCTATCATACGTGCATATTGTGTCATGGGAGCAGCAGCTATTCTGTATTGGGTTGTGTGCCCTAATCCGCATTCAGTTTGCAGAGCCGAATTCCTGATTTCCAGAACTATATGATAGGTGACTCCTACAGAACTTATTAGTTATTTTTCTCTGCTTGGCCTAGGAAAATAGTGTATTCAGTAACCATCAGCCTAAAGTGTCATACAATTAATCTTTCCCTACAATAATTCATTGTCAGTATGCAGATAAACAAGAACGTTAAAAAAGAGCTTATAAGTGTTACAAAAATGTTGAAAGTAAAAAAAAAAAATAAAAAGTCTTTACTGCAGATACTATTGAACTCTTTACTGCAGATACTATTGAACTGTACTCACATTCAAAATGCTGATACCAGACTTGGAGAAAGATGTGAAGCAGCCAGGTGTAATGAAGTGGAGACAATGTTTAGCTGCTTTTTTGATGCCCATATTGGTTAGTAGTAAAACATAAGGATTCATTCTAGTCAGAGTTTCTCACTCTAACTCTCTTAGCAGTAATTCCAAATATGTTAGGTTTTGTTGTTTGACAACTCCTGAATACTCAGTTTTTCCATTGTTACTGGACAGGAATTTATGGGCCAGGGAGAAGCTGAACAGGCTGTAGAGCATTTTTATTATTGCTCAGAGCAGTGAATGTGACTAAGAAAAGGCGTGAGTGCTGTGCATTCTCACTGCCCTTGGCCTAATTCATCCACGCTGGCCTTTTCACCTTCATAAAATATTTGTGACTCTTTTTATTGTGTACTCAAGATTTCTAGGCCATGTATTTTCAGGAAATCATATTTTAACCCGGAACCCAGAAAGCACTGTCAGAACATAAACTTCCCATTCTCTAAAGCCACCCATTAGATTCTGCTGCTGCGAAAAGTCCGAAGCAGTTGGAAACTGGACCCCTATGGACAACTGAGTGAGGCTAATATCCCCAGCTGCTAAGAAGCCAGCTCCTGAGTCAATGTTGCACCTGGTGGTCATGGTGATCATGGTGAATAGGGAAACCTCCTTTTACATCTGATTTGGAAATGTACCTGGCCTCCGTGGTATTTCCCAAACAGTTGGATGGGGTGGAGGAGACCAGAGCCATGAGGTCGGGAAGCTCATACCCACATCTGCCCTGTTGCCACTCATCTATTTAAGACTGATTGCAAACATGTTATTTTTCTTTCTACCTTAAGAACAGGGAGGGTTCTTCAAAGGACTCCTTTTCAAGGAGATGTGTGGGAATTTTAGGTGTGAATTCTTAAAAAGCTTTTTGTAATTTTATTGACAACACACTCCTGGAACATCTTTGAAAATACAGCTGTATTCACTTCATGCATAACTAGAGAATCAGTTTTTGAAAAAAAAAAAGGATGTTTTGAAGGAAAAATCTTTGCTCAAAAAATTTTCTCCTTAATTTTCTAAAAAAGTTAAGGATTTTATTTTCAAAAAATAATTTTACAACTGCCAGTAGTAAGCATGCTGTTTATATTTAGGCTTTCTTGAAAGTTTTGAAACTCTTTGATGTGAAGGTTATCTTGTAATTGAATGTGTGTGCACAGTACATACTGAAAGAAATTCTAACTCTGCCTAAAAAGCAATTGCATTTTTAAACATTTCTTGCATGAATGACCTGGGACTATGATGTTATTCAGAGTCACACTATTTAAACTCAGATACCAAATCAATGAAATCTCCATCACAACTCTAAGCAAATCTTGAATCCAGACAAGTAAAAAGACTAAAGTCTGGTAAGAAAATACCCGATGTGGAAAATACCCTAAGTGCTGCTGAAATGTTAACAGTAAGGAAGATTTACAGATCATGAATTTGTTTGTCTTGACAAGCAACTGCTGCCAGTAAAAACAAGACAGAAAAGCAGTGCTTTGACTGACTGAAGCTGACCTCTGTCAGTTGCTTTGTCAGAGAAAAAAATCACAGGATGTCACTGTGATCATGAATAGGCTCATAAATACTCAAATCTCCACCTCGTATTTTGAAATACTCAGATTTCAAACACATATGAATTAGTTTGGTAAAATTGAGTTGTGCTGATTTCTTGGCAAAGGAGTTGATTACTATATTATGCAAAACCACTAGAGCAAATGTATGTGAATGTTTCTGGAGTTCCAAAAGGTTAAACGTTATACTGTGATGGCAACAGCTGAGGAGAGAAGCCTGAATTTGTGCACAGTATACAGTCCCAACTCTGTTCACAAATTTATACCACTGTAGGGTGCAAGGCGTCAAGTCTGCATACAGCTACATTGTTGTCTGGCTGTGGGAACACTTCCCCAGTCATCTAGTGCTTCAGCAGAGTTCATCAAAGCTGTTATTTCTATGTATGAGGAAAGGAGGAAAAGCAAGGCTGAAAGCAGTGGGAAGCCTGTCTCCGAGTTTGTCTGCATCACATCATCCATGTGAACTCAGTGTGCCAAGAGTCCCAGGGAAGTGAGCAAGGAGGCAGAGTCTTTTTGCCTCTCCACAGAGGGTGCTGCTGCCTGCAGGTGTGGTTGAACTGCTGAGGAGGGGATTAACCCTCACAGTGTGAGGATATTTGGATCAGAATGGCAGCAGGTTGGACTATTGGATCAGGCATGTGGGGAGTGAATGCATCTCTTTGCCAGACTACAAAAGAAAAAATTGTTTGGAAGGTTACGAGAATTTTACAGTGTTAAAAGCCTAAAAATGTAACTATTATTCACCAGTAAATAAACACTCTTCAGAGTAAAGGTTGTCTTATTTTGAGAGAATTTTGTAACGCACCAGTGAGGTGATTAATGTGTAGTTTTTGGCAGGATAGGAAGGGCTTTGAGTTTTAACAATTTGCAAAGAAAATCTATGTGCTAAACCAGTTATGAAATACAAATCAATGTTGATGGTCTTTAACATCACAGTATGACTTTTAGACATTTTTTTTAAATATCACTGTAATACAAGTGATTCTTAATGGAATTTTTATTCTGAAAACTGCCTACTGACTTATGCATATGTAGGCATATATGTTTACAAAAAAACTCCCAACAGACTAAGTAACTACCTCCTTGCACTATGAGAAAAATAGATATAAGAATATACTGGTAATAAAGAAGAGAGGTTTAAGAAGTGCAATTTTTAGGATCTTTACTGAATTTTTAACCATATGGCATAAGACTTTAAAAATAAATTTTAGTTTTCTATCAAGACTCCTAGAAAATTAGTATGGTGTCTGAAATAAATAGAGGTCTAATTTGATTCCACAGTCAATTTTGCAGTGCTAAAAGTACAAACAAAAAACAAAAAACAAAAAAAAAACCAAAAAACCCCAAGCTTGTTTCTTTTGCTGCAAGTATCAAATAGACTGGTAAAAAAAATTGCTTAATACAATTGTTGAAATACATTTTGACATTTCTGAAAATCAGATCCAAAAAGTGTGTACATTTACTAGCTATAAGTGGACCATATACCTGCTAAATACTTACTAGATACACATACATAAATACATACATTATTGTAAATGATAGATGCTATAGTACATTCTTTCTTTTCCGATACAGGTTTGGAACCTTCCATTTGGAATTAATGCACACAAAACAAGGAGTTTTGTTAAATAGGTGTCACCTTTGAAAAGTAAGGATTAAGTCTTAGAGAGATAATTTGCTATTTCTTCATCAGTTTCTGTGTTAATTCAGGAAGACTACTGTGCAGATCATAAGAAATGAAGCATGCTCAGGTGGTGTATATTCTGGTTTCTGCCTTGATGAATGCAGTGTTGATTGCTTCCTAAAGATGCAGCAATTCATGTGTTAGCATTTTCCAATGTACAAGAAAAGTCTAGAAAAACCGTGAACTCTTTGAAAAGGGCCATCTTTGCATTGAAATTACTTTTCATAAAAAACTGTTCATATCTATCTGCCTAGCTTTTATAAGCAGTAAATCTCTTAAGAACAAAGATTGTTATAATTTTAGTTTGATCAAATTAATGGTATTTATTGTATTACATAATCTTATATGGTAAAGAACAACATAGAATAGCACATATCTGAGAGGTTACCCATCTATTCACATAAAAATATCACCAGCATATTTTTGCATGAGGGCTAATGTCAGTGGAAGGAGTCCTTCCCTGGCAAGTCATCGGTAGACAAAGGATATCTTAATTGAAGAATTGTAAATGGAAGAAGTGTGTATGGGAAAGACTAAGAACAAATGCACAAAGGGTGATAGGGGGAGCACAGTTATCTCTGAGGATGAGAGCAACACATGTATGGGTATATAGCTACTCAAAATTCTAAAAAAATTACACACATAAGGACAAACAAAATATTCACTTCCAGACTGTATTTTTCTGCAGAATTTTCTTTTGTGTTTTTTTCCCAGTCATAAAAGCTAAGAAAATGAAGAGGGTAAAAATACTAATACTGATATTTATTTAGATGTGTTTTATTTCCATGAAAAATGCAGTAGATGTGTCAATAAACATGCAACATACAAGGTTGTAAGGATTATAAAGAAAATTTTATAAGTTATCTGATTTTGAATGAAGTTTAAGACCTAGAGATCAATGTACCCTCGTATCTTCAAAAATAATCAAAATAAGCATACTGGAACTTGTAATATTTGACTTGTAAGGCTGATTTTTGGAAATAATAAGTTGAGTTTTTCCAGCTTCCATTGAATTTACCTGGCACTCATTACAGAACTGAATTTGATAGAAGAATACAGATAGAAAGAGAGAAAAGACAGACAGAAAACCATAAAAAGTCTAGAATGGATCCCAAAACTGAACAATCATGTGTTTTTTTAAAAACTAAATATTATTATCTCATTTGATGTACCAGGTGAAGTTCTTTTACTCCTTCACATATCTGTTGATAGCCTGGTATTCTAGTAGGAGGGGGAAGTAATGTAACAGATGAGAAGATGGGGAAGAAGTTTTTGTCAGATGCAGCTGGTTTTATGAAATGGAATCTGTGTGTCTGAACAGAAGATTAATTTTATGACTGACATCGACCTGAGGCTGTCTTGTCTGACATGACAGAAACTGTGGAAGGAGATGTGTGAAAAGCTAGACTGAAATATCAGGCCATGTAAATGTCATAGTGGTTATGCATTACACATTCCATCATGGGAAATTAAAAGGTTAATGACAATCCCTGTTTTCCAAAACAATACACTTTGCAATTTTTAAATGTTTTGTCAGCAAAAGGAAAACAATGTCTAGGGGAACATGGGAGAAAACAATAAACCCTTCTAACATCTGTTCTGGTTTTTACTCATGAAATAAACCCAGGAAGATGCAACGGATATGAGAGCATTTGCTGGGTGTGCTCTGCTATGGCTCAACCTCAAGGGCACAATAAACTTAGAACAAGTGCTTAGAAACAGATCAAAGATCCAATGAATTATTTTGCATTTTTAACCTCTGACCAAAACACCACATTCTGAATACTGTTGCTGCTAATTGGAGAGCTTAAAAGATAAGTAGCATACAGGGGCAACCATTGCCATAGGAAAGTAAAACTGTGTGATTAATTATGGCATATTCCCTTGTCTATTCAATATGTTTATGTAAAATATTTTTTTTAGTTCTTTCAGCAATAATATTAGAACTTTTCCCCTATTGAGTAATATTTAAATTCATGAATATGCAAATTTTAAAGGTGAGAATGTCCATAAATATCTATTGAGCTTATTGCTACCTACATAAAAAATTAAGCACAAATTTCAGTGAAAATTGTTCGCTTACATTTTTCACACTTTAGTGGCCAAAGTTAAATTATTTTGAAATCTAGGTCCGTTTTGAAGAGGTCAATACTTAAGCAACTCCATTTTCAATTTACACAAAGGTCTATAACCCAATGATATTTTTTTAAAGTTCGTTGAAAATGTGTTCTTTTCAGTCTGTCTTGAATAATAAGATGGCTCTGGATCAAGTTGGCTGTCTTTTAATTGTTGATGATAAAATGATTTGAATAAATTGATACAAAAAACTTTGAATTATATGTATTCAATTTAATGACATTTTTTGTTATTTTCTCATGTATTGGTAACTAGTTACCAAAATATGTGAAATACTTTCTAATGCTATAACAAACAAAAAACAGGGAAAAAAGTGCTATTGAATTTTAATTTCATGAACTGAAATTGAAATTCATATCAGTTCAGCACATTTCAACAACCAAATACAACTGAATAGTGAATAAATGCTTTCATTTGCATGTATAATGGTTTCCTTAAACAATAACAGAAGTGCTTCTTTATACATATGAAAATCCTAGGATATGAATTTGATTGAAGTAAATAAGGTTTTTTATTTAAATTAGTAGTCTTAAATCCTTTATCTTGTATACTGACAAGTCTGTGTCTTTGACCAGATTACTCTTTCTCTTGGTTCAACCACGTACTCAGTGAAGTAGAACTAGGAACTTGAAATTCACTCAAAATTTCAGGATGTGTTTATAAGCATTTACCTGGTAGTAAGAAAGTGTTATGATCTACAAAAAAAAAATCTACATTTTATGCTATTACTGGATTTAAAGAGAAAAATATAAAAGTAGAAGATGATTCCTTTTAAAGCTAATTGTAATCTTTGTTGTTTTTTATTTAAAGAAGAGCCTCTTGATTGTCACACCTGGGTATATGATCTATAGCTTTAGATTCAGAAGAAATTTTGGTCATAAATTCTTTTAGCATCAAAATATGACTTCAATGACTAGATTTTTCTTTTCCTAACCTTCTGATCTTGCTTTTTTATAATAAATAGTGATGGACATTTATTCCTGTTAGTTTGGTCTTTCCTAGCAGATATAACAATTTCAGAATTTACAGTCCCATTGTGTAACAAAAAAGACTAATAGTCAGAGAATGACCTTTATTAATTACCTATAATTTGTCAGCTGGCACATTAGGGTTTGGTTTGTTGTTTTGTAATTTTTTTCTAAATGAAAAACTCCTGCTTAACATCATCAGTAGCAATTAAAAGAATTATATATGGCATTTTCCTTTTTTTAGCATAAGGTCAAGAAAAAAAAAGGCGATGCCATTTCATTAAAATGTAAATATGTCAAGTGAAATTTAGATAACTGAGTATTAATGATTTAATTAACAGGATGAAACCTTTCTAAAAGCAAAGAGAAGATTTATTAATACCAGTCTGAGCACAGGTAATAACTGATTTCAATGGAGAAATACTGTCTTCAGTAAGAAAGTCTTTTCATAAAATCACAAGCTTGAATATATAATGGTTTATCTTTAGTGAATATATTCATGGAAAAATAAAAGCTGAATAAAATTGAAAGAAAACTATCAGCTGTATCACAATTTCAGGTTAGGCAATTTAGATTTACTTCAATCGTTTTTCTAAACAAAGCTTTGATACGTTTCATGAAAGAAAAGTGCAATTTGCTATTAAATTGGTCTATTTACATAAGTTTTGAGAGGAATAACCATTTTCAGTTAAAAAGTAAGCAGTTGTACTCTATATAGCTCTGAACATTAATGATTATGTGCCAAATACATCTAGCAAATACATTTCTCTTCTGTAATTCCAATAGAGTTGCTGTTGCTGAATTCAGAGATTAATTTACTTCTGTATGCTTCAAGATCAATGGCTAAAACTGCAAGAGATGCTAGACCTCAAACACCAGTAATAAGCATATCAATTTAATATACAGGCCCTCAAAATATTTGTCTGTCTTTTAATTCAGGAGTTACCCATGGCAGACAGGCAAAGATTTTAAACTTTACTGGTAAAGTTAACTTGTGTGTTTCAAGACATCTCTGTGACTGCTTAAGCATTCACAGTGCTTAATGGTCAGGTTGTACAACAGCTGTTACCAATAGTTGTTGTTCAAATGTGTAAACATTATTACTCCACTTCAGTTTTAAACATGTGCAGTGGCTTTTAACAAAGTTTGGATCATTGTTTTCATCACTTGAACCCATTGACCAAGTGATGTCAGTATGGCTATGAAGGAGGTTGGGCACAGGCTGACTCAGTTGTATCCACTGCAGCTTTCCAGGTTGTCTGAATGAAAGCATAAAGCTGTAGTTAAAGTTTTCATAAAGCTTGTTTGCATCCAGGAAGTTGCATGTCTAAAGCAACATTAGTGCAAAACATTAGAAGCAAACAGGGCATTTCTTTAGCATTTAAGTACAACTTCTGACTCATTTAGGCTTCAAAATCATGAGAGTTGTCTCTGTGTCATTAACACAACAGTTGTCTACTAGAATCTCTGGGTGCTTTGGTACATCTTTCCTAGTGTTGTGACACTGACTTTTGCTACTTCGTGCTACGCCGCTATTTTCTTTCACTTGTTATGGTCCACAGTTGAGTCCCTCTCATTTGCAGATTTGATTTATTAGAATAGCAGACTTCACATAACATCCTAGAAAAAATATAGTTGTGTTGATCTGGCATTGGACAGGAAGATGGATTACAAATGTCCTATTGAAGTTCATTTAATGTCTACTCTAAAGGCATTCTTCTGAGAAACTAGTTTCCTATGGCTTGGACAGGTGCACTTGTAGCTGGGTTAAAAATTGACTGGATAGCCAGACCCAGGAAGGGGTGGTGAATGTAGTTACATCCAGAAGGGAGCCAGCCACTAGTGGTATGTGCCAGGGCGGAGTGTTAGGGACAGTCCTGTCAAATATCTTCACTATCTGAACTATCTGATTGAGAGCACCCTCATTGATTTCAGATGACAACAGCTTGGGTGGTGGGAGTGTTAATCTACTGCAAGACTCTGCAGAAAGACCTGGACAGGCTTGATTGATGCCAGGAAAATTGCATGGGGTTCAAAATGACGAAGTTCTGAGTCCTGCACTTGGGGCACAACAACCCCAGGCAGTGCTGCAGGCTGGAGCAGAGTGGTTGGAAAGCTGCCTGGTGGAAAAGGACCTGGAGGTGCTGGTAGACAGATGACTGAACATGAGCCAGTGTGTGCCCAGGGCGACAAGAAGGCCAATGGCATCCTGGCCTATGTCAGCAATAATGTGGCCAGCAGGAGCAGGGTAGTGACTGTCCCTCTGTACCCAGCACTGGGGAGGCCACACCTCAAATCCTGTGTCCAGTTCTGGGCCCCTCATTTCAGGAAAGATATTGAGGGGCCGGAGAGTGTCCAGAGAAAGGACATGGAGCTGGTGAAGGGTCTGGAGCAAAAGTCCTTTGAGGAGCAGCTGAAGGAGCTGGGGATGTTTAGCCTGAGAAAGAAAAGATTGGGGGGGAACCTTATTGCTCTCTGCCACTGCTTGGAAGGAAGTTTTGGACAACTGGGGGTTGGTTTTTTCTGCCACTTAACAGGTAACAGAATGAGAGGGAACACTTCATTGTGCATGGGAGGTTTACATCACAGACAGGGT
The DNA here is from genome assembly GCA_035582745.1 of Loriotus luctuosus. NCBI lineage: Eukaryota > Metazoa > Chordata > Aves > Passeriformes > Thraupidae > Loriotus > Loriotus luctuosus. The sequence continues at coordinate 50,322,980 of JAWWEY010000208.1, forward strand.
TTTGTGGTGACGATGGCAGTGCTAGGCTAGGGGCTGGAGTCAATTATTTTAGAGGTCTTTTTGCAACCTTAATGATTCTGTGGTGCTCTGTATGTATTCTATGTAATTAGAACTGCCATGCTGGATTAGACCTCAGGAAAGATGTAGGTGAAGTAGTACTATGGGACTTGCACCAACAAGAGAGGATATGGGAGTTCAAATTATTGCTTGCTTGAAAAACCTGAGTATTTCCTCTTAGAATATAGAATAGTATGTTAAACATTATCTATAATGCATTCTGGACATTTAATTTATCTTGATGAATAGTAAAGAGCTGTTTAAAAATGAGAAGTCATATTATGCCATTTGCTTTTTCGAGTCCATTAATAAAATAAAATGGAAAAAACAGAATTAGTGAATTCTTCTCACTTGCAGGACCATTGGATTCACAAGGTGCCAAGCAAAGCTGTGGATGAAGAATTTTCATTGAAAATACAGAGATATGTGTGGCCTATGGTGGTTTGAGGTTAGGCAGGCACTGAATGGCAATTCAAAGGACATTGAGCAGTGAGGTGTGAGAGAAGACTGACAGGGAGCCTTCTGAAGTACCCCTTCAGTTACTTCAGCAATATTAATATCTTGAAAGCTGCTCTATTTAGATGAATCAAAAATTCTGCAGTATAGGAACAAACATATTTGTGCATTAGATTTCTGTTTCTCTTTCAAAATTTTGAAGGATGATCATTGCTAGAGCAATAGTAAAAAAGTGATTTATTTACAGTGCCAGTGAAGAAGTCTGTTCCTAGTCAGTTCTGTGAAAATAAAATTAAGCCAAACTAGTGTTCAAACACAGAATATTTTCTCGGCTCTTGAGAGTTATATTCAAACACAAAAACACTCAGAAAACACTTTAAGAAAATAATCTTCCAATGGTACAAATGTCCATAAACACATTATTCTGTCATATTAACTGCTGCACACCTACATTAGTCTAAAATAAGAATATGTTTTCAGGTATTGTATGGCTAATCCTTATGAAGTAGAGGATTGTTGGCTCATGGCTATTGCTAGATTCTAGTAGTATCTGTTGATAAATGTTGGTTTTCTTCCAGTGATGATGTTTTAATAGTAGCCACTGAAGTTATGTAAACTTCTTAGTCTTCTTTAATCAGCACTGAATAGAAAGATAATTTTTAAATTAACAGTAAAGCTTTATTGCATTTATGTTAGGTTACCAAAAATTGCCATAGTCATGGAGTTTCTAAAGACTGCTCATTTCTAACATTACTGTATTTTAGAAGAGTATTATTCTAATTGTTCATTTCTCAATATGCAGAGATTATTATTTAACACATTTCAGTCAAATTGTGGAAAGAGCAAAACTCACAGACACTTCTGAGACCTCTATTCACCAATGTCTTTATTATAACAGTTTCTCAAATGTAATTGCTCTGAAATTCATTTTCTAATCCTACAGTTTCAATTGTTGGCCAAAGATTGAATTAGGAACAAGAGCCTAGATACTCAGAGGATTCTCTGAGGACTTGGACTTAGGTATTGCTTTTGTGTTAGCAACTACACAGTAATTGTGCCTTTGACCTCAGTTTAATTGCAAAAGATGGTCTGTATGAAGACCAAGAATTTGTATGAAATGTAAATAAATGTCTGTTGGTGTATTAACAGGCGAATTTATTCATTAGAATAACAATAGCAAAACAAAAGTGGTATTCATAAATAAAAGCCAAGCATATGTTGAGGCTGAGAAAGCACTGTAGCTGTGTTGTGCCTCCAGTAAATATTTTGGCATGCAAAGTTACAACTCTGGCTGAGGAAATGCAAATGAATAAGGGGAAAAACAGACTGGAACACTGTTGTTGGGCTGTTGGTATCAAAGTTTCTCAGTGATCAGATTGGGGACCAATTTAAATCAATTTTTTTTAACCTGGCACAGAAGTGAAGTTCTGCTGAAAATTCCAGTGAGTAAAACTGGAGGACACAGCAGATAAAAGAGTCAAAATAGCCATATAGTCAGAAGTGAATAATTTTGAGGATGATGATTTGCTCTTTTATAAGAAGACCTCCTTAAGGATTTTCTTTATAATAATATTTCACTGTTTCCTTCTACTGAGTTGAAGAGAAAGTGGTTTTAACTTTTGAATGAATAAACCAATTTTCCATCAGTTTCCATCATCGTAACTTCTGTTATGATGTGAATATAACTTCCCAGTTTTCTCTAGTTTTATCTCCAGTCATCTTTCCTCAACCTCACCACATAGTATCATAACTGAGAAGATCCACTGAGAGGTCTTTAAGTGGGAAGGTTTGCTGGGGGGTCTCCTTTATGCTCAGGTGTGTCCCTGAGTAAGTCAGTCTAATGCTCTCTGGTCCAGCAGGACTCCTCAGGGAAGGTTCTCCCGACAGGATGCTGACAGACAAATTAGAAAGTAAGGGTTGAGGAAATCTCCCTTTCCACGTGACAGAGGACTTTGTAGATACTTGCTATGCTGTTCAAGAACATACAAAACTAGAGGATGATACCGTTCTATGCTTTTCAGAAAATTATGAATATAAGAAGTATGGGTCCAATGTGATTAAGTTGTTATTGATAAATAAATCCAGACCAAAAAAATCAGCTATTAAAACTAAAGAAGGAATAAAAAGGGGAATTCTGTAGAACGGGGATAGCCCATAATTCATAAAAGAGTGAGTGCATTGGGTTGTAGTGTGTTTAGAGCTATGAAAAGAGCAAACCAATAGCTAGAAACGTAGGGGACTAAACACTAAACATAATTTTCTTGTGTGTAATTTGTGCATACTTTGTTTTCTAGCAAACTAAATTGAAATCAAGACAGCTAATCTCAATTGCATAAATTCTGCTACTATATTCTGCTATGCAAAATTAATGAACAAAATAACTAAATAAGGAGGCACTCTAAATGAACTAAGCAGCACAATTATACCAAGACACTTAAAGTGAGATCATGCAAATCCATCCTGGAAATATTTGCAATGTGTGCAAAATATGTGTGAAAATGAAGGCATATGGCTATTTCTCACCAAGTACTCCTGCTTACAATATTGTAAACAGTCATGAAAATATGTAGCAGCCAACATGATATGTTGTAACAGATTTTGTTCAAAAATGCATAGAAAGAAAGCAGGAACTAAATTTTCAATAAGGCAGAGCTGAGAAATCAAGGTAGGTGGATTAAATATCTGAGGGGGTAAATATTCACAACAATTGGTACATTCATATAGTCCAGTACATCTCTTGAAAAATTATATCAAGCCCTGTTCCTAGACATCTACGTGCATGAACACTCTTGGGTTTTCCCAAACTTACTGTTCACTCACTGCAGAAAAAGACTCTTCAAGTTTTAAGAAGCACAAAATTTATACAGAATGAATAATAAGGCTAAGATTTTTTTTCCTAATCTGGTCTGCATACATGCTCACTGAAACATAATATCAGATATTTGGGGTTTAAGTTTTTGTACTAAAGCACACACCAAAATTACTTAGCTTTACTTGGTTGGTGTATGGGCATTTTGTTTGGGGTGGTATTTTGTGTTTTATTTTGATTTTAGGCTATTTTTTCTCCTTCTATGGGAAAAAAAAAATCTTTTTTTTTCAGATTGTCCTAACAAAAATAAAGCAGAATCCAGAAATGAAAATAGTAACTTCATTGAAGATGTGAGGGAGGAAAATGAATGAATTTTTTGTTTGTAAAAAAAGTATTGTTTCGGTGTGAGAAAAGAGGCTACATGCCTAGGGGGAGTGTTCTAGGGGCTCATGGTCAATGGCAAGTTGAATCAGCAGTGCCCTGGCAGCCAGGAGGGACAGCCCTGTCCTGGGGGGCATCAGGCACAGCAGCACCAGCCAGGCAAGGGAGGGGATTGTACTGCTCTGCTCTGGGCTGGGGCAGCCTCACCTCAAGTGCTGGGGGCAGTTTTGGGCACGACAATATAAAAAGGATTTAAAGCAATTGGAAAGCATCCAAAGAGGTCATGAGAATAAGTGAAGGATCTAGAGGGGAAGCTGTATGAGGAATGGCTGAGTTAATTTTCAGCCTGGAGAGAGGAAGACTGAGGGGAGAAATAGCAGTCTACAACTTCCTCACAAAGGCAAGAGGACGGGCAGGCACTGATCTCTTGTTTCTAGTGACCAGTGACGGGACCCAAGTGACCTGCAAAAAGCATGTAACTGGTTAAACATAAATGAGCATCTGGAAAAATTCCTAATCACCTTTACTTTGCCTCAGTTTGCCCCTCTGTTATTGTCTCATTAAAAAGAATTGCAGGTAAGGCTTTGTTGAATTCCAAGCTTCATCATCTGACTTTATCAAGCCTTATATGAATATTACTCAAAAGATAATACAGTTATTCAAAAAAGAAATATTAGAAACATATAATTTATGTCCTTAAGCTGGTTAATATTCTCACAAATTGGCTGGACAAATACTGAATCACTAAACAGGAACCAACACGGGTTTTGGTGAAATAGCATTATTCCTTATTGTCCATGGAAATAACGAAGACATGTAGATATCCAAAATCTAGCAGTCGCAAAGAAGAATGAAAAGTGGCAAATAAAGGCCCCTTTTTTCAACTGTTAAACCGTTTCTGTCACACATAATAAGTGCTATATAAAAATCCATTTTACAACAATGTCACTGAACCCTGTCTTACAGATCCTTCCATGACTGATAATGTTTCACAACTACATAAAGATCCAGGGACGAAAGCAAATTTGGAGCAGTCTAATCACATAAAGAGTTTTGCAGTCTATTCAAATTCATTTCCCAGAGTGTTGCTTCTTATGCTATTTCTGTTTAAAACGCTTATATACTTAATACATATTTGCAATACCTAAGAAGTAATCTTGTCCATTCAAACTCCACACATACTAATTTCCTCAAGACTCTTGAACACTTTATAGTGCTAATTATGTCTATTACTGTCATTTACTTTGAAATTATATGAGGGCTCCCTTCTGAAACAGAAATCCCCAATTTTGCTTAGTAATGAAGAAAGTTCTATTTCAGTAAGGCTTTCTGATCTAATAGCTCTGATTTCATTTAGAAATAATAGATTTACTTGTACAAAGAATGGTGACACATATGTTTAATGCAGATAACTGCTTATCAAATTTGTTCTAATTAGACATTTTTGTATTATAGGATTAATGTAGACACTTTGGGGACACTGCACAAGAAGCGTATGTAATTCGCAAGTGAGATGATTTTTTAAAAGCAATTTTGCTTTTTTTTCATACTGTTTCTCCAATGTATACAGGGTCAAATACAGTACTAAAAATCATCAATGTCACTAGAATAAAGCTGAGAAATCTTTAATTCTAATGAAGTTTGAACCTGATAAATTGCATATGTCTGTGTCTTTGTGCATCTATGAATTTGTTCATCTTTTCATGAATATGAATCCCAATTCAATCACCTTTTTGTTACAAAGAACTAATTTACATAATTGTGCACCATGGTTTCCATTGTGAAGCACCTTGAAAAAAAAATGAATTACTAGAAAAACAAGCCTCTTATTCCATTAGTCTGAGAACTAGACAAAATGACTTTTTACTTGATGAAGACATAGCACACTTTATTTACAGTTGTGTTCTCATGCCAAAGGCATGGCTTAAGATGAAAGTTCTAGTCGACTGATCAGGTTGAAACATTTAAATCCTGAGGAGAATCTGCACATAAACCTTTAAAAGTATATTTTAGTTTTGGTTTGAGTTTATTTTTGTCAGAGAAAGCTAATTCCTTTTGGTAAGATAAACATGAGATAAGCAGTCTTGTGTTATACGATGCCAGGAAGATGATGTATATAAGATCTTTCTTTGCTCTACACTGAACTGTAAAAGTACCTGAACCCCATATAAGGCCTTATAATCATCCACATCAAGATCACTGTAAAGAAAAGGTGGAGAGCAGACTTGATCTTTCAAGACTGCTAAAAATTACAATAACAAGGAAGGGTCACTGGTTTTTCAAGCACATATTGGATAAAACTGGAAAGCTTTATGAAGAATTGAAGAATTTTATCAGAAAAAAAATCATTAACTGCTTACTTCTAAGCAGATGAAGAGAACAGGAATTGAGTGCAAGGAATCCAATTCTAAAAGTGACATCACAGTAAAACAGAGATTTAGGAAAGATGGACAGATGAGTTCAGAATATATTATATGCCTTCTATTTCTTTTGTTTTATATCAGGAGCTAGAGTTAAAGATACAAAGCTATGACATTATTTTATATGTACATACACCAATTTGAAAGAAAATCTAAAGAAGAAGATAAGAAGCAGGATGAATAATATTGAGAAATTTTTGTGAGAAACCCAAAGCATTGTGGTGTTATACTGATAAGACAGGGAGAAAAACATGAGAAATCTGATCAGGTAGTTTCTCTGAGGATATCAGAAACACTTAGTTTCTAGAAGAAAAATTATAGTGGAAGGCAAATTTTAAGAGAAATCAGAGAAATCAATTAGAGATTTATGCAAGTCACCTAAGCTCCATAACTCTTGGAGATATGGCGGGATATTTGATGCACTCAGGTATTAATTTATTACTGTGTAATAAAAAGAAGTCTCCCTGACCTGTGGTGCATGTTAGCATTCACAGCCTGATCCCTTTGCTCAGACACTGTTAGGTACATACATATCTCAAATCAGTCCAGCCCCAGCTGAGGGCTGTTCTGGTTCCACCCCAGCCAGCCACTGAGTACCACACAGCTGCTCACTCACTTTGCAGGTAAGGAAAGCAGCTGCTGGTTTGGCTCCAGGATGGAATGTCAAATCCAGTATGACTGCCAGATTGTGAGGCATTTTAACATACTTGGCTTATACCATGTGAAGTCTTAGGGAAGTCAAGGTGACTCTTTGTGAGATAAGTGCTGCTAGTGATGAATAAGGTCATCACAGTAAACTGATTATCTACGTGTCACTTTAAAAATAATTCACTTATTAGTAGAAAATAACAAGATCACACCAGCCTCAACAAATCTGACATTCGTGTTGAAGAAAATGACAGTAATTGGATACCAGGTTTTGCTGCAAAGAAGGCATTACTTTAATATTAATTCTATTTTATGCAGGTATTAAAAATTGAAACAGTTGATTTTACTGACAGCAGCTAAATCAGAAATGGAAATATACATTAGCATAACAGGAATATTCTTAAGTCTAATAAAAATCTAAAATAATAAGACATGGAGAAAAAGTACAAAAGTTCCTAAATAAAGTGATAAATGAACCATATACAAGAAAAGAAATACATCTAAGAAAAGAACTTGATGACAAAGAAGTATTAATGATCTTAATTAAAAAGTACTGCAGTTATTATGTCAAACAGCTTAGATTTTACCTAGCAATTGGAAACCCGGCAGGACTTATGAAGTGCATTTTTCTATTAATAGCAGTCCATAGAAACATCGGGAAAAAATGCAGAGAATGCACATTTCAGATCCACTTAATGACATCCATCACATCCCTGTAGGGGTACTAGAAGGAGATGTTTAAGTTGTGTACCAATCTCATTTTGCTGATAACACTTTTCATCAGAAAAGATGAAACAAATGTGACTTTCAAAATTTAATCATGAAGGACAAGGACATTGGATAACAGTAACCACTTTAAATGTCTCAGGAACTTGCACTGTAAACGTGCATGTTATCAACTTGAAGGCAGAGCAACATAATTCAAGGCAAACTACCCAGATTATTTTAGTTCTTGAAGGAGAAAGGACACAGAGTACTTTAAATGTATTATACAGGTTACAAAAGAAAGGTGTACACTCAGCATCACATAAATATGAAACAGTATGAGGTAAAAAGAATCCTGTAACCAGAGGCCATTAGATCACTTTAGATGGATAAATAACTCCCAATAGCAAAGCAAATATGCAAAATTTCATCAAAGCTACAGCATTGCATTAGTAGTAGGCCTGAAAGAAACATTTACTATACAGAATGATTATTTATTGACAACTAATATTGAACAAAACAAATTACTTTAAAAATAAATTCGAAATTACTGAATATTGTTTTGCAGTTGAAAGATACAAGTGGATTTGCAAGAATGCTGACTAAGGTGAGAGAATAATTACAAAGATCTTACTAAGAAAATAAAAAATTAGTCAGTCAGAAAACCTGATTGCAAAATGATACTGATACACAGAATAAAAATAATGTCTTAATACAGCTGAAGCACATATTGTAATGTGACAATACATAAGAAGGGTCAAAAAACACATTTGTCTTTCTAGTCTTGCAGCTAAATGGAAAAATAAAAAAGACATAGCTTTAATCTATTGGGGAAAAAAATCCTTGAATTCAAAATTTTATTGAAGGCTATTCCAGTTATTTCAAGTATTTCCTCATTTCCTCCACACACTTTTTCCTATACAACTATGAAGTCAGGGATGGCTATGAAAAGAGTCATGACAATGTGTGTATGCATATTAAATTTGCATACAGCCATGTCACTATCAGCATGATTTTTGTGCATGTTTCCTTTACTTAGGCATATTTTTGCAGACATGTATTCATCTCCTTGGTTAAGAAAGACCAAGTGTAGTGACAGTAATTGGGGGAATGAATTCAAACTAAAAGAGAGATATTAGATATTAGGAAGAACTGACATGTTGTGGGGTGGTGAGGCACTGGAACAGGTTGCCCAAAGAAGTTGTGGATGTCCCATCCCAGAAGGCGCTCAAGACCAGGCAGGATGGAGCCCTGAGCAGCCTGGTCTAGAGAAAGGTGTTCCTGTTCGTGGCAGGGGTTGTTGGAACTAGGTGGTGTTTAAGGTTCCTCCTAAACCAGGCCACTCTATGATTCTACGATCCTATGATCTTCTCCCATCATTGAGACTGTAAAGTGAGCAATTGGCTCTAGATTGCAGAAAAAATTTGTATATTCATTTAATTCTCCATCTGATTTTTTACAGAAAGAGTTTTGATGTTTTGTTTATAGTTAATTCATGTGCAGCCATTGTTATTTCTTTCCATTTCATGACACCATTATACTGGTCAGAATAAAATATAATCTGAAAGAGAAATTTGACAGACTGAGTGTTTTTTACCTTCCTCCTTCTATGTTTCTCAAAAGAGACATGTATCTTCGCCACTTTGGGACTAATGCAAACTTGACTGGTTTAGAAAATACTTTCTGACGCCTTTCCTCAAGCTTGAACATTTTTGTCTTCATTGCCACTACTACTGAAGTTATTGAATACACTGAACAAAACTGTCATGCTATTCAAAATTAAATGTTGAAATGACAGAATAAATGTGTAAAAAACATTAAATTACTTAGAGAGATATGTCTCATTGCTTTTCAATATGAAAGTACTAATTCCAGTATATACCTTTAATTCCCTAAGGATAGGAGACCACACTCATTCTTTCTATGAAGACAGAAAACTTGGTCTCTCAAATGCATAACTAGAGAACAATGTTTTAGTTCAGAGGATTGGGCTTTTATCTATAACATTGCAGTATTTTTATTTCCCAGAGTAGCTTGCATATAGATTTATAAAAGAATTTCCATTGAATAGTAGTTCTCATTCTTCCATCTGTAATAGAGGCCAGAACTGACAGAGGTATTTAGGAAAAGAACAGAAAGTGAACAAGTACAAAAGTATTTTTTACCTAGCGTGTGCTCTCAACTTCTAACACTTTATCGGGACAATCATTATGCAATTTGCAAAGAATACCTGATAGAAAGAGTAAAGAATATGAAGCCAGGCTCTTCTCAGTGCCACCTGATGACATGACATGAAGCCCTGGGTGCAAATTTGAAGAGTGGAAATTCTGGCAGGAAATACAGTGAGGGTAGTTGAACACTGGAATTAACTGCAAAGAGATGTGGATTCTCTGTCCTTAGAGCTGCTCAAAACCTAATCCCTAAAACCTAACTGGACACATTCCTAAGCAATCTGTTCTAGCTAATCCTGTTTCAAGCAGGGTGTTTTTCCAGACAACCTCCAGGGGTGCCTTCCAATCTCAGCAAATCTCTGATTCTGTGATTCACTTACTCAGGGGTGAGAATATTTATGATATCCATGAAAAATGCCACATTTAAGAACTACATATGATTTTAAGTGCACTTGGAAAGCAAAGCCTGTGCTACTTCTTGGATCTAAGCCCAGGAGTAATAGAAGTCTAACCTACACTCCTAAATAGGCTTCTCAGGCAGAAATGTACTTCCTAGTGTATCAGTGACATTAGCACAGAGAATACAGTTTGTAAAATAAAAAGAAAAGGCAGTTGGAAATTGATATATAATAGTGCCTAACTAAAATCATTATTTTTCTGCTCTCACTTGAGTTTAAATGTAAAAAACCCCAGTGCTCTGCTAAAATTATAACTGATTTCCTTTACACTCACCTGTAGAAAAATAGTATCAAGGTAAAAATGCTTTTCTGTGAAAATCGGGTAAAGGTAATCTGTTCAAAATAAAAACCCAACAAGTTATAAGTAGATACAATGGACTTGTATGATAAAAATTTCAAAGTATATGGAAATCTGAATAGCTGAAGAAAGGCTAATGATGCATAAACTCCTTATTCAACACTTCAAGTGGCCTATCTGAGTCAGAGTTTTCCTACTCGTGTTGTTCTTTCCTGGCTTTTACTGACTGTAATAGTAAATGGAGAAATTTAATTAAAAACTGTTAGATCATCTATACCTTTCATGTAGAAACTACTGGAATTTAAAATTCTCCTTTTAACGAGGGAGGGATCTACAGAACGGAAGGGCTTGTAACTGGGGAGTGAACCTGAGGTTTCAACTCTTGTTCCTGTTGAAGATCTTCCATATAGCACTCAAATCCTCAAACTGTTTACTGAAGTTGCCTACTTTGAATTCCTTTGACAGGAACCCTAAAACAGCTCTTGCCTTGAGGCCACTCCAAAAAAGTAATAGATGCATAAATAGGCTATTAGTTGTCACTTAAAAAGAAAAAAAATCAGTGTTTAAATATCAACATATTATGGAAATCTTGAAAAAAAGTAGAAATCAGAAGGCACATGCAAATGCCATTCAGGAACAACCGTATCTGATTTTTCTTATTATTTTCTTATTATTTCCTGTAAAGATTGTCAAAATAATATCTTATTTTATAGAATATTCCAAATTAGGATTTGATTTTTATATACAGAATGAGAGAGAGAATTTTTGTCCTAGACTTCATGGAGAGAAAAGAGAGGTTTTGTTTCTCTTTTAAAGAGTAATTAAGTGATTTGCTGTTGTACGACTTTTTTGATCATGTACAAATAGGATTCAGATTTTTTGACTTTCTGTTCTGTTCTTGATACACTCTTATTTCCTTCTGAACTTTTTATCAGGATGCCTAGAGGCATATTTACAGGTAAGTAAGTGAAGAGCAGAAAATATTTCAGGTTTTTAGACACAACTTTATGACACTTTTCAAATCAAGAATCATAACAACATTAGTGATTTTAATTTAGAAAGCATTTCAGAAAACTATTATTATTAAAAAACTGTTCTTAATTAATAAGTGCATTTTTAACACAATAGGCACCATAATTAGTTGTCAGTAGAAAATCCCAAGAAACTTTTATAATAGGGTAGATAAAAAGATGAAATTGTGCATTTAGTCTTATTCATGGACCAACAATTAAAATAAATGTCATAAACAAAATTTTTAAAAAGATTTTGACTGAAACACCTTGACAACTCCCAGCAGAATAATGATCAATTATATCTCTAGGATCTACGTAGTGCAATTAAAAGATTCTCAGAATTAGCGTTAAATGATATATTTGTTTGGTGTACCTCATGTGAAAAAATAGAACATGAATTGCATTGAGCTAACAGAGTTATTCTGTATTGAATTATTTTTCCTCTTAAAAGACAATTGAAAATAAGGCTAGTCATCCCTCTGAGCAGTTTTAAAACACTGTGGCATTTGAAATAAGTTAGTGACCATCACTAGAGAAATGGTAAGAAATAAAATGAGCTGAGTTTTGGTAAGAAAATGACATGCTTGTTGCTATCAAAATTAAATATCAAAGAAATAGTCTTGTCAGAATTATCACAAGAATTGGACAAGGACTGCTGAAGATAACAGCTCACATGGATTAAAGGTGAAAAAAATGCAGATCTTGAAGAACTTGCAATCACTTTAAAACAATTCAGTCATGTAAGTATTACATTAAAGAGTACTAAAAATAATGTTTATGCTCTTTATCCTTGAAAACAAGAAAATTGTTTGAATAGGACAGTTATAATATATAGGCAAGTAGAAAACATTGTAATTAGTAGTGGAAGTTTGTTGTATTATCAATTTACCTAGTTTTTGTGTATTAGCTAGTACATCCAATGGTATGGAATAAAGGAGAGGAAACAGAGCACAGTAACCAGACACAGAATTTTGCTTTATCAGGACATATAACAAGAGATTTGATTCAACAGGATATTTTCTTTCTTAGGAAAGCAACAATTTTCAGGCTAGAATCAAAAAGTTTGATTGTAAATCACAGTAAATTAGAAGTAATTTCAGCAGATAATGGCCATTTTCTTTAATCTACTTTTTATCTGGAAAAGGAATGTATATATACACATTGTTACTCAATCCAGAAATTATCACTTCGTAATCAACCAAAACTCAGGTTTATCTAAAAAATGGAAAACAGGAAGGTTTTTCTCAACATCTCTTTGGGAGTGTTTGAGGGCATTCTAATTATTGGTTCATGTCACTTGCTCATTACAAATGAGACTCTGAACTTTATGGATATTAGGAAGATTGAAGCATAATTCTTACTTCCCTCTTCAGTAGGGCTGCAAAAAAACTGTCCTGGACCCAGAGAACAGCAGAGCAACTTTATAGTGGCTTGTGGGAATAACACATCTTAGTATGCCTTTTAAATGTTTTAAATACTTTTTAAATTATGGAAAGCTTTACACCTTCAATATTTAGAGCAAGATTTTGAAATCTGGCCTGGAGACAAGTTTGAGATAAAAAAAATAACATGCACAAGTTTTTCTTCTGAAATTCGCATTAGGTTTGGGTGACATGTAGTGTGAATTTGTCAGTTATCCTTTTGGTAAAATTCTGATTGCAGGTTAAGATAACACATCAGGAACCATATCTGTCAAGACACAGTCTACAAATCATTTGACAATAATTCCAGCTAGTGGCACTGGCTAGTTTTCCTGAAATTAATTTTAATTTTGCTATTAAAATCAAATTACTGAAAGCTGAAATGTTGCATTTAAAAATCTTGAAGACCAATGACCTTTTATGCCAAAACTCTTTTCAGGTGGTCTGTGTGACAGCCATTGCTTTTACTCAGGAGCAAGGATAGGAAAAGAATACATTTAAAACAATTGCCAAAAAAACATGTATCAACTAATTTTTAAAAATTATTTTATTTATTTTTTATTTAGAAAAGTGGTGTCCTTTCCAAGGAAAAAAATGACATGGGAATAAAACATCTGGTGGGAAGGAAAGTTCCTCCTTTACAAGTCAAAATCTGAAAATTCATGGCTCTTCACATTAACAGTGGAGGAAATCCCCTATATATCAGATAAGTCTGTGTTGCACTAGTATAAAGAAGTTAGGTAAAAATGTTTTATTAGTGTATGTGAAAAAAAATCCATATATTATTTGACCCTAAATACTTGATCTGTCAGGGGAAAAAAAAAGCTTTGATAGTGAATTAAATAAATAATGAATTAACTAAATAGTGAGTGTGGGAAAAAATGTTGCTTAGTGTTGTGATGCAAATAGTGATATCCCATACAATGTCACAAATCCACTTGTGGTTATAATCTAATTTTATATATCCAGTTGTTTTTCTACATTCTATCACCTTTATCACCAAATTAGAACCAATATATCCTTGATGATGACCAGGTAACTGAGGACTGTGATTTGGAGAGATTTTTTTATAATGCAGAGGCCGCAAAACACATTTTGGGTGACATGTGGTGTTCCCATGCATTATTTCTTTTTTTCGCTTCTTGTGACCTGCAGCAAGAGGAAAGGATGAAAGAGTAAGGAAAAAAAACATTTAACCAAACACCTCCCACCTGGAAGATGAAATACAGGAAGAAATGATGTAATATTTAATGTTATAAAAGCTCTACAGATTTAAAACCAGCTTTTATGTCCCTTTACATTTTCTTAAACATCTCTACTCAGCTACATTCTGAGATGACAGAATCACAGAGTATCCTGAAGTGGAAAGGGCCCATGAGAATCATTGAGTCCGATTTCTGGCCCTGGTGAGGTGGGCATCATATGCCAACTACATCAGGAAGCAAAAATCCTTCTAGAGTTTGTATTTCACAGAGCTGGTTTTCAAATTAAAATTTAGTATTGGTTGCATAATGGAGAATTTGTATATTACACTGACTACCATTTGAGAGTTTGCAAAGATAGTAGCAGTGTAATTCCACTTGCAAGACTCCTTTCTTCAGGGGTTGCTGAAACTCTACTGAATTCAGGCTTTTCAGAAGAGAATGTAGTTTTTCAACAGAACATGTGATATGTCCTACATTTCAGTTAGTTTGCTTCCTACAAGAAGAGCAACCTTTAGAGTTGCACAGTACTAACTGAAGAAGGATATATACCCTTGACAGAAGCTTGTCATAAAATCCACTAGAATCCCGAAACAAAAAACCAGCTTGTCTTCCACTTGACATCTGCAGTTTAATGCAAAGATGAAATCAGGTATTTCTGGTGATTGCCAGTATAGTGTTTACAGTTGTGTACAGCACTATGGTACTAGACATATATCCCTAATTGAGGTCAAGTGGTGCCTGCTTTTCAGGAGAAATGTTTTGTAAGAACCCATAGAGTGTAAGTACTACATGTTGTTTCTAATTTTACTAGAGTTATTCTCGGTTTTGTATCTGTCATTTTCTAGCCCTGTTAGCCAGTCTTCATCAGCTACATTTTTGCACAGTATTCTGCCTTGTGTCCTCTGAGTTTGCAAAAGTTTTGGCCAAGGCTGTGTCACCTCATTACCTATTTGAGATTTTTTCAGTTTCAAACTGTTTGCAAGACAACTGATTCTGCTGTGTCTCTGAAGCTGTTTTATACAACACCAGATTGTACACCAAGTCTGACATTATTCTGTATGCATCAGACCTGCAGAATATGTGCAGATCCATTGGGAGCAGGCATCACCTAAAGCAACCCCTTCTCACAGAGATAAATGAGTGCCTTACATTTGGAAAATCTTGGACTTGGAAAGTCCTTTGCATTGAAATCACCTCTTACACAAAATATAACTACAATAAAATCCTAAAGATCTGGATTCTACTTTTTTTTTTTTACACTATAACAATCAAGCTGCAGCACATCTGTATTCTTGACAGACAGTTACTGTTAAATCACCTGCAAAACTAAGAGAGTTCATTAAAGAGAACACATTTTTCACAAAGATGTCTTTGGCTCCAGTGAAAATACAGAACAAAGACTGCAGAATAAAAAGACATAGGAAAATTAATTCTAGAGGAATAGGCTCAGACGAGTGAGAAACAGAGAGTTGGAGGAAAACAAAAAGAGTTCATCCAGTAAACATTCTAAACCTGTGAAATTAGTCAAGAGAGTTCTTTGAGCACAAATCATATGCCAGAGCTAATGAGAGGAAAAGCTAAAAAACCCCAGCTGCAAAACCAGCTCTCAGGTACTTTGCATATGTGGCAATAATATAGAAATTACTAGAAAATTTTTCTTAGTATCCATTTGCTTTGACAATGTAAACCAGATTTTACTTCAAAAGCAATTTCATAATAATGACTTTTCACATGGAAGAGATAAAGCAAAATTAGAGATGAAATTCAACACTAAAAATATTTCTTTGGTTTTATTCCAGCTGACATCTTTGCTTCCTGGATATCTACTTTTATTTTTTTTTCACTCTAGCAGACCTTTACCCTATTTGGCTTACATTTTAAGACCAAAGTTACTGTACCTTTCATTCTCTGATTGATATTTGCAAGCCAGCAGGTGCTAATGGTGCAGAAAAGTGCATATAAGCTTGAGAGAACATTGTTGAATCACAGCATGAAGCCAAAGATAATATGGATATATACACTCTAGTTTTACTGACACAGACTTTGAACTGTCATAGATTTGGATAACAGTTGGTCAAATATTTCGTTTCAAGGAAATTATTTTTTTGTGTGTGTGTGCCAAAAGAAAATATGATGTTAATCCAGTGAGACTGCGGCCCCACACTGCTTCAAATAAGATTAAAGGGATTGCCTACCAGGGTGAAGTTCTATTAAGTTTATAAATATTCATTGCTATGTTGAAAAGTTTAAAGCAGACTGAATTTCAGTTAATTGCTCACAGAAAGTAATCTTCTTATTTAAAAGAATACTGTTAATTAGATTTTCAAGGAAAAAAGACTGGGAACCCAAGATTTTTGTACAAAGAGAGGGCTTTAGGCAGCTGAGTTTTATGAAACACAGAAGTGATCAGATCTGTTACGAGGGTAAAATTACTAGTTTGGTGGGAAGATATTTAGGTATTTTCCAGTTACAAGATAGCATCAATATTTTTTAAAAGGATTCTTTGCAAATGAATTTACTCAGCCAATCAGAAGTTCCTGAGTGTTAGTTCAAAAGATATTGAGTTCCTGGCCATATCACACAAAAGTAAATTAGTTAAAAGACTTGAGCTATGCCATGCAAAAACACAGAATTGAAAAATTATCTGTATCAGAGGGCATACAATAAAAAAAACTAAAATAAAACAAAACAAAGCACACATCTGCCCTCCAAAAAAACCACATCTCCAGTATCAGTAGACAGCACAAATCACACCAGTACTGTAATGAAGACAGTGGCCACAAAATGTTGTCAGTACTGAAAGAATCACTTGGTGACTGTGTGAACAATGTTAACAGAACAGCATTTTCCTTATAATGTCTTGCAAAGTGCACTACTTTATCTGGATTTCCAGGAACAGCATTAACAAGGCATGTTGCGATTCAGCAAAACACAGGAAAACACCTGTGGTAAGAAAAAGTGCTCATATAGTTTCTTTGCCAAGAATTGTGTATGCTCATGGAGCTCAAGGTTAGAAGCTACAATTTGTCTCTCAGTCAGTTTGTCGCAGGCTGCAATAATTGAACAGTTGTCCATACAGAAAAAAACCAAAACAAAACAAAAAAAAGACTGAATTTGACTAGAGGCTCTACATGGGGAAATAAGTGGGAAATTAACTAAAATGTAAAATGAGAGGCCACTAACTTGTCTCAGTAACTCTCCAGAAGAGCACTCCTTTGGTGTAAGGGTGCTGCTGTGAAATGGATTTTATTATGGTTTGGAAACATACTAAGATACAATACATTAAAGTTTTCTTTAGTACAACATTTTCTTTGCCAAACAGGCACTGTAAGAATGGCAACAGTGAAGTAAATAAATTCCTTCTTTGCATTAATTTCTACTTGTAGACAGTTTCAAAATAACACCTAGTGAAAATTTGTCACACAGGCTATGCTGGTAGAGAGAATCCACTTTGATTATTTACACCAAAGGTTAATCATCCTTTTAAAAAGGATGTTTCTTTTCACACTTAGAATATGTACAACCTTGGCTTTCAGTCCTTAGTTCTCTTTTTCTCTTCTTTTTAACTATTCAAATAAGGGGGGTTTTTTGTAGTCTATTATGAATATACTGAATGAAAAGAATTTTTAAAGTTAGTGGAAAAAGCTCTCATTAAGTTCAGAGGATTTGAAACTGCTCCAGAAAATCGAAGAAAGTTTTCTTACTTTTTTTGCATTCCTTCATGAAGTTTGTTTCCCAGTCTGCTGAATAATGAATATTTTGTTCAACATTGAGGGGAAAGGCACAAAATAAAACTGATTTGTTCTGAGGGGTAATGCATAACTACTTCTAGGTCGTTGTTAATGTAGGAGTGAGCCCAGGAGATGAATCTGTAATTACATGGATCCAGTTGTTTTGATATTTCTCCCAGCTAACACAGTTCTAGCCCTTAAGTAGGACAGATGATTGCCTCGATATGAAGTTATGGTTTAACCCCAGCCAGCTGCCAAGCCCCGCACAGCTGCTCACTCACTCCTCCACTAGCACAATCAGCAAGGGAATCAAAAGAGTAAAAGCAAGAAAACTCATGGGTTGAGACAAAGACAGTTTAATAGAGAGAGTAAAAGTCATAAAACCAAAGCAAAACAAAGAATGGAATGGAGATCTATTATGCTGGGAACAAGATTTGCATAGTTCTGAAAGCGCTGTTTCTTAAATTAAGTTCCCTGAGAGTCTGACTTTAGAAGAAGCAAGCAAGTCAATTCTCCAGAAAAACAGTATGAAAACATTATATAATCCCAGTAATTGATATTTCCCTAACAATTATGTATCTAAATTGCAATTAGATATGTCGTTGTTCTTTGAACTTTGGTTTAGAAGAGTAGCTATAAAACAATAATTTTAAAGTTTCTTAGCCAGAAAAACAAACCCTAAATCAGAAAGGTGAAAGAAAAAACAAACCCTCAATACTCTTTTGAGATAGCTGCTCTTGTAAAATCAAAGACTATATATGCATATTTCTATGTTTTTCTTTTAAAATGCAAAAAAAGCCTTCTCCTTTCCAGTTTCATAGATTATACAGAAAAAACACCCTTAAGAGGCTGCCATCTTGGTCCTTTTTCAGTCTTGCCTGTATCTAGAAAATAAATGTGCTGATTCTCCTGTCATAACATAATTACAAATTATGACTCAAAAAGACAGCTTTATACTTTGATCTATGGCACATAGGATATTTTCTAAAAATGTAATTGTTGACCTTAAGTTGTGGTAAAATGCCTATCTAACAATTTCTAGCTCTGTAAAGGTAGCAGGAAATCATGGTACAAATCCGACATTAATACATCTCATGGAATTTTCTGTGGAAGTCTATTCATGGTTCTGTAGAGCACAAGAAATATATTTCTTGTGTATTTACATTAGTTTTTTCTATTTCCTCTGGTGAATATTATTCACATTTATTCACAAATATTGCTCCAGAAATATAACTATTTCATTTTTTTTAGATTTTTATTTCATTCCATTTTGAAATTATGTTAACCTTACAGCCTCCAAACCCACTTTAAATGTGCTAGTTTTGTGCTAGTAGATAATCTCACAGGCTTCAAAGCCTGTTCATGAAGATATCTATGAAATGCTTGTGATATTTGCAAACATTGATAACAATTTAAAACAATTTTTAAAATGATAAATTTTAAAATTAAAGTTTCATTTTAGAATTTTTTTCTTTTTCTACAGCTGTTTCTTTTTTTTTTTAATAAACATTGGAGTTGTTTCAAATGAGGCCCTTTCTGCATTTATTTTTTTTGTAGATACACTTTCCTAGCAAATAGACATTGATCAGAAAAGCTTCAGACACCTACACTTTATAGAAGTATTTCAAACTGTTTTGATTTCTTACTTTTCAATCTATTTTGCATGCTAGTTTGGTATCACACTGATAATGTTCTTGAAGTCAATACTGAATAATAAAGATTCTTTTTCATGTAAATAATTGGTTCTTCCAGCTTAGTGTGGGATTTCAAACCTATTACAACTGAAACTTGATTGTTGCACATGTAATCACAAGTCTTTTTGCCATAACCTTCTTACATCTGAAATCAACTTTTACAAAAATCACCTGTTTATATGGTAATATAATCCTATGGCACACAAACCTTTTATTTAATCTTCATAATAATGTATCATTTAAAGGAAAAGCTTGCAGTTGGCTTGAAGTTTGAGAGATGGGCTTATGAGTCTGAAATATTTATCTTTTTTCCCCCTAATATATAACTGGGTTGTTAATATTTCTCATTCATGACAAAGCTTTGAAAAAATATAAGTAGTTGCTCATAGTGCAATTCTTTTCAAATGGAATCAAAAGAGATGGATTGGGATGTCCTTTACAAGTAGCACTGCTGGTATAAATGTCTGTGAAGGAATGACCATGCTGACTCCTGGGTACAGATGTGTTAAACAACCATTGACTGCAGAGATACATTGCATCTTTAATAAAGAATAAAAACTGCACATTAACAATTTTAAGTTGTGGGGAATTTAAAATTAATTATTTAGGAACATTAGCATATTTGTTTAAGTATATACAGCAGCCCTTACCTTAAGAAAGAGAAGGTCTTCATGACATTTCAGCAAATTTTACACAAACTAACCGTGTTCTTTAAACAGGTTTTTTTTATGATGAAATACTGCAAAATTATCTCAAACACACTGGTATTAGAGTACTTACTCCTGCCTTACTAAGTTTAGGTTGTGCAATATTTCTGCCTTATATATAAAGTGAAAAAAATGGCAAACTGATCTTAAAGTTGTATGTGCTTCAATCACTTATCTTAGAGTTGGAAGCAAAAAAACAGTGTTTTGCTGGCTCCTTTGAATTAACACAGTAACTTTTATTTAAAATTGATTACTGTTCACTTGGCAGAAAGAAAAAACACATACCTGGATACTGACAAAACAACAGACTATTTTTTGGGCCAAATTTCTGACATTAATTTCTTTCAAATGCTAACAATGAGAAATAAATGGCACATCACAATGAAGCTAAATGTACTGCCAATTTCTTTTTAGTTAAAGGTTATAGAAACTGAATATAATTTTCTCTGCAAGGAGAAATTGGGTGGAATTACTACAGGCTTTGAAGAGAAGTGACATCTGAAGTAAGACTTAACTGCAGTGCATTCTGCACCTTTCAGGTAAGGACATTATGTAAGAGGAAAGAAACACCATCTGTTAGCAGCCAGAAACAATTTCCGACTGTAGATGTCACAAAAACTGGAAAAGTAAGTGAACATGTCCCGAAGGAGTGTCATGTATCTCAAACAATAAAATAGGACGTGCACTTTGCTGAACTACTAAGTGTTGAGAACTTCTTTTGGAGTCACTGAGAGATGTAGCTATAAGAATTCCTGAAAATAAAACTGACTAAAGATTTAATTTAAATTGTGCTGGATTATCATATACAAATCACAATTTTATTTAATCCTGAATCTTTTGTGTATTACTTGGCAGTGGTCAATGACACACCTTGTTCTTGAATTGTTATTTAAATTTTTTATGATACAATGACAAGAGACCGTATCAATTATCTATAAAATTCAATAGGAAAAAAGTCTGGTGTAGGAGGTAAACATTGAAACAGTGTTTATTACACATAGTGAGGAACTGACCTAAATCCTCAGTTTAAAAGGCAAGGAGTAGTCTGCTTCAAAAAAAAAAAAAAAAAAAAAAAAAAAAAAAAAAAAAAAAAAGAAAATATTCTGTTTCCAATGCATAATTGCTTTCTTTTTTTTTTTAAATTTCTTTTATTTTTTAAGTTGTACACAACTGCGTTGAACATGGTCATGAAATAAAGTATGAAACAAAATCTTTTGACATCTCATGTGTTAAAAATAAATTCAACTTAACTTTTACATTTCCATATGTATAATCAAAAAATTCAGGGATGGATATTTAAGTTTAATAACCTAAAACCACTTTCAGCAAGGTTTTGAACTTGATATGAAAATTCTTAGAAAAGTGGGAAATGACGCAATTTGGTTATATTTTGGATAAAATAATAAAATTACATAGAACACCTTTTTCCCACCTGCAGCAGAGAGGAAACGAAAATCTGTAGTTGCAGCTCCAGATAGTTCAACATACTGAACAGGAAACAGCAGCAATATAGTGGAACTGAAATTGGTGAACTTTATAAAACATCCAGTATGGGCTGACTACCATCTTTTTGATTAGTTCTACTTTAAGGTATTTTTGAGACCTTTATTTCTGCATGTTTCTGCATGTGTAATAAATGCAAAATCCCAAGGTCACAAAATAATATTGCGTCAGTTTATCTAATTAAAATGATAGAAATTTAACAGTGCTGTCCAAAGAATATACAATGAATACAATTTTAATGGTGTTTTCCATGAATTAGGAAGAAAAAATTTCCTTCTTTAAAATGTCCAATCCTTATTAACATTTTTCCTGGATTATAAAAGTGCTACATGATATTCAGGTGCTACAATGTTTAACATATTCCCCCATAATCTTATATTTAGTATGGTAAAATGATGGAGGGAGAAAAGACCATCTATTGAACAGCATTTATAATTGAGCATGGTTTCTTATAAATTATGGTCAGCAGAAAAAAGAAACCTTATTATTAATGTTCAAGAAAATATGAGCAAAATGCATTATGTGTAAAGGAATGTAAAGACGTGGAGAACAACAGATTCAGATTCAGATTTTTCTGGAGATCTGCAGATGAACTTAGGTTTTTTAATTTGGAAATTCATAATTTCAACAGATAGGTCCTAAGTTTTTTAGGACATGAGAAAAGAAATAGTCTGGTGTTTTGAAAACTTTTTTTCCTCCGTTTGACCTGACAATAAAATCTTAGGGGCCTTACATAGTAAGAGGAAAGAAAAACCCCTCAACTTAAGATATCAAAGCAAAACCTATTTCAGTGGACCAAAACCATGCTCGCCCATTCATTCATGTCATTGCATTTTGATGCCTTCACATTTTCACACCATTTTTTAGGCCATGATTATGGATTTTTCAAAACTTCTTTAACAATATTTTAGTTTTATTTCAGAGGAATGTAAGAACCACCACATGGCCTGATGTCTTGAAAGAGAAGATTATTCTTTTACTTGTGATGGCATTATAAAGTGGATTGATGTTAAAAAAAATTGAACAAAACATGGTGGGTATATTCCTTTAACCTGAAGCCAAATCATACACTCAGTGTTGATGTCATATCAGGGATTCATGTTTTATACTACTCATGATTCAAAAGTGAAATTGTGCTTTTACATTCTTATTTTAAACTGTGAAATTCATGAATTAGTAATTTTTTTCTTTAGGGTGAGGAGAATACAAGACAATAACTCTGGATTTTCTAGCAGAAAATAATGAAAAATATCTGTATGACTTGGAGTCATAAAAGCAAAGGAGACATTTCTGAACTTTTTTCCAGTAACATTATTCATGCAGACTATATGACATTATGCTGTGGTATAAAGTTCTACTTTACAGCCAGGACAGGTTTCTAAAATATAATTTTGCTTCTTCATTTAGAAGAAATAAAACTTACCAAAGATCAATCTAAGTCTATTGTGTCAAACACGAATACTCAAATCATCATGATTTCTAGTTTAGTGACAAAAGCATTTTATTCCAGCTGCCAGAATGGATTTTCAATCCCTACCAATCCTCTTCAGTACTGCCACTGAGGCAAAGAAAGATGATTTATTTAGCTAAAATCCCTTTAAAGTACTAGAAAAGTATTAGTTGTAGTATTTACCAATAAAAAGGTAGAGAAGGAGAAATTAAAAAGAAGATTCTGCTCATACAGGTAAAGAAATTAGGGGGAAAAATAATAAATAAAAAGAAAAAAGGCAAGCTTAAATCACCTCTCTCAAGGAAAAAATAGATTGCTTATGAAAGAAACAGTCAAAAAAATCTTTTGCATAGGCTTTTCAGAACAACAACACCTCCCTCATTGTTCAAGATTATGTTTGGTAAATCTGATAGTGAAAAATTGAATTATTCTATAATAAAAAGGCTGGGTATTTTTATCAAATGATCATAAAAACTTGTATCAACTTCTGTCTCTCTACCGGTCTTGCTATAATTTGCAGAAACAGAGTAGCTTTTGACAATGGCATTCGCACTTGCTTAACACATCCCAGCAAGGGTGATATGAAAGCCATCATGCTCAGGATGAATATCTGCAGAGAATGCAGGCCAAGAAAAACCTGCTCCATGTTCTTAATATGCCAAAATCACAAGAAATTCGGAGGTAACTCGACATATTCTATTAGTGTAATGTTGGGATACTATTGATAGATATATAGAGAGATAATAGCATTTGGGGCCAAGGTACTATCTTTAGGTTTTTTGTACTGCAGTAAATTCTCTGAAGCTTTTCCAGTTTTATCTCCAATAATGTAAGGTATGCCATTAAACTTAAAAAACCAACCAACCAAACAAACAAACAAAAAAATAAAACGGGGGAAAAAGGTGATGGATGGTTCTGCTTTAATTACCAAAATCCCTGGAACAGACTAATTTTCAATGTCAGGTCTTTAAAATGGGGCTCAGGGAGCCTAATTTTACCTACTTTCCAAGTATTTTAATAATTTCATTAATACTTTAATGGCATTTTATGAGCAAATGTATACATATGTGTCAGTATAACATTTTAAATGATAAACCAGGACTTTATGGTGATTTTTGCTAATTTTGAAAAATACTGAAGGAGGTCACAATGTTTCAAGTTAACTATATGTGTGATTGCAGTGCTGTGAACTCTGCCATGTTATATAAATATTCAAGCAATCACTCCAAGATATGTAATGTTACATTTATTAAGTGAACACACACTTACAAGGTTTTAGCTATCAGTCTAATTATTTAATGTTTCTGATAGCAGCTGACAGCTATAAACATTAATTCTCAATTATCCTTGTTTACATGATGTGAGGATCTGGGCTCAAGTAAGCAAAATATTTCCTGTGTGGTTTTCAGGCACTATGTTTTTTCTAATGGACTTCTGGTATTTAAAACTCTTTGGAGTATTCCTCTGCTAAGTGCAACACTGGCCTTATAAGGTCAGAAAGCAGGTGAATTTGTAAAATTGTATGACTTCCCTCCCTCAAGTTGGTATTTTGTAGATATACAAAATAAGTGACAGTGGGCAAGGAAGAAAAGGAATCTATTAAACAATATTTTCAAAAAATAATATTAAGCAGTTTTTTTCCACTTTATCTTTCCTTTGTTCTCTGTTAGCTACTTTGGTTTCATATAGTTTAAATAGCTTCTAAGTATTGGTTTGTTAAAAGTAATATTAAATAATCTTTTACCATAACCACCATATATAGAGTTAACACGATCAATTTTGCGTTACTGTAAATGTTTCCCCATTGATATGTTATATGATATTACGTTACATTATGGCAATTTCAAATATTTATTATATTTTACTGAGTGTTTTTACTTTTAATAGACATATTATTGGGATTGCATAAGATCCAGTGGTATAGAATAATACAACTAGAATTCCACCACAATGAAGGTATGTTTCACTAGACACATCACCACCCCCTGTTAGAATTCTAGTAGCACTTAGAGTAAAACTCCTTAAAAAAGGACAATCACACAAAGCTACTACCCTACTTTAACCTACTTTATTTTACCACATATTGTAACACCACCTGTTGCTTTCAGATAAAGTATGAGCGTCCCCCAATAACCATGTGCGCCGATGAATGAACAGTATTTTAAATTGATGTGACACTGCTAAACTAGCAGGCATTTCCGTGGCCAAAGACCCTTCCCCAGCCCTTGGGGAGAATCCAACATCTTTATGAGAATACTTAACCAGTGAGCCAAGAACTTGGTGTTCTAGACAAACATTTCTTCAGATAGATTATATGTTAATCAGCCAGATGGGAAAAACCACAGACCTGTATCTCTGTGGCTGTTGTGCCATAAGACTCTTATAGCAATGTGCCCAACCACAGAGGATGGAAAATCATTTTGTGGAAATAGTATAAGGACCTGTCATTATATTTCTTTTCAGTTATAGCTGCAGTGAGAAAGTTTTGTGGAGGTGTTGTTTGTGATTCCTTTTTGCAGTTTTCTGCAAATGTAAATTTTTTTAAATGAAAACTGTAACACAGCAAAGATATTTTCTGTATTTGATATTTGATTTCTTTATTTGATATTGGTTTTAGAAAACCTGAAATCTTAGCTAGATTTCTCTGAACGTTTCCTTAGTCCTTGAGCTTGTTCTTTTGACACCATGAAATGTAGCATTCAGTCAAGATGGAAATTATATGATACTTAGTCTACCTCACTAAAAAATAAATATACCAAATTTAGGGCCATTTTAATTCTTTCTAAAACCGATAGAAAATGCAGAACATATGCAACATTTGCCCAAGTTCAAGAATGACTATACAAATAGAAATGAGGACTTCATTTTGCTTTGTGTCAGATAAGGCTTTTGTTTAGATAGAATCAGAGACCATATATACAACTAGACTTTACATAGAATAAAAATATGAAGAAATAAGAACTGAACAAACTTCAAGTAACATTTCTAAAATAATGCAGTAGAGAAGAAGAATTTCAATTTGTTTATCAGTAGGAATTACTTTAGATTGCGTGGTCTGATTTAACAAAATTGACTTACAGAGAAGCATTCGGTATGGAAGAGGAAAATGTAAAAATGCATATGAAAAATGATTTATTCAACACTAAAATTCAAAAAATGAAAAAGCAAACTAATTTAGGAATTCAAAAAATATGAAACAATATTTATGCAAAGAACACTTTTTGAGTGTTCATCAAAAATCAACTATAGAAAGAAAATATTAAAACATCTGAGCCTACAGGATGAGAAATACTGAAAGAAATAATCTACCACTTGGGCACTATGTAAATATAAAATCTTCAATTAAAAAAACCAAACAAACACTTGGTCTATGGCAACTCTGCAATATCGACAATTAAATTAAAAAAAGCACATTATATTAAAACACACGCATAAATTCCATTGCTCTGAACTAGGTGCAAGAATAAAACTCCACATGAAGAAGGAAGGAAAACAAGGAACTGAATAGAAACAAAACAGATTGTGCTGTTGATTTATGAAACATTTGATGTTAATATTGTGCACCAGAGTATGTTCTAGAATAGTAGACATATTTATTTTACCTTAGTCACTGGGGCAAATATCCAATTTTATGGAATCAAGTTTATTTAAAATCTACAAGTATTGATAACATGGAAGACTTTTGCGACTTTTTTTTTGGATATGGCTAACAGAGCTTTTCACTATTTAAAATCCATTTTTTTTAAATTCCAGTTGAGAATACTAAAATAATCTTTGATGCATAAGTATGGATGATTTTTTTAAATAGTCTAGAATATTCTATGAAGGTATTACTCAAATATAACCTGTCTGGTAATAGGAGTAAATATTCGTCTTAACATATTATGCAAATTTTCCATTTCATTGATTTTATAATTTTTAAAAATGCACGCTGTTCAGTGTTGGAGATAAGATGCTAAAGCATTTCACTCTAATGACTGCCTTTCTTTTGTGACTTGACATGTAAAAAAAAAAGTTGGCTTTAAAAATGTAATCTCTCTTAGCACTCTTTCTTTTAATTAAAAAAAAAAAACAAAATCTGTCATTGGATGGATTGATTGTTTAGGGACATTTATTTTTCCTGGTATCTGGTTTTCTTCTGGTAGGGAAGAAAATAAGAGATCTGACTAAGTAGCTTGATGGATGTAATGAAAACACAACATCTACAAGTGATTAAATGAAATCTTATTTCATGTAAGTAACAAAGGATTAGAAAGCCGATTTCTCTTTTATAAAAGGTTATGTTAAAGGTTATTCTATTTCTTAAAAAGTCATTCTGAATTCTGCTTGATTTACTCTTAGGACTCTGTGCTGCACATGATCTTAGCCTTAAGATTTCCATTACTTTCCACATTCTCGTGTAGCAAGTTCTCCATAAACAAAGGTCAAATTCCCCTCATTTATTGTGGTATAATTCTGGGAAAATAATGTGGAAATCAGTGGTATTACTTTGTAAACCAAGCTTTTACACAGAATATGAGAACAATTAATTAAATTAATTTAATTAAACAAATTAATTAATTAATTAAACAAATTAATTAAAATTAATTTGCATATAGACAATGTTTCATAATACTTCATATGTTTGTATCTGCTTTATTGTCAAAATTAATTTTGCTGGCATTTCATCTCAGGCATCTAATTATTTATTTTTAGACCATGGTCTCCATTCTAGAATGTGGCATGAGGATGTGCCTTCCCAAAAGAAGACAATTTAAAGAATATTCTATCCGTTTTTATGTCCAAACTTGAAGAAGCTGCAGTTTCCTGTAACTGATCTAATTGGATTGTACTAATTAGATCGATAAGGCTTGAAAGTTTCACATATTAAACCTGTGCATTTATGCTAAATCTTCTGTTGTTTGTCTTCAGTTAAGGGCAACTACTGCTCTTAAAGCTCACAACAACACTATCTTGTGGAAAAACAACATTTGTAAACAGGGATAATAAACAATGGTAGTGCTCCAGCAGGAACTGCAACAGCAGCAACTGCAAACATGTCTGAATTTTGTGTACCCCTTTTGATCTAATAGTATCATGTAATTGATGTATAGACCTGTATATACAGCTCTATATATTAAAGGCCACATATGCAGGGAACCTGCGATGTGCTGATCTCAGAGGAAAACCACTATGTGACAAAAATAATGTGACCATTATTTAGCATTATGTGTAAATAAATATAAATGACACAGAGTATGATGGTTGAATACATAGTTTGAAAACCGATACTTCAGGGACTGAAGCAATCCATTAAAGAGTTTAATCAACAAAGGGATTATTTCATTATTTTCATTGTCTCTTACTCTTTTTCTAATTCTTTCCCTCCAATTTTTCTTCACTTTTTTACTCTTTCTTCTTATGTATAAGCATTAACTTAGTCTTAAAAAGATACTTTGAGAAACTGAATTTATTTTCATTTAATCTAACCAAAGAAAGCTAGTTTTGTTGTTTTGAAATCAAAATGAAATGTCTTTAGAGAGATATTTGCATTCCAGGTCGAAAATAAAGCGGTGGAATTTTTGCATTATCAGTCCTTTTTTTTCTCATAGTGCTGAAGATTCACTCCAGAGAACCTGCTAATTCTTATTGTTTAGCTCTTTCACCACACTCAAAGATCTTCAAAGATGACACTTATTGCTTCAAATGTGCACAACACCTTTGCACAGATGAAATAAATTTGCAGGCAATAAGAACAAATTTACTGTAGCACTGAAGTTTCCCTGAAATTACTCTGAAACTATATTTTCATTTTTTTAATAGACATTATCTTTCTTATGAGAAAGGCCAATAGACAAAAAAAAACCCTGTTGGTAAACATATTGACAGTTTCTTAATTTATTTTTGAAGAAAATAAAATTATAGGGAAAAGGTGTAACAAAATGCTACACACAATATATACAGAATATGTGAGGATGAAAATATAACTTAGGTTACTATAAATAACCTATTACAAAATTTATGTATTGAGAAGAATTCATTGTGTCAGAAATTTTGTCAGGAAACTTTCATATTTAAAGACAATAATCCTGTTTGCTGATTTGCTTATTTATTTATAAGCCATTTCAATGTGAAATGCACTGCTGGACAAAGAATTTTAATGCACAGTGGATATAACACCAGGCTTTTACACAGTATTATTTGCATACTTTATTTCCATTCTTTTTATGAACAGCATGCTATTGCATTTGTATGGAAGTGTAAGTTCATACATATTTAAACTGAATTCTCTTGGCAGGATAATATAGAAGTGTCATTAATCTTATAAATTTCACCAAACAAGTGACTTGTTTCTCACCTAACAATAGCCATTAACATGGCATCAGCACGAAATGTGTTTTACCTTGAATACTGCTGTAAAGTTATCATCTCAATCTTCTGAACTGGTACAGAATCCTGAAGATTGATGGAAAGAAATAATTGGAAAAAATTAAGAGGACAGTACAAGTAGCATTCTGAGTGAACACTGCTCCTGTTCTGCTCCAATAGAGTGTCTGAACTCATGAATTCACTTAAATACTTACTCTTCTAAGTAAGTGCATTCTGTAACTGACCAGAAGACAAATGGCCAAGGTATTTGAGCAACATCTTTTGAAAGCCCTTATTTCAATCTAGATAATAAGCACAAATTTAAGATAGGTCAATTAGAAAGAAAATGCTCTCAACTTAAGACTTCAATGCCTCCATTGTTACTTACCCCCATCATCACTTAGATCTGGTGGATCATCCAGTCCAGTACTTCTCTGTCTGACTAGACAACACGTTAGCATGTGATATTGGCTGAGTGGCTTATCAGCAGTGAACACGTCTACTAATCTGGACTCATTCCAGTGTATCTCATCTTTGTGGGTCACTTTCTTTTGGTGGTACTGGAAAGGGATTTAGAAAACAGAGTCACTCTGTCCTGCAGGAGTATTCAGAGGAAGTCTTCTATGTAAGGCAGAAATTCTTCAGGAGCCATTTTTGTGAATAGGCTGTTAATGAGATGCTGCTAGAAAATAGTGTTTTGTATACAATCTTCTTTGCTAACAAGAGTTCTGTTTCAGCTACCTCAAGGGAGCAGCACCATCACCAGTGACTGAGTTACACAAAGTATAAAACTACATTTCTAAGGTTTTTTAGAAGAATCTCAAAGTATAATCACTTGTGTAGCTAAGGCTTCTAAATTCCAGGATCACTTTTATTCTCAGCATCCAGTTACAGTGTGGCTTTTCCCGCTTCTAGTGTATGTGTTGTGCATCAGTTCTGCAACTTAGCTGAATTTGCCTGTGGCTTCCAGAAAGCCTTAGACAGCTTCAGGTTTGTGACTGCAACATCATGCCTAGATGCTAATTCCACCATCCACAAAATAATGCTTTGAAGACTCTCAATACCATTACTGAATATAGCTACTTGTATGTGAGGCCAGAGACCACAGCTGGCTTTTTTGGACTTGTAGTTCAGTATGTCTTAATTTTCCTTATTTTCCTATTAATAATTCCTTTCTTTTTTCCCTAACGGCAACTTAAATCTGAACAAACTTATTGAAGACAGGTTGTGTTCCACTATGTCCTCTAAACTATTTTTTTCATGTCCTTTTATCTTTCTTCACTTACTCTTTGAAAGTCTTTAGTTAATCTGAAACGTTAGAACTGAATTGGATAGCTACCATTCCTTTTAACAGGATGTTCAATGTAAGCACACAGAGACACACTTCTGTCCACTTATGACTGCTTTGTAAGTTTATAAGGATGCTTATAAGTGTTTTGGAAACATTCTACTCCAATGCTGTTGAAGATACTGTAGTTCTATGTGGCACTATGGTCACAGGTTAAATGAACTAAGAATCTTTCTCTTGTCTTTGACTCATAAGATTGAAAAAATGGAAACTGTAAAGCTTCTGAAAGATTGGGGGCGGGTAGGGGGAAAGAAAAGAATCAATATACTTCATAAAGTTCCACACTGCCTTGTGGAAATCACTGTTGACATTGCTGGAGATCTTCCTCTGTCCCTGGCCTGCTATATCACTCCCTTGCACAATTTGTCCTTTTTAGTGTTTTACCAGATCCAGAGGTATACCAGGTTTTGGTTAAAATGCAGAGTTCTTCTGCTCTTGCTATTTATATATCCTATTTATATAGTAAACTTATCCTATTTACATAAATATACTGATTTTGACTGTTAACTCAAAAGTTTGGATGTATTGAAGGGCATTTCTATCTTAAAGCCATATCTTGGAACTTCTTAAATTACTTCTAGTGATTTAACTGTGAGTTGATGCCTAACATTCCAATGAATCTTATAAATCTAGTTGGTTATGGCCAGCCAGCGTTAATTTGGAACTAGTGTACTGTTACAAAAGGTATTAGAATCTGCTAAAACAGTAAGCTCAGGAGAGTTACTTGTTCTCATAAAATAGTACTTTACTTTTGCATACAAATTGAATTGTGTTTTGTTTTAAAAGTAGAGACAACTTACTTACCCTGAGGATATGTTTTATTATCATGTGAAATATGGAATGCTATTTTGCTTCAGGACATAAAAGCAATTTTCCTCTGAATCCCTCTAGAAACTACTGCATCAGCTTACCTAGTTATCTAACATCTGTGAGAACTGTCTTTCAGGGAGTGTTCTTCAGTGTTATTAATTTGTGCAAGACTGAACAAACGAAATATTTAATAAAAAATGTGATTTTGTATTTCTTCTAAAGTTAAATAAGACTAAATTTTAGTTTTTATGAGTAGATATTACTCCACTGTATTTACAGTTATAAAATCTTGTGGTGGGTTAGCCCTGGGCAAAAATACAGGGGAGAAATAGGAAGAACAGGAAACAAGCTTATGGGCCAAAGTAAGACAGGGAAATTGCTTATCAATTACCATTATCAGCAAGACAGCCTTTACTAGGGAAAAATTAACTGATTGCCAGTCAAAATAAAAAATGTAATTATTAGTTCAGGTAGAGGGAAACAAAAGAGGAAACATTAAAGCAACACCATTAGTGCCTTTTTTTCCAGGCTTATCCTTACTCCCAGCTCCTCTGCCTGCATGCCCCATCCTCATCCTGTCCCTGCAGCATCACTGGGAGAGGGAGCTGCAGCCAGTCCCTATTAGCTCATCTCCAGCACTGCTTTTTCCTCACACATTTCCCTTGATCCAACATGAATGCTTCAGAGGCTTCAGGGAACACTCTCTCTGGTGCCATGGACCTCCTTCTCCTCCTTCTTCTTGTAATGCTGGTTTCCCCTCTTTTTCTGTTCTTAAACACACTTTCCTAGAGGCAGAGCCACTTTGGTTGAGGGGCTCAGCCATGCCCTGTTGTCCCCCCAGTATCTGGCTGGAGCTGGCCATGTGCAGCATGGGGCAGCCCTGGCTGCTCCTCACAGAACCTGCCCCACAGCCCCCTCTGCAAGGACTGGGGCACCTGCGCTCTAATTTAAAAATAAAATTGGTAATAGTAGAAACTGTACTGAAATACAAATGTCTTTCACCATAATGCTTTCCAGCCTTTAAGCTTCTTTTACCCTAAATGTTTGCTGTCTTCTGTGAAAAGTCCTTCAGACACTTGAAAGGATCCCCGAAAAATCTTTTCTGATCTCTCAAGTTTCATAGTCCATGTGGACTGTAACCAATCAGAGCTCATTGCCTAATGGTGTTAATGGTAAATCATTTCTTCTTTTAATTAAACACAGATGTAGATCTAAAATTTAAGAAAATAGGAAAAGCTGTATTCCCATGCCAAGCTCATAATTTCCTTTTTCTGCCACACTGCAGGGTCATTGACAGTACCCCAGAGTCTTCCACAGATGCACATTAATTACCCGTTCTCTAATTACTAGGGTATCGGGATAACTGTTCAACCATTCATTAAACTTTCTTCTTTCAAAGCTCCAGAGACATGTGCAAGAAGCTCACGACTTGGCAATTTTAATTGAACCCTATTAACTCATAAAATTGTACAAAAACCTCTAATTATCAATAAAGAGTCCTTTTTCATTTTGTCCACTAAGTCCACAACATAAAAATGTTCATTTTTGGTGCAATCTATTTGGACATCTAACAATACAGCTGTTCACAGTGTTAATTATTGGGAATACATCAACAGGATTAGGGAAGAGTCCAGGCTGTTAAATTACCAGTAGAATTCCCCATTGAAGACATGCATGGAGGCAGTTAGCTAAATAAGCAAATCTAAATAGGATGATTATCTAAAAAGTTAGAATATTAAGAAGAGGAGGCCTCTGCAAATTAATAGAGATGCCAACAAGTTAAAAACACATTAAACTGTTCTGTGATATGTATAATTCCAGGATATAAAGTGAAATTTGACTTAGAACATTTTTCCCCATCATTCATTATTTGACTGAAGGAAAGGTTATGACGTGAATGAATCAGTCACAAAAAATCATGTCTTGCTTTTGAATGTCAGTATTTTCCTTGTGTCTGCCACACCTTTGATTTTTAAGGTTTATTTGTTTTAAAAATGTTACAGTAACCATCTCCTGTTTTTAAGACACCTGTGAGATGTCGTGATGACTCTCATTTGCTCTGACTTTGATTTCACATTGCAGCTGCAAAGTGTATCTTTTCTTCTACTGCATTGGTATAGGAACAATTTCTACACCTTAATACAGTTAGCATAACTTGATAAATATGAGTTCATTTTCTGTGGTTTGTAATCTACATGTTGTTTTCCAAGAGTCAGAATCCACTGGTGGATTCTTGGTATTCCTTAGCAAATTCCCTATCTTACTTTAAGTAATCATGTCTTTTCAAAGCCCTTCTCAATATATTCAGCAGGATTAATTATCTACCTAAGCAACTTTTCAGAACAGAAACAATTAAGATGTGGTGTTATTATACAGATATATCCAACAGCCCACAAAAATTTCCAGTTACTCCTATTTGGTATGTTATCTGTACTGGAATAGTCAATGAATATTTTCTTGTACTTGGCTGATCTATTAGTATATTTTTAAAGTTCTATAGAATTCCACACAAAGAAAATTTAGGATAAGTACTCTTGATTCACACATTAAATGTAAATAGTTTGAAATACATGTATGTCTTTGAAGTAAAATTAACTGTTGAACACTTGTCATTAAGATAGATAAGATATCTTTGTCAGATTAGTTTAAGTAGTTGGCTAGAATTTACTTTTGTAATAAGCGTAATGCTGAGCCATATAAAAACTACTCTTTACAACAGGTATAAGGCCAGTTTGTCATAAATGAACAGTTTTTGCAGAGTTATAAAAATTAGCTCTATATAGAAATCCTTATCAAATATGTGAATTACCATTTTAAAAATATGTAGAAAATGTAAAGGGAGGTTCTCCTCTCAGTGTATTTCTGGATACTGGACCACCATGTTGTATCAAACGAGATTCAGCTGAATGGTTGCTTTGTGCTAATCAATAAACAGATTAACTCCATACAGATGATTCTGCTTAAATAAGCATGTGACGCTTACTACAATTAATCAGAAAAAAAGAGAAGACAACACTTGTTGATTGATCCTCAATTCATCCAGAAGAACCTCAGCTATCTTTTGCACTTTGAAACAGTAAAAGAAATATGCCAGGAAATTGCTCAGTCTTCTCTTTGGTGTGTAACTTTGAATGTTTCTTGATTCAGTTTTTTTTATTCCTTTTTCCCTGATCAGTTAAATGAGGATTACCCTTGATTACAGATTACACTTAAGTGTAATCATGCTGCCTTTATTAAACATTTCTCTGATTTGGTTATTTGAGTACTAAGATAACTACAAATCTTTCCCATCAGAATGAATTTCTGTCACTCATGGTAAGCAAAAGTAAAAAAACAGGAAATTAATTACACATAGTTAATGCCTTAACTGGGATGTTGGATCACTGAGAGAACAAAACCAGGAGAAAACAACTTAGTCTCAGCATGCTGAGATAACAAAAAATAGCAATTAAAATTACATGTATTGCCAGGCACAGATACAAAAATGGTGACTAAGTTCGTTAGAGCATGGTGCTCAGAACACCAAGGTTTTAGATTTGATCCCCATATGGGCTATTCACTTAAGAGCTGGATATGATGGTCCTTTTGAGTCCCTTCCAACTCGGATTCCATGATTTACTCTCCAAACTCCAGACACTATTCAAGATTCTCCGCGTAAGATTACTGCAGAGCCAGCAGAGGTGTAGAACAGATTTTGGGTTCTGTGCTGTCTTTTGGGCCAGGCTTAATCCACCCAAGGCCTTGACAGTGCCTGCTCCTTGCTCACCCCATGTCCCTGCAGCACCTCCGGAGCGGGGCTGGCCCTGCCCACGTCTCCCCACAGGTCCTGCTTGCCAGGGTGGCCCTGAGGCACAGCTCTCATCACAGAATGCATCCCCTGCAGGGAAAATGAGGAATCTATGTTCCATGAGAGACAATGTAAAATGAATGTTAAGTTTATCCACCGGTAATTTGAAGTAAAAAATTAAAATAAGTCTTATAATCTACTGTCCAGAACCTCATTTCTTTGTGTAGTTACCTATGTGATAGGCAGTGCCTTAATTCTGTTTTAGTAGGGGTGCCACTGAGCACAGCAAATTTGAAAGATGCTTTATCCTAAAATTAGGAGGGAATTGAGAGATGGCAAGGAGGAAGCAAAGAACCTATTTAATATCTTATATTTTCAATTAATGATGCAGAGGACTATGTCATACCATGATACTCGTTTTGATGTGAAAATCATTTTAATGGGATATTTAGATGAGCTATTCTTTATTATTCTTATCCAATTATATCTGTATATATCACTACATATTAACATCCTGGTCAAGGACTTCATTTACATTCAATTAGTTTCTCTATAAAATGATTTCTGCTTTTGAAATGATGCATTTGTACATTACAGAACAATCAAATTATCAGCCTCACTGCCAAAGATCAATTTGGAACTCTGAGAAGTGTGATGAAGTATGTTTTCCATCATTAAAATTACCTGCAAATTCTTCAGCACTGTCAAAATGCCTGTGGCTGTTATTTAATTTGTTTATCACTAACAGGAGTAAATGAGATTTTGTAATAAAATGGAATTTTCAGAAAGTTTATCTTTCCATGAGTGGAGTGCCCACTGGAAATCAAAGAAATCACCAGAATAAATGGGCCTATATTTTATAGGTCCTGCTTCCTTAAAATGTGTAGTCTTAAGATAGGCATAAAAATGTTACACGGGTTCTAACTAGACCTGAAGGGTTCAAACATCAGTGAAATTTATGATCAGGGCACTGGCACATGAAACAGAATAGTATGAGAAAGGAAGGTCTAAGCTTAATTCTGTTTCCTGATTCTTTATTCTCATGAGAACAGTCTTGAAGATGGCAATCTGAGAATGACACAGTAAAATAAGCAAGTGGTTCCCTCACATGAGGGAACACAAATACCTAAGCAAACCTCAGTGAAATTCTACAATTACTATTTTCACACACCTAATTCTATCCAAAGTGCTAAGAAGTAGTTTTTAACTTTTAAAAATATTACCATACTGTCCTCTTCTGTCTGTGGGACAATACAAAAAGTTCTCTGTTCTACACAATTTTGTGATTTTTTAGAGAGCTAGAATGCAAAAAGGTGATATTCAAAATCTGTTGCCAATACAGCTGCATAAGGTTAAGTACATCTTCCTACCCAAGGGAACAGTTAATGTTGCTTTTAATAGGCATATTCTGAGTTTCTGCAATCTAAGTGCAAAAAATGAACAGTTAATAACTAGCAAGTTTACACTAATTGTAAAATAAAGGAAAAGCAAATCTCACATTTCCTTGGGAAAGAAAAATGTTAAAAGAGAAAAACACTTGCCACTGCTGTTTCTTGGGATATTAGCATATATAGGACAAACCACTATATTAAGCCTGAGATATTACCATGACAGCAACTTATATCATTTATAGTTACTCATATTTGTGTCCTAGAAATGTTTTATGTTTGTTTTCTTATTTGATTAAAAAAAAATTCTAAGAAAATCACTAAGCTTTAGTCCTGTTTTGGGTTTGTATGGTGGGAGAGTGTGAATGTTGTGAATTGACCCTGAGCAGCAGTTAAGGACTCTGTCACTTGCTCACTCACCACTTTACTCCCACTAGAAGCACAGAGAACAGGAAAAACAAAAGTGTGAAATCTGTGGGTTCAGATAAAGACTTAATAGGTGGAGGAGAGAGGAAAAACACAAGTAATGCAAAGACAGTCACATGCCACCTCCTGCAATCAGACCAATGCTCAGCTCATCTCCAGACAGCAGCAACCTTGAAAGCCAAAAAGTCCTCATCTTTTTCCTCTGCCCCCAGTTTTTAATATTGAGCATGATGTTACATGGCATGGAATATCCTTTTAACTAGCTGGAGTCAGCTGTGCCAGCTGTGTTGCCTCCCAGTTTCTTGTCCACTCTCAGTATTCTCACTGCAAGTCAGGGAGGGTGGGGAAAAGAGAAAGTATGATGCTGGTGCAGCCACTGTTCAGCCAGAGTGTTATCAGCTGTGGGTTAACCACAAATCCAAAATACAACACCTTTTGGACAGCTGTGAATTGGTACCCAGCCAAATCCCTTATACTGATTTCGGTGTTTTAAATCAGCTGCTGCTGTCAACAAATGTGAAGTCTGAAAAATAAACCTTAATGAAAACAAGCTACTCTTCTGAAGATTTTTCTTGGGCTGGTCCAACTGCTTTACAAAACAATAAAAAAGTAATACAGGCTGGGGATCTTTACAATGCATGTCCAACTTCCAGAGGAGATTTCCAATTCTAACAGAAAGACTTACTGTCGTTTTACTAAAAACAAAACCCAAAAAAACCACCATAAAAAGTCCAAATCAACCAACCAACCAACCAAAATTATCCATTCTGTCCTGGCATTAGCACCTCCTGAAAGTAACACCTCAGTGAAAATACCTGGCCTTCCTTCCTCTAGTCTTTGGCTATCCCAGTAGAGAATGATATATAACTGTGCAAGCTCAGTCAAAAAGAAGTATCAAGCTTGTAAAATTCAGTGTATTTTTGGAAAGAAGGTACATTTCAGGATCTTTACCTGATAGTGAGTTATGCACTAAATTGAATTTACTATTTGCAGAAATAAAATGAGTGGTTTTGTTTTCAAGTCAGTATTTTAATTGTTTGCATTAAATCAGGCTAGAAGGTGTTTAAACAGCCTCTGTCAAATGTTCTTTTAAGTAATAGTTTTGAGCCAGGTGGCTGTCAACCACAGTAAGATAAAAATGCCAAATATAAGAACAAAGTTTATTTTGAAATAAATTTCACAGTTTGGTGAAGAGAGTTTACACTTGTGTGAACTTCATGAGAGTTGAATTAGTTGCTAGCAGCTTGTAGGTGGGGGAAGGAAATGTGCAAATTTTTTTTTTCTGCATTTCTGTACTTCTGCTAAACTGACACCTCAGTGGGGACTGAATGTCTTTGTCTCATTTAAAAACAAAAGCTTAACTCTGAGAGACAGCTCCTAGCTCCGTTGAGATCAGAGTTTTGGGAGTCAGGAGCTCAGTATATGCCCACAAACCTTAGACTGCTGATAGAAAAATGTGCCTCAGATTGCTTTATCTTCTGTGAAGAAATTATTTATTCTCAGGATATCTGTAGCAATAACCAAGCACTTACAAATAAAGTGATGCTGGGATTCTTTTGTATTTAGAATTTCTTTCAGTGTAGCTGAACCGAATGGTGGTATGAGAAAGAAAATAGCTGATTTTACAAGATTTATCTCTCATTTGCTAGACACTGGTGGTCATACATATAAGTCACGTATGTCTTGGGACAGGTAGCATGGCCCTACTTTTTCATTTTCTTTGCCTTGTTGGTGGTTGGTCAGATATTTGGAACAGGATTAATTTTCTGTAACATTTTACTCCTCAATGTAAATGATGCCATCAAAATGGAATAAAAATACTTATTTTGTTTAAAATTTATAGATTTTAATGCAAGAAGGTAATATATTTAACGGTCTGAACTTCTGGAGAAAAAAACCAAACCAAACCAAAAAACCCAATAAAACCAAAATAGAACAAGATTTTGTCCATAATCTTGGGTAGCAAGTTTCAAACTTCTGTTTGAGTTTTATATGTCTTTCAGAAATATATTTGGACTTAATTTGAAGGCTTTTGAGTGATGGAAAATAGAGCATATCACTTACTAGAAGGTTTCTCATGGATAATTATCTTTACTATAAAAAATCATGCCTTATTTATACTGAAAATTTATCCAATTTCAGCTGCAGTCACTGGATATTGTTATGCCTTTGTTTAGTAGATTAAAAACCCTTGCCTTTGAAAAGTTAAGTAAATAGAGCTTTTTGAATCTTAAACTGCAGACTTCGAAACAGCCTTGTGAGGTTTGTCTGAACATTTTCCAATTCTTTTGAAAACTTTGGAGGGTTAGGCAGTCTAATAATCTTTCCAGTGTTGCAGTCAGAAGAAATATTATCTTCATATTTCTCATATACATTCATACTGAAAAATATGTCTTCTGATGGGATTTGTTTGGATTTCTGTTACTTTTCATGTGGCTTATGTTTTGTCTGTGGGTTTGAGTGTTAAGAAGCAGTGTTTCAACAACAGTTTGAATTTGAACTGTAATAAACTGAGGCACTAATAAGAAAGTCAAAGTTAACTTGGGCAACCTAAGCAAATTTTGGTTAATTAAATATCTGCAAACCTATTAGCTCTAGTTTTCTTCTCATCTAGGTCAGGGTCATGCTAGTTTCTAAGAGCAGAGAGCTGTGGATTTTTCCTC
The DNA here is from genome assembly GCA_035582745.1 of Loriotus luctuosus. Lineage (NCBI taxonomy): Eukaryota > Metazoa > Chordata > Aves > Passeriformes > Thraupidae > Loriotus > Loriotus luctuosus. The sequence goes on from JAWWEY010000208.1 coordinate 50,362,877, forward strand.
ATGAAATGCATATTTTTTCTTCTAGTGGAGACAGATCTTCTAGAATTTATTCCAATCAGTAATGGCACAGTAATTATATACATTTCCTTATATACATTAGCTGCATTAGTATGCAGGGTGAGGGGGTGGGGAGAAGGTGGAAAATAGTCTTCCAATAGTTCATTTGGTCCCTCAAATAAAGGTAGAACAACCTATTTGCAGAGGGAAAATAACATTTTCCCTGCCCTGAATGTTAACAACATAGGAAAATCTCTCTCCTTTGTAATATAACATCGAGTATAACAGATGGTTGTCTCTGTCTGCTTCCTGTTTCTCGTTTGAATCCTCAACAGCCAGCAGAATAGGCACCTTGCTGGGCCAGTGGCTGAATCTTCCAGGTCAGCCAAACGAGGTGTGTTCCCATTCTTAGCTATTTTCTGGTTTGGTTTTTGTTTGTTTGATTGTTTGGTTTTGGTGGGTTTTTGTTTTGTTTTTGATTTCTGGTTGTTTTTTTTTTTGTTTTTTGGTTTTTTAGTTATTATTTGCTTGTAATCAAGTAATTTTCTTCACCTACTTTCAATGATTTATATTTCTTTAATATGATGCCTCCATACCAGCCAAATAACTTATAAACATGGTACAGCCAAGTGCAAAGAGAAGTGAATTGAAGCTGCAGTGCATACTTTTGGGAACTGGGAAATAGCATAGAAAAGACAGATGCAGGCAGATGGCCAGCCAGTTTGTTGTCCAGGAGAGCGCTGCACAATTCCAGCTGGGAGTTTCTGCTTCGAGCAGATAGGACCCAGCACATGGAGTATGAGGCCTCTCTGAATGTTCATTTTCATCTAAAAGAATATCCTTCAGCTGAGGGTTGCATGGGATTGAATAGCCTTTTTACAATTTCTCTGCTGGGTGGAGAAGGGTTAGCAATTACAAAATCGAATGTGACTTCTTGAATGTGATATTTTGTCAATGGAATTTTAGCAAAGCTATTGCTGCTTTTACTTTTGAGAAAGAAAATGAGCAAAAAATGATGTGCTGTATTTTCTGCAAGCAATCTGATGTTGATCAACCCATTTCTCCTGGTTATGTTTTCCCCTTTTTAATTTAATGTAGAAATGCATGGGCAGAGGGGGTTGCATTTCAAAAAAATGTATATGGCTTTTAAGAAAAACTGCAGCCAAATCACAAGTTTTTAAAGGGAGATACTGAATTTACCAGGTCTGTGGTTTAAACTGTCTTTATGGATGAGAAATTTTTAATTAAAAAAGCATTTGTTTATTAAAACACTCCTTTTTCACTTGCCATTATGAGTATTTTTTCCATGAGTTCACAGGGTTTCTTACCAATTCATAAGAAAATCTATAACATTGTCCCTCAAACAGTCCTTGTTTCACCTCTCTGTTGCTTTTAATGTAAACAAAGACTGGTCGACCAAATATGGCTAAGGCAGGATGACTTCACTGTAGTATTGCCACAAATTGCCAAATATTTGGCCACTCCAGTTTGCCATATATTTGGCAAAAAGATACAAATAAATATGAAGAGGCAAGTGAAAACTGTATTTGCATTTCTTAAAGAATCTCTAACTGTAACAAATCACTGGCAAAAACGCTCATTACCTCTTTGGATGTAATCTAAAGGCAAAACCATGGGTAGCACACACCAGATGCAATCCAGAGTGTCAAACTGCAGTCCATGCTCCTGCTCTTTGGAGACTGGACATTTCTAACAGGGGTAAGCAGGATGGCTTCTGTTACACCTGTGGCAGAAGAGTGTGCAGAGCACAGTGACTCATCTACAGTACATTTAGCAAGCCAGCCTTTCAGCTGCTCTGAGGACTGCAAGCAGTCCTCAGATGATATTCTTTCCCTTGCTTCATTCAGTGAAGTACACTAATGAATCAGTGATTGAAGAGCTATATAGCATTCTTTCCTTTTTTTGAAGTGTGATGTGATGCAGCTATGAGCCATTTTACTGGTAGAAATCTGAAACTGGTTGAATGATAAAAAATAATGTACAAAGTGACCATACAGTTGCTCAGTTGCATACAGTTTTTAAATAAATTTTAAAAATAGGAATTATTCTATTTTTATTCAGAATCTAAAAGATGGCAGGTGGCTTTCAGGTAATTTACTGCCTGTTCTTCCTCCAGAAACATCTGTTAAAATTATAGCCACATTCAGTGCAATACTTAGCCTGAAAGCAATTAGAATTTCTGGCTTTAATGTGTGGCTTGCTAAACTCTCTTTTGTCATTCAGGCTCATGCTGCAGTTCTCTATGGTTTTAAGTTCTGGAAGCAGTATTTCTTTGTGCTAGGCAGTGCATTTATTATGCTTGACTTCTGTTTACTCAACATTTCTACAGTTTTAGAGACCAAAGCATAACAGAAAAAATCAGCTCACTGCTGAAATTGGAATGTTACGTGAGAAATCAGGATTCCTTGGGTGGCTCATCCTCTGTTGTTTCAGAAAGAATTTGCATGGAGGGAAGCATTAATCTCTTAACTACAGAGTCAAGGTGGTAATGTGGGTATTGCAAGAAGAGAGAAAGAAAACTTTTTGTGGGAACTAAAGTGTGATGCTTTCCAGCAGCCTGAGAGACAGTGACAGACTGGTCTGTACACAGGTAAATGACAATGGAGGTTCTGGGGCACATGCTGGTGGTGCTGTGTAAGATGCTGGAGCAGCACTATGTGAACATTAAAGTAGACTGTCTATGATCTAGGGAGTATGTGAGGGTTTGACATTCCCTCCTTATTTCCTTATGACAGCCGGAGATCAATAGGAAGCAGGATCCAAGGCACACTTGGACTCATCGGTTCCCTATGGAGAACATTTGGGCTCAGAGGTGTGTGCAAGCATGGATTATGAGGACCATAACTCCTCCTTTTCTGATATCAGTGATGATATATCAGAAGTCAGCTTACAGCTGAATTAATTTCTGTGTATGTGACTATCACTTTCTGGCCCACATGATTAAAACGTAGATGGCAAATGTCCAATGAGCCCTGGGGTTGATATGGGCTTTTCTGCTTTATTTTTTCATTATTCAGTATTGTACTTTGGGTAGAATGCATATTGGGACTGGATAATGTCAAAGCAGCTGTGTTTTTGTACTTTCAGTTTGAGAGAGAGGAAACCTCCCAGAGCCACAATCATCAAGAGATAATGCTCATTTTGTTTGAAAAAACTCAGAACAAATATATACACCTGAATTTCAGAAAGATAGTTGACCCTTCAGTATGTGAGGGATCTTCTGGACCTCGTTAGAATAGGCCCGGCAGCATTCCCTGTAAAATGTTGCCCAGTTTTGTCATGAACTATGGGTTTACTTGCTATGAGAGTACTAGTGGGAAAAAACTCTGAAAGATTGAGCCTAAGATGGTGGGCTTGCTGTTACATGTCTTCACATTTAAAAGTTCAGAGTATTGTTGGTATTTGTTGTTTCACAAACAAGGAAGTCCATTCACAGACACTTTTACAGCATTTTTGGGGTTATTAGGAGGTAAGCTGGCTCAACTTTCAGTAGACAATATATCAGAAAAGGGTAGATATCCCTTTGTCATCAGCTTACAGAGAGCTCTCAAGTCAACTAAAATGAATGACATATATAAAAACTAACGATTGAAGTAACTGAAACTCTAGGCAGGTCCAAGCACTTCTTAAGTACTAATATCTCAAGACAAAGGATCTCTAATCTTTTTTTAATGTTCCACATATTTCTATTAATGCAATTAATGATTTTTAGTTGTGAGAAATTAATCCATCAGTCGTTTTTGACACAGTTGTTCCAAAGACATTAGTTTTGTTTGCTGGATCAAAAAGTCCCAATGGGTTGATGAAGATTGAAATTTTGTGAGTGCTTCCCGAGTGAGAGAAATTGTTAAAACATCCTGCACTGACACTTTTTTTGTATTGGTGACTCAGTCTGAAGGTGACAAGCTTGATCTGAAACCATGCAGCTACATGGCAGGAAAATGCATTATCCTTTAGTGTCCCTGGGAAAACACAGATCAGCTCACTGAGGAAATGCACATGTGAAACAGTGGGATGGTGCTGGCATGGTACTCTGCAAATCCATGCTGAACAACCAGACATTGCAGGCTGGCCATTTGAGTAGAGGAGCTGAAGATCCATTAATCTTTACTACTAGTTCTGAAAGGAAAGTAAGGTGTATAAATGTTAATATGCTTATTTTTGAGGTCAGCGACAAAATTTTTCTGTTAATTTGATATTCTACCCATGTCAAACACATACATAAAATTTTGTGATATACACTCTTCAGAGAATAAGCCCTTCCCTCTCTTTTAGTAGAACATAAAAGGAGGTCCTATTTTTCTCATTAGAAATATTTTCCTTATGATACATTAATCTGAACACAACAAAGATGGGCATCAATTTTAAAGCATGCTTATAGATTTGTTGTGTTAGGATCTGCCTAAATAAATAACAGGGATCCTCTATCTCTGAACTACAAATTTCAAATGACTGCAGAAAATCACATTTGTTTCTGATAATATGTAAGTTTATAAATTATTTCATATATAAATAAACCAGTTATTATGTCTAATAAAATATTAAAAATACATTGCCAATAGTGTTTTTGCACACCGTGACAAGAAATGATGATGTGACTTTAGCCATTCAGCTGAAGAAATGAGCAAGTCCTTGGTGTTTTTGCTCTAATTCTCATTCAAGGAAGACCATTAATGATTTTCTTTTATCTTTTTTTTTTCTTTCCTTACTCTCCCCCTCCCAATAATTTGATTAATCATTTAAGTTACATGTTTCTACTTGGCAACCTCTGAATTCAAAGGTTCTAACTCAGCAATATGTCAAAAGGAGTGACACTGCAAAGGCTGGACTAAGCTTTGACATGACACTAAATGAGGAACTTTATCTCTTGAGACATCTGGGTGGATTAAATTAAATGAACTTTAAGAGGAACTTTAGAGCTATGAGCATAACCCACACAATCCATAAATATTGAATATATCTGCAAATGTGCACTGTCTAGCACTACTGTGTGGTTTCAATTTTATATTAATTCTCTTTAAGAAATGCCCCATGTCCTTATAAACATGCAAAACTTAAATGAAACTGCAAAGAAGTAAAACAGAAAGGCTTTCACAAAGTGTGGGGAAATTCTAAAGGTAGCTTCAAGTTATGTATTCTGCAAAGTCCACCAGGGATTTTGAAAATCAGTCCTACCAAAAATTGTAAGACTTTTTATGCAGATAAATACTCTTGTACGGAGAGGGTAGAAATTTCAATGGAAGTTATGGTCTTAAAAATTTCCTTCCCCACGCAGCTCATCCATACTTGGCTTAATGTGTGGTTGGAGAAGTGTTGAACTGGAAGGAAGAATTCAGTTTTCTCTTCTGGTCTTTCTGTGCTTTGCACACAGTGTGGATCTGAGACACTTTGGCTTGGGGATCTACTGAAAATCTCTGTGATAGATCTGCATTTGACTTTGCTGTCTGAAACAGTGTGTTATTTTATTTTATTTTTTTGTCAAACATTCCTTTTTTTCTTTATAAGTCGGACTTTTTGGTGTAAGGGTGAGGCAGCCTCTTCAATGGCATGCTAGAAGCAAATATGAATGTTTTATAGTTGTGAATTGTGTAAACAGTGCAAATTGTGAAGACGTGTGAATTTAGGTGTGTAGAGGTTTTTCTACAGCTCCCTTTTGTTAATAAACTTGTAACTTCTATAGCTTAGCATTAAGATAAAATTTTGCTTTTTTTTTTTGTGTAGCTAATATTTTGTGTGTGACAAGATTTGGATGTTCCACATGAGAAATGAATTCCACATGAATTTACCTTACCTAACTTCAGTAACATAAATACCAGGCCTGAGTTTAAGATACTGGTCTGAGCTCTCTATATAACTAAGGAATGACAAGAATGGATGATTTTCCCATTTATTTCAAATACATTTTTACTATGTGTGGGTGTGTACAGGCTGCTGTAGATACTTAGCTGTGTTCCTACTGCAGAGTAAGACTAGACGACTGACTTAGACCAGACTTGCTTTTAAAATGAATTAAGATGAATCCATTTCAGGTGCAAACCAAAATTCACTAATTAATAGATTTAGTTCCTTAACATTAAGTTCAGTTTCTTCCACATTCATAGAGATCAAAAGGTAGAAGATTCAGATATGAAAATTTATAGACCCTGTGGATAGATTAAATTTTTTGTAGGAAACTGGAGATATTGAAAGAGACCTAGAAAATGGACACCGTGGGCTGCATAATGTTTTGAATCATGCCTCAGCAAAGGCGTGCCATAGTCAAGAGTGCATATGTTAAATGTTGCTGTTGCTATTCCACATATTTCACTGACTAGATATTTAAAAACCAAAAATACCAGTGTTTTCTCTTTTCTACAACAGTGTATTACAATACACCATAGAAGATAAAGTATCACACAGTACCACTGTTGGATGTATCATATTGAGTTCTGACATCAATAGCTATTAATGACTTTTGTTTTCAGATTGCTGATGAATTTTTGATCTTTCACATATCTTGGACATTTTGCTAATCTTACACAAAATCATTATGTGTGATAAATATTATTTTGGCAGGAGGTATATTGCACTGTATTTTGTGAAGCTAAAAGCAAGTGATTGCATTGTTGTGAAAGTAGACTATTTCCAGGGTCCAGGTTATATGCAAATAATTTGTGAAGTCAAATTTGCAGGTAAAATTGTCAAATAGTTTTTAGAATAATTGATTTATTACTATCCCAGAGAGGCTATTTTTGTAGAATTCCATGTGTTATTTCCACTTGATAGATCTGATATCTATGTTGTGATATCTATGTTAACAGCAAAAACTGTCACTGAGTTTTGTTAAATTAAAATATTTGAAAGGCAAAGAAAAAAGAAACAGTCTTTCAGCAAATTATTTCTTTATGACTAAGAACATTTTAGAGACAGATGAATATTGTCACTAACAGAACATTTTTTTTTATGATCTTAATTTCATTCGATATTTATAGATGAGAGCTTGTTGACTGACAAACAGAATTGTAAACTTCTTCCTGAGACACAGTCAGTTGAACTTTCTTCAGTAAGAAGAAATGCACGTTTCTTTTCAAATAAAACAATAAATCTGTGTGCATCTTGGAGTTGTAAACTGCATTATACACCTTTTCAGGGGTAGGTGATGGTGTCAGTGGGACTGCTTAATGAAAAGGATATTTTTTAATATGTGTAAGAGTCATGTATTCCAATATTCAACATTTTTGTTCATTTTCTGATTGAGCAAAGTAGTTCTTGTGAGATTCCAAAATGTTTTGAAGGTCTGCTTGACATATGAGTGTAAATTGTGATATTTTGGAGGATCCAATTCTCTTGCCATTTTTACCCAATTACTTCTGTTTGCATAGCCACCTCTTCTTTTCTTTAATTAAAAAAAAAACACCATGCAATCGTTTTTTCCTAAGTAATTGAAAGGTCAACAATCAATATTTTATTACAAATATGATAAACTGTCAGTAACTCATGCCAGCTCAGGCATCTGCCATGAAGAGCAGTAGCTTCTGCCAGACAGCAGGAGCAGTATCTGCTTAGCTCTGTTGGTTTCATTCTGTAACAGCCTTTGAGGCATCTTTCTTATTGCCATAAAGGTTTTAAAATTTGTTTTTATATAGCCTAGGCTTTCTCTTGGGGGAGTCTAAAGCAGTCTTCAATGACATCCAATTATAGACAGATCACATAAAGGAAGTATTCATCTAAATATAGCCTGATCTTGCTCTTGGGTAGTCTAAGGCAGTCCTCAACCACATCCAATTATAGATGTATCATATGAAGAAAGTACTCATTTAAATATAGCTGACAGGTCCATAGATGACTAGAAAATGGTCATCTCATCTTATTCCTGAGATAGCATAGGCCATAGGATTTCATCATTGACCCTCTAGTCTGCAGAAAAAATGCCTTCTAGGAAGCAATCCAGACTTGATTTATAGGAATCAAGAATCTGTTGCTCCCTTCAGGCATGTTGGAAAACAGTTTAATTTTCTCTGTAATTTGCCTGTACGATGTTTTAATTTGCTCACATTTATCAACTTTATATGAAACATATGCCTTCTGGGATAATATTTCTGGTGGATTTTTTATAAGTAAGACATTACAATTGAAACAAAATTATTGTCTGCTGTGATGGTTTCTTAAAATAGGCTGTAATATGCCCTGCATGGTAAACAGCAGAATGTTTTCTTTGTATCCTAGCTTCCTAGATATGCAAAGCACACACAATTTAATAGTCTAATTAACTCATGAGGTGCTGTCATATATTCACTGATGGAGGAATGTTAGCAGTGGTATTTTAAGTTTCAGGGTTGTTTTACACCATGCTAGTAACAGTCTCTTTTTCAAGTTCTCTAATATTTATATTTGCTTTGTAGAAAATCTTTGATCTGTTGCTCGGTTTTGTGGAAAATAAATTACCATTGTTTGCTAGAAGTTCCCAAGACTGAGAGAAGCCATGTGTTGGAGAGCAGGACAGCGTAGGTCATTATAGAAATTCGGGTTCTGGCCATACAAGACCGATGACAGTCCTCTACAATTTCATTATTCAGATTTGTTGCCTTAACTTTATTTTTCTATTTAAGACTGTAATTGCAGACTTAGGCTACAGAGGATTGCATGTATTTGTTAAGATGGCAGTGAACATGAGAAATGCTAATTTTTTAGAGGCTGTGCTCTGCTCAACTGTGGAGGGATAGAATGTAAGAAAATAAAGATGGTACAGAAGGGAGTCTCACACCTGAGGAGCTGCAGCTGTACCAATCACCAAAGATTAGGAACAGCCCTGCCCTTAACAGGCCACAGCTGTGTCCAATAAGAAGATGAGTGCTACAAAAGAGTGGGATAGGTGGGTGAGACGGGAGTTGGCGTTTGTTGGCTGTGTTGTGAAGAAGGAGTCATGTTATGAGTAGATGCCCATGAGAAATCACTGAGAAGGTGTGGAACTTTTACAATAAGGTGACAACACTCAACTTAATGTTTGGCAAAGATTAAGGGGTTTTTTTGGGTCATTTGTTTTTGTTTCTGTCATAGAAATGGAAAAGCAGTATTTTGGACACTGTCAGCTTAGAATCAGTAGAATATCAAGAAAGAATCTATTACCTATGGAAAGCTTAGGGAAGTTGGCTTTGTTTACTCGCCATATAAAATTTCAGTATATAATTTGAAATTATTAAGGTGTTTTCAATTTGCTTAAAACAGTGATAACCTGATATGGGAAAGGATAGGAGAGGTCTCATGAGTTTCAAACTATTATGAAACTGAATTGGGAGCAATTTTAAACTCCCTTGGTAATCTTTCATACAACCATAAGTATATCTTAAAGGATGCTTTCTATAATAAATCTCATAATATAGGTCTTATGCCTGTCTTAATATTATAACATCTGTGAGCAAAATATATGTGAGCTTGTAAAGGGATTCACATAAGAGACTGTCTTCAGAAATGAAGTCTGTAGTATGCAAATGTAATGCTTATAGCTGCAGTATTTGGTGCAAAGATTAAGGGAAATCAAGACTGAACAAACCAAATAATTGTCCTGATGCTCATACCACTGGTTGGCATAGGACTCAAGGGATGTTTGATGCATGATATTAGAAGCTATTAAAAAAATAATTTTTATTCTTATTAAATCTTCAATTCACAAGTCATGAAGTTGTTTTACCCTCAGGCTTACTTTCTCCAACTACAGAACTTCTAGTTTGAGGATTGGGTAGGCAAGTTTTTTTTTTGAAAGTAACATTTTGAAAGTATAAAGAGAAAAATACAAAGATATCTTGAAATAAATTAAGCATATCAGAATCACCAGTCAACTTCATTACATTGCTTTACATATAGGTATTGTAGATAATGTAAGTACTGCTGCTTCAAAATGTTTTTATTCTTGTTTTGCTAAAGTGCCTCAAACCCAATTCTTTCAGCTCAAGAACATATCTTCATAAATTATGAAGTTGCTGCTATGGATTTTTGTTGCTTTAAAAAATGTTAAAATTTGGACACAAGTGAAATGAAGACATTATTGTTAAACAGCAATCAATCCTTTCCCCATCATCATTTGTTTTCCTAGGTGTTCAGAACCACTCGGACACTGCCATAACGCAGTGTTCCACCCTAGAAACAGCTGCCTAGTTAGAACAGTCTCTTAAGAGCACAGCTTTAGAGCATATTTTGCTTTTTCTCTTCACAATTTTAGTTGAGTAACTTTTCTATCCCTTCAGTGTATAGCTAGATGACAAATTAAATTGAACTATTTAACCAGACATCATTGCATCTGGAACCTGTATTACCTGGAAAAGAGAAGCTATTAGTGGTTGTTTTTAAATATTACAGTTAAAACAGCATGTTTCAAACAAAGTCTAACATATTCTTAGAGCTATATGCTCCAAGGTAGGGAGGAGCATAAGTTTAAAAGTAAAAGCTTGAGATTTAGTCGAAGATACTAGGATGCACAAAACTGAGCAACTGTGTTCTTACACTGACTGATTTATGGAGGCAGTGAGCATGGACAATAAAGTTAGGGTACTTTCAAATTTAAATTGGAATAGTAAGTAATGATGCACAATACTTGTCACAAACAAAAATAAAAATCAACAATCAACAAAAGCTTATCATGTCATCAGCCAGCAAGTAAGAGGCTATGAATTTGGGCAGGCTTATCAGGTATTTGGGTGGGGAAGCCAGAGGGTGCAGTACCTCTGAGATGAGCGCACTACAAAATCTATCTCTTTGCTAGTGAGCTCCAAGTTGGACCACACAGTGAGGATAAAAGGGCCTGGGAACAGTTCAGCTGTGTTGGACAGAGAGCAGGGTCATGCTGGTATTTGAGGGATCCACTAAAGTGCACATCAGTGTGAGCTGGGAGTGCTGGTGTGTGCTGCCAGTTCTGAGCTTCAGGCTCTGCTGGCGAGGAGGGGAGGGCACTTGGTGCCTGTGCATGTGCTCATGTCCTGCTTGAAGGTGATGCTCAAGGCAGCCCCTTGTCTGTGCAGCCTGTGTGGCTGTGCTGGTGTCCTCTGTGTGTCTGAGCTTGGAATGCACGCTCAGCATCACTACTGCTCGACTTGCAAAGGGGAAAGGAGCAGCTGCATCTGTTGACCAGGGATGAAAGTCTGTGGCTTTCTGGGCTGGACTCCAGAGGCCGGTGGGAAAAGTGTCTTATATAAATAACAACTCAAAGCTGCTGCAGGCAGTGGCAGTTTCTCAAATCCCTTAACAAAATGTAATCAGAATACTTATGACCAGCTCCCAAGATTTCCTCAAACTTTTTTTCCTTTACAAAAAGCAATTAAATTGATGAAAAAGCACATTAATCCCCAAAGATGTTAATCATTATATTTTTATACTATCATACAGACATAAATATAATCTCTAAAGAACTGTTAAAAAGGAAGTGGTTTTGATAAAAACAAAAATAGTAACTACAGAACACACCAGAAGAATTCTAGAAGACTTAATATTGCCATGAATAAAAATCAAGGTCAAGTTTATCTGCAGAAAACAGAATTAATATTAATTAAAGATAAAATTTAATTCTATCTATCAGGGCTTTAGCTTTCCTAACACAATCCCTGGCTGCTTAGACAATTTCTCTGTATTCCATAGAGGTGGGGTTGGAATTAGATGATCTCTGAGATCCCTTCCAAACCAAACCATTCTGTTTTTCTGTGACTCCTCCCAGGCTACCTATGCTTGCTTCCATACTCTCTAGGCTTCTTCTCTGTCTTTCATTTGCTATAGGAGCTACTTGTCCAATAGCTGAAATAATCTTGTGATGCTTTTCTCTTATAAAGACACCATAATCTACTAAATAATTGCCAGTTCCTACTCTATGTATAGAGTAAAAAATGGGAGTGCTTTATCCAAATGTAAAATTGCACAGCTGGTGTGCTAGCTATGCAATGCTCAGGGTTCATACCATGTTCCATTGAAGATTGGAAGACTGCAGGTATTCTATTTTTCCTTCTTGGGGAAAGAAAATTATATCATGGACAAAGTTAATTATATCATGGGAATCTACTTTAGTAAACAATCAGTAATAATTTTCAAACATTCTTTTATTTATGCTGCATAGATTAAATGCTTATTTTGCTATTCAGTCTACTTGGCTCTGTGCCAAATAAAAAGAAAAATTCTTTGGTAAGAGAAGGTAATTCACATCATATTAGCTATTAGTCATGATTTTAGGAAGCTACTATGAAAGATATAAGAAAACTTATTATTCATTTTCACTAGCTTTCCTGTTTGACATATCATGCTCTAGCTTTCATAATTGCTAGTAGCATTCTTTTTATATAATAAAAATCACAGAATTGCTTTTATTTGGTGCACTTATTACCTTATGTGATTGTGTAGTCAGGCATTTACTGTGGATATCAGTGTTCCTCTATGCCTTGAATAAGTGAATCTCAGAATGGCTGATATTGGAAAGGATCTCTGGATCTGGGCCACCCAGAGCTGGTTGTCCAGGATCATGTCCATCCACTGTCACTTGCTCTGGGTGATCTTATCTTGGCAGGAGCTTTGGACTGCATGATCTCCAGAGGTTCCTTCCAACCCTAACTATTCTGTGATTCTGTCATTTGTGAATCTTAAATTTGGTAATTAATAGCTTGCTAGCCATTACATTCATAATGGCCACTGTGTTATAAATTTTAGCAGGTACACCTCTGATCAAAACCTGCTTAGAGAATGTAATTAGAGTCATGGAGAGAGAAGATTTGGCAAAAAATTCATATTGAAGTTGTTTTTTTCTAAACTGTTCTAAGCTGATTTAGATACCCTGGTGTGAAGAAGGCAAGTAGTCCCTAAAGTCCAATATCCCAGCTATGAACTGACTGATGTGAAAAGTTTGATGGTTGCATGTAAGAATATCTGAAGTATTTAGCAATGCAAATATCTAGGGTAAAATAGCTCTATTAAGGCCCTCTTCTGAGCTATAGGAGCTAAAAGCTGTTGTGCGTCCTCTTTTCCTTTTTTTTAATCTTGGAAAAGAAAAAGGTCCTAGTCTCTGTCTGAGATTTTTTTTCATCTCCTTAATCATCACATAAGTTATCTGACTGCACCCTATATCTGGTAGGTGTATATATATATAGATATATAAAAAATATGTATCTGTGGTATATTTTTCCACAGAGACTGACAATTTTCTATCAGCTACTGCAATGAAGCAGAGTTTTAGTTGCATCTACATACCTCAGCAAAAAGGAAACAACAATAATTATGGAAGCTATGTACCATACAAGGTCAATTTTTACTGATGCTTCTATTTAGAATAATCAACTCTGACTCTATATTATAAAATGAGGGTTAGTGAGCATCCAGAAATGAAGCACAACTATCATGTAAATGGTTTAGGACCTCATCCTGCATAAGTGTCATAAAAATTTATTGTTCATTGAAGTTAATAGGTACTGAGGTCTTTCAGTGACACTTTGAAGCATGAGGGCCTTATTCCAAATTAATCTTTATTTTTGTTTTAACTTTAATATTACAGCACTTCAAAAAAAGCCCTAGTAACCATAACAGCTACAATTTGCCACATATCAACAATTTTATTTCTGTAAGCATTTTAACAGCCTTGGCTTTTCAGTGGTTGAGCACGTTTGATTTGATGCTCATTTCACATTCACCTGTGTAGTGAGAATAAGAACTAGTTTTCATCTGATATCCTGGATGTACAACTCTCAAATTCTTTGCTGGAATTTCAATAGTGACAATTATTGCTAAAATGTTCAAAAGGATGATGAAACACTTAGAAGGAGAATTTGACAAAGTCAAGCAAAAAGACAAAAATCTTGTAACACTTACTATCAGTAGTGATATAGGTTGATTTCATTAAAATCCAAGTTTTCATTAATATACAAGAGTAACTTAAAACTGTAGCTATATGGAATACTCTTTCAGTAATGAAAATGTGTTTGAACAACTTTTTTTTTTTTTAGATTTAAAAGAAGCTAATTTTAAAACGTCAAAGTACATACAGAGGGAAAAAACCGAACACGCACATTAGAATTAAGGACCAAAGACAATTAAGGAACAAGGACAAAATATTTGCAAATGCTACAGAAGCTGTTTACAGACATGTTGTAAAATAGTTTTGAATAAATTATAGATAGAAATGTAATCAATGATTAAAGGAGTTTTTATGTATATGTGGATGTTTACAGTATAGTATATTTAGTATACATAAACATAATCTAGATTTAGTAAATATTTTATAGCATAAATAGCATAGATATGATGCATCTACTCTGAAATATGATGAAAGTAAAAATAAATAGGTGAACAAATATTAGTATTATAGAGCATAGTGAAAAACTATTAGCTATAAGAATGTAACTTAAAAAACCAAGTGATATTTGAGTACTGCTATTTATTATACACAGGGCTATAATAGAGAAGGGAGAAAAGTTAATTCAACTTTTGAAAATACACCAAAACAAGAAAGTATTGCAGAGATTTTAAGAAGCTAGATACTAATTTAGTTTGAAAAAGCCATTTAAAATACAGACACATATACTATCATAAATATATGTCCTTAGAGGTGCTCAAAAAATAGGATTCACTTCTCACTTTATCCTTCATCTCTATGACTAATAAAAACAAATAATACCTATGTTGCACTTATTTTTGTCAAAACTAGGACAATTTTTAAAATTTGTGATTTTTAAAATGGTTAGAACCATTGAGGTGAGGAGAGACTGGAAATTAAATAATAGATAGAAAATAGTAAGAATACCTGAGAAAAAAATTAAAGTCTTCCTAAACTGATTACTTACCTTTGTGAGAATCAACTTCATAGTTCATAAATAAATTCTGTAAAGTAAAATGGGAAATATTTTTATCTTTTTAAGATATGCTTTTATCTTCTAGTATTGACCAAAGGACTTTAGTACAAGAGATAATTTGTAAACCAGAATAACAGCTTTTTAAGTACTTAAATTAAAAGTGACCTTAGAGTCATGATATGCTTGACTTCCCTGAAAAGGAAGACACAAAATCCAGTGCCAATTGTCTTCTGGTTTAATGTATTTAATGGCTGATAGAATAAAGAGAATTTAAATAGATAGCAGCATTTGATTTTTTTTTTTAAACCAATTAATTGACTGGAATAATTACCACTCAGATTTCTTATGTGGTATCTTCTTTATATGTTCTTTAATCACACGGTTATATTCTGCTGGCTATGATTTCCTAAAAAGCAGCTCATAATATTAAAGTTCAGTTAATTAGAGAGAGAAGGTAATCAATCTTTCTAAGCTCAGCCTAAGGATATTCTTTGATTTTTAAGGATTGACTTCTTATCTGAATTTGACAATTGGATTATTGAAATTTATATTGACTTTTGTCAAACTGTTTAAATGTGTAGCTTATAATTCAACTTGTAGTTTCACCACCTTGTTAAAGCCAATTTTCTAAGATGATAAAATAAACCCATTGCACATTCTAACAATAATGAGCCCTGGCTTAGTGACAGGAAAGATGTAAGAATACTTAACTTCCTTCTGTGCTCAACTGAGTGCTAATTCTTGAAGCTTCTTGCCTCAGAAGTTTTGCCTCTTCTTTGGTGTTCCTACCTTCCACCTCATTAGTGAAAACTTGACCTCTTATAATCTCTCACCATGGTTGTTTCCACTATCTCCTATTGCTGTATCAATTTGCAGGTCTAAACGCTCAAAGAAAATAAGAATGATTTGTGACACAAGAGGGGCCCCTAGGTGGGGTAGAGGCTAGAATAGAAGAAATCAGTGATGTGTAATTTGAAGCTGATTAGCCATAAAGGATAGAGTAGTGGATTAGGAATCCTTTTCCTAAGACTCTCATGGCACTTTCACAGCAGTCTCATGCTGATCATGTCCCCAGCCCTTCTGGTCCAGTGTTGACCAGCACCTACACAGGACATTTACTCCAGCTGCTCTGTATGCCTAAGTCCTGGCTGGTGGCCTGGACTGCTACACAGAGTTCTTGCACTCCTGGCTCAGCTTTCTGCAGCATCTTGGACACAGCCAGAGGGAAGTTTTTTTAACCATATATTACTTTTTCAAGTTGACAGCTGGCAGAAGATAGCAATGTCTTGGCTGCTTGTGTGACACCAGGCTAGAATGACTGGCATTCTTTGTATTGGAGGTCAGTGAATGATTTTTGTAATGATTTCTAACATGTTGTTTTCCCATTCAAAATGGGACACACAAGTGAGTTGTCAGCAAAACTTACATAGCAAAATTATTCTGTTCTTTAATTTATTTTCTAACTTTTACTGGATTAGTTTAATGAGTCAGAACTGGTCAAATATAGTGAAGGTCACACATACCTGGCTGGGGCTTTACTTTGTAATGTGCAACTGCGTTACCTGATAATGACAAATAATTAAAAATCTGAAGGGTTTTCCTGTTGTACCATTGTATATGGATTCTAGCTCATGCATCTGAACTGCTTATATGCCAGCAGCTCTGAGAAAGCCATCTCTGGGGCAGAGATTTAGTGACATGAATGGAAGTAGTCTTATGGGTTTTGAATATCATCTGCTATTTCAAGTTTGTGATGCAAGTGTTGAGAGTCTCATTATTGAAGGGCAAAGACATGACTACACATGTGGGAGGCTAAAATGATGCTTATGTCCTCCACTGAGAGCACTGTACTCTTATCTATCATTCATTTCTGTGAACCTCATCACTGCTCACAGGCATGTGCATTCATATTCTAGAGTGTAGAGTCCATAAAAATAGAAAAAAAATCTTCTAGTGAATAAATGATACCTTTTTTGAAAACCAGGATTTTCTTGTTTGCTGAGGAATTTACATATTCTTGCATATTTTCCATAAATTTGGTGGGGATTTTTTCCTGCAGATGTATTTAGCTTTGGGTAAGTAAATTGCCACACTATTTAATCAGAAAACTTTGCTAGAAATGAAAAAAAAAATCATTTTATCTAAAGAAAAATAAACCAATGAGGCTACTATACTGTGATATGATTAAATAGAATTTTATTTCAGTTGTTTGACTGCCATACCAGTTGAGCTTTCCTGCCTTTGCTTTTCACATATGTTAGGATTCTAGTGTTTGTTGCATCTGTCAGTCAGCCAATTAAATTCACATTGAGAGAAAACATTGTGAGGGAAGAAAGTGTCATTCTAATGAGCTCCTATTATTGTTTACATTCTTGTGCAATAAGTGAAATTTCAGCTATCAGAACCTGACAGCAGAAGGAAAGAATTCTTGTTAGGAAAAACTTAAGGTGAGACACTATTTCTGAGATCCTGAGATTTATATTAATTGACTGAATTTAAAATGTCCTTTATGTTCATCCATAATTGCCAAATTTCTGTTATTTGTATAGACATTTTAAATTAATGTAGTCAAATCAGTATGTCTCCATCAGGTGGATCTTTAAAAGTAAATTATGTGAACACTTTAAGAATGAGAATTATTGTTTTAGTCTAGATCTGTTGCCATCTTATTGTGAAGCTCCCATACCTTCTCGGTGATTTCTCCTGTGCAGCTCCTCACAACATTGACACCTTCTCAGCACAACCAACAAACTGCAATTCTCTCCTCACCCACCTATCCCACTCTTTTGTAGCACTCATCTTCTTATTGGACACAGCTGTGACCTGTTAAGGGCAGGCCTGTTCCTAATTTTTGGGGATTAGTACAGCTGCAACTCCTCAGATGTGAGACTACCTTCTGCACTATTCTCTTACATTCTATCCCTCCACATAGATGCACTATTTTTTTGGGTTTATGTGGCCATATTTTCTTAGCAGGGATGGTTTCTGTGAGAAGCTGCCAGAAGCTTCCTCCACATCTGTTAGAACCACTCCCTGACAGCTCCAAAGAAGGATGTGCCACTGGCCAAGGATGGGCCAATTAGAAATTGTGGTAATGACTGTGATAACATATTTAGGAAGAAGTAAAAGGGTATTGTGCAGATATTATTGTGGCCAGAGAAGAGAGGAGTGAGAACATGTGAGGGGAACAACTCAAACTCCCATATCAGTGCGGAGGGAGGGGCAGGAGCTGCTCCAGGCACTGGAGCTGAGATTCCCCTGCAGCCCCTGGTGCAGACCATGGTGAGGCAGCTGTGCCCTGGCAGCCCGTGGGGGAACACAGGGATGCTGAGATCCACCTGCAGCCCGTGGGGGAACACAGGGATGCTGAGATCCACCTGCAGCCCATGGGGGAACACAGGGATGCTGAGATCCACCTGCAGCCCTTGGAGGAGCCCCACACTGGAGCAGGTGGATGCTTGACAGGAGGCTGTGACCCTGTGGGAGGCCTGTGCTGGAGCAGGGTCCTGGCAGGGACCTGCAGACCCATGGAGAAAGGAGCCCATGCCAGATCAGGTTTGCTGGTAGGATTTGTGAGCCCTTGGGGACCCATGAACAAAAGCCTGTTCTGTTCTTGAAAGATTGCACCCACGGCAAAGTGACCAACGTTGCAGCAGTTAGTGGAGAACTGGCACCCATGGGATGGTCTCACACTGGAGAAGTCCATGGAGAACTGTCACTTGAGGAGGGAGCAAGGGAAGGACTCCTCTCCCTGAGTAGAGGGAGAAACATGGAATGAACTGACCATAATCCCTATTCCCTGTCTCCCTGTGTTGCTGAGAGGTAGGAGGCAGAGCTGGGAAGGAGGGAGGGGTTAAGGGAATGTGTTTTTAAGGTCTTCTTTTACTTCTCATTATCCTGCTCTGGTTTTGTTAGAAATAAATTTGAATAACATCTCTAAATCTAGCCTGTTTTAATTTAAATATTTATTACTTTATTTAAATATTTAAAGACATTTATTTAAAGTAAAAATATTTCTTTTTGAACAAAAAAGAAAAATTATTGACTTTTAAAAATTTGTTGCAGTTACAAATTAGAAATTAATTCCTGTATATGAAGAACAGTGTGGCCAGCAAGACCACACTTGTGGAAAAGTGATCCTTCCTCTGTAATGTGACATTGGTGAGGCCAGACCTCAAAATCTGTCCAGTTCTGGGCCCCTCAGTTCAGGAAGAACAAAGAGGGGATGGAGGGAGTTGGGAAAAGGGCAAGAGAACCAGGGAAGTATCTGGATCACAAGTCCTGTCAGAAGCAGCTGAGGGAGCTGGGGGTGTTTAGCCTGGAGGGAAATGAGGCTTGGGGGTGGCCTTATCACTCTCTACAGCTGCCTGAAGGGAGGGTGCAGCCAGGTGGATGTGGCACTCAGGGCCATGGTCTGGTTGACAAGGTGGTGCCCCTTGATAAACCCAACAAAGGTCACAGGTTGGGCTCAATCATCTCAGAGGTGTTTTCCAACCTAATTGATTCTGTGATTCTGTCATACTTTATAAACCATGCTGTTGGCTGACAAGCTGGACATTAGACTAGCTTTAGACAGAAGAAACTGCTAGTGCTTTTATTAAAAACCATGTTTCTATGACAAGAACTTCAGCAATTCATGTATCTTCTGAAAATCAGTCTCTGACAGAGCCCTAGGCAGAAATATTTTCTTGACCTATTTAAACTTTGAAGAATTCAATTTTTTATTTTTGCTTTTACACTGAAACAAACCCAAAATTCAAAGTATAAAGTAATAAGGTTTTGAAAAGGAGGAAGATTAAAAAAAAATCCAACGTCATCTGATGGAAACATGCCTTACCTGATGTTCCTGTTCCTTGAACTGTCACAAATAATGTGAAAATGCTTTTAGCAACAGCAGAAGGCTCTTCTTGGATAGGTGTCTCTATTGGAGAGACATTCATATAAACACTTTGATTTTTATGTGGTGGCCTCAGAATCTCTTTTCCAAATTCACAGTGAAATGTCATGAACGGCAGACAGCTGGCTGCTGGAAAATGGTCTCCTGTAAGAGAAAAGCTGCACTGTTCAAATGAGCAGTCTTTTTCTACATTTTGGTGCTTGCTAACAGAAAGTTCTATAGCCTACACTTGTGTTTGCATATGTATGTATAAATCAAACAACTCACACATTTCCTATTAAAATTAGTTATTCCATAAAGCAGGAAAAAAGGTATTTTGCATACAAGCTTATTGCTACAAGCAGCTTTTTCTTTCTTTTAAAAATGGCATTTTTTTCCTTTTTAAAGCAGGCTAAACTTTAAAACAAAGGAATATAGTGTTCACAACTGCAAATGTTTTCATGTTACAAGAATATTTTCACAACGCTTCTTAGAGTTTCAATCTTCTGTGCATAACTTTGTCTCAAATAATTTAGGAGTAATACCTCATTGCAATTACACATACTCCAAGAAGACTACAGTTCTAGACAGTGAAAGGAATTATATGGTAATGGTGACGTACTCTAACTAATCCATATATGTGCAGCCTCAATCAGAAAAAAATAGAGTTTTTGTAAAGTATATAAAATTAGGGATTTGTTTTTTTAAATCTATAGCAGAGATGCACCTGTAGCCTCTGGGGAGGACCCCATGGTGGAACAGGTAGATGTCCAAAGGAGGCTGTGACCCTGAGGAAAGCCCTCGCTGGAACAGGCTCCTGGCAGGAGCTGTGTCCCCATGGTGGACCCACGCCAGAGCAGCCTGCTCCTGAAGGACTGCACCTCCTGGAAGGGACCCACACTGGAGCAGCTCATGAGCAACTGCAGCCTGTGGGAAGGACTCATGTTAGAGGAGTTCGTGGAGGATGGCCTCCTGTAGAAGCTACTCCATGATTCAGCAGGGGAAGAGTGTGAGGAGTCCTCCCTCTGAGGAGCAAGGAGCAGGAGAAACAGCAGGTGGTGAACTGAATGCAAGTACTTGTTCCCCTGCACCTCTGATGGGAGAAGGTAGAGAAAATCAGGAGTGAAGTTAAACCCAGGAGAAAGGGAGGAGCAAGGAATGAGTTTTTATTTCTCATTATCTTAATCTGATATGATTGGTTATAAACTAAATTAATTTTCCCCAAGCCAAGTCAGCTTTGCCTGTGATGGTAACTGGTGAGTGCCTTTCCCTTTTCCTTAGCTCAACCCATGAGCCTTTTGTAATATTTCTTCTCCAGCTGGGGAGGGCAGTGATAGAATGGCTTTGGTGGGTACCTGGCATCCAGCCAGGGTGGACCCACCACAACAGACTGTAAATGACTGTTTGCCACATGACCTTGATAAAAGCAGCATGACAGCAGATTAGCCTTCCAGACCCATAAAGTATTGTTTAAAAGAACTTGTAGTGTCAGTCAGGAAAATCTCCATGCAGAGTTTCCCTAAATGTCAACATTTAAATTAAATATGTAGTTTAACAGCAATTCTATGTCTAAATGAGCCAGTTATCACATCACAAAGTGTTTCAATTAACTTATCCATCAGAAAGTGCTGAAAGGGATGCATTTTAAAAAATAAATGAAGATTTATATGATTCTATGAATTTATATTTGCCCTCTAACTATTACAACAGCAATAAAAACATCAAGTTTACTGAATGTTCGTGAAATACATAATACTTGTATCAGATATGCTGTTCTTTGCTTTGTTGGGTTTATTAAGGAATTATATTTTCATCTATATAAAGGCACAGAGTACAAATGTTACACATCTGAAAACAGGAAAAAGCTTTTTAAATGGATCTGTGAAGAAGTAAGTGTAAGCAATATAAAGAATCCGATCAATAGAGAGCAGAAGAGAAGCAGGAAAAGAAAATTAAAATTAGGGATGAAGAAACTAGCCTGGGAGCAGGGAACACAGTTAAGGGTGGCTTCACTGCACTTTAGAAGCAGAGAATCAATAAGGCCATTGCTTAAAACCGAAGATGAAATTACTTGTGTAAATGTGCTTTATTATTCTGAATCTCTGTTATGTGGTTCCAAGACTTTTCTGCTGTTCACTTCTGCATTGCTTATTTTTTTTCTTCTAGAACTCATCAGTCTTGTTTTGTTCTCTTTTTTTCTTTTTTTTTTGTTTTTTCCTTTCTGGAAAGATGTCTTCTAGAGTGTACGTCTACTTGTCTACATATTTATTTATGTGATTTTACAAAAATGTACAATGCAATAGCAAAGCATGGAAGAAAATAAGTCTGTGTTATAGTTCCATGTATAAGGATCAAGAAAACAAAGATAACTTTAAGACAGGATACAAGGCGGGTGTTGACGTGAGTTAAATTGGAGACATCCATAATTCATGTAGTCTCAAGAGTATGATTTGAACTTTCACACTCTGTACGAGATTTACTGAACTTAGAGGGCAGCAGTATGGGCTGATGTTCTCTGTTCTTTGTAATGTTTCATATTAGATGGATTGTGCCTCTTACAGGTGTGTAAACTGACAGAAGTCAGCAACAGCCCACAGTTCAGTCTATCTCACCCAAGAAGCTCTGAAACCTTGAACTGAACGCTAACTCACAGAAAAAGCCATCAAGTGCCAATCATACCATTGTCATGGCACTGAAGAGAATGAGGGCACCTCTGCAAGATGTATTTTGACTGAAGAGAATCTGCTAAGGGGTCAAAAAAGCTACTTTTGAGGTGCTGGGACACTTGAATTATGTTTTGTATTTTTTTTTTTCCTGGACTGGAACAAAATATAAAATTTTGTGTTTGATAATGGCTTGTTCTAAGAGCACATAAAAGAGAACTGAAGGAATCATAGAAAAACCACATCTTTCTATGGTTCTAAATCTTATTTTCATTTAGAGAAAGGTCTTTGGATTTCCTTATATACTCAAGGATACAAGAAAGAGTGGTAAGGTGGTAATGAAACAAATCCTACAGATCAAAATGAGAAAAAGTCTACTGTTCAGAGCAAAGTCCCACCAGTCTAGAAAATCATAAGGTCATCTTTGTTTTAAAGGCAATCGAAGTTAATTGAAAGATTATGTCCCCCTAACAGCAAATCTGGTCAATTGATGTGATTCTCTGAGAGACAGCAGGAATTTAAAAAGGGACATCTATACCAGAAGCTCTTTCCACATTTTCAGGTAAGAGGTTATCTTGAATTTGTTGCTGACTGGGTGATTGCTCTTGTTAATGATGTGTTGTCTGGAACCTCTATTTCAAGTTATTACATCAAGAAAGATGATTTGAATTATGTCTGATAGTAAAATATCACCGGCACAAACTAATGCTAGACATTAATATTTTCAAATTATCCTCTAAGGAAATACCTTTTAAAAGATTGGAGACCATGCCAAACTTAATGAACTCAGTGCTGTAATATGCTGCTGCTATTAGTGAAAAAATCTGTAGAAGCACTTGAAGGGAAGGGGGCCTTTTACAGCCATAGAAACATTCAGCAATAATATGATTATTCTGCCTTTTTTGCTTACACATGCATGTTATCTTTCCCTAGAAGGAATGGGCCAGATTCATTTGTTATAATACTGCTTCCTACAGTGATTGACAATACTTTTTAATTCTGTCTCAGGCTGCAAAGACAGACTTGATTCAGACTGATGGTAGAGAGAAAGAAGAAAGAGGTCTCCTTTTTTTCTAGATCTATTTTTTAATGTATCAGTCAACCTGCCTTGTCTATCACCAAGTTACATAGTGTAGCAGATTTAATCTTTAGTGGATAACTAAGAGTTGATAATCTTGGAAGAATATTAGTATTTTGAATTTAGGAATGACAGATCTTTGAGGATTACATTCACCTAGTGCTACTGGACAGAAACAACATATGCTTTTCCAAGTCTGGTTTTATTTTTCCTTCAAATATTATTTTTTTCCCTTAAAACCATATTATAGTTGCTTTAACTTAAATACATGAGGAAATAAGAGAATAAGGAAAACATAAGGGAGTTAAATTCAGTTCATCGTAGTAGACTGAATTTTCTTCTTAGATTTTTATGGTTAAAATTCCAATGGTATTTTGTGATTATGTTTCTATTATACAAAAACTGATTTTCAAAATGGGATTTTTGTGTATTAAATGAGTGTTTGAATTAAAAGATTGCTCAAAAAGTCTTGTACATTAGATTTAAGGACTCCACTGTGGAAGCAGAATATCTGAGGTACTAAAGCTCAAGAGCAAATGTAAATAAGAGGACCCTTAACCTAACTAGTCAACTTGTCAGAAAAGTGGCTGCAGTGCAGAATCTTTTAACAGTGAATTGTTGCCCTTGAAAATGTTTCTGAAGTATTAAAGCATGTATATGAGCAACCACGGGAATTACTGAAGCAGAGGATGAAAAACAGTAAACAGTGGAGGCTTTTTTTTTAAGTTTTATTCTTTTCCCTGTGAGTCCATGGGGTAAATTTTTCAACAAGAAGAATTCCTTGCAAAAACAGAGAGAAGAGTATTTTCTCTGCTTCAAAAGGTTTTGTAATGTTTTCCCAAGTTAACACTTAAAAGTACTTCTTCTGAGGTTTGAGTGAAATTTTAAAACTGGAAAGCCTGAGCATCTGCCCCTTGTTCAAGAATTCGGAATTTAACCCAATTGACTAAAGGCACTGTAACTTACTTCTTTGGTATAAATAGATCCCAACAGCTCAAGAGTTGACTAATCAACTTATTGATTAGTCTAGTTACTCCAGAAATTCCACTGGCTTTTATTCAAAGGTGAGATTCAAACTGTGTTTCAAGTCCTAATTTGCATATTAAAATTAGTAAATCACTTTTAAATACACAGTTCATACATACAACACAGCAGAAAGCAAATAGAAATTGAACTGTTAGGGTAAAGCAAATTTGCCAAATGTCAGCTGTCATAAAATTTGTGAAACAGACATCACAGGTTATATTATACTTTATGCACCAGAAGTGAAAACAGAGCATGAGTACTTTGTTTTACATTGTTAAGACAGTTTTAGCAGGCAGTGATAAATATGTTCCTTTGTCTGGAAATGTTTATTAACTGAATCCAAAAATTACAGATCTATTTCACCAGCGGTAAAATTATGATTCTGCTCTCATTCGTTCCATCTTAAAAGCAGTACTGGTAGGAAATTAGGTCTCGGAGTAGTTTTGTTCTCTTTTTTGATCTTTGTTATAACAAGGAAAAGGTTTACAACACTTCTCAGTCTGCAGGAAATTACTTTGTGTGCTGATTAGACTTTTGTAAAAGACATTGTCATGCATAAGGAAACTCTCACCTGAAATAGGGAGGCATCTCCAATGATCAACCAAGATAAAATTTTAAAAAGCTGAAAAATATCCTGGACAAGGGAAGTGTATTAGGGTAACAACTACAGAATTGAAGCCAAAATTAAAGAGATCTATGGAACCAGTACAATTTATTTCAGAAATATTTTACATGTGGTAAATGTAATAAAAATGAGTAAACATACAAATCAGAAAAAGGCTTCTTGAATTACCACATATTTTCGAGACACATATAAACTAAATCATCATAACTGAAATTTAGGAAAATTTGAATCTCAATCAGTTGTGAATTTGTCTGATGCATATGTTTCATCAAACTCGGGGAAAGTTTCAGCAGTATGGTTTTGTTGTGTAAAATGACAATATTAAGATAAAAAAATATTAATTGTCTTGCAGGACACTAATACTGTAGGAATAGGAGAATATATTACCAAACATATTGACTCTGATGATTAAAGCCAACAATAAAAGGCAGCTGAACATAGACCACCTAAAATTAGGAATTGCCACATGAGGAAAAGAGAATTGTTAAGAAAAGTTTAAATGTAAAACGTGGAAAATACAAAGAGCTGAAACAATGTGACTTATTTTCAAAAAAAAAAAGAAAAACAATGCTTATTTAAGAAAAATAATCCCATTCAACATAGGTGTCAGGAACACTTTTTTTCATGCAGAGAATGATAAATGTGTGAAACAGGCTGTCAGACATAGTTGCTCAGGCAAAAAACACAGGGGTCACATGAGAAAAATGAGATGCCTTCCAAAGGGGATGGAAGTACTAAGAAAGGTTGAACTTTTAACAGGCTAAAGAACCTCTTTCATTCTCTGATGAGATGTTATGTTATCCTCTCAGTTGTTTCTTCTAAAATCATTTAATTGAAAACACTGCTCTGATTGCAGCTTGGTAATATTGTCAGAGGACTTCTTAATTCTGGTTCCAAATTTGCATTCTAACAATGTATTTTGAAGACTGAATGTCAGGGTATTGTTAAGCAATGCTGATCGTTTTGGCTTTATTCCTTGAAGTATGCACTATTCAGGTGAATTAGTGTAATGTGTGAGGGTGTCAGGACAATCTATGTAATGGTTTAGTGTCATTTAAATGATACAGTCTGTGATCTGTTCTGTCTTTTTTGGTGCAGAATAGTGAGGGTTTTAGCTGAACTATTGAAGAAAATGTGATGTTAAGCTCTGGTGATATTTTACAAAATGTTATCCTTTAGACAGTAATTTTTTTTAACTGCAAGGACTTCATGACCTTGCAATCACTACTAATTCCAGGGTGGTTTTAAAACTTTACAGGGGGAAAAGTCTAGATTATAATCATCTTCACATGTTTTAATAGCATTTAATATTTTTCACGTGACAGCAAAGTAGGGCAGAGTTGCACCAGTGCATACTCTTGAGGACAGGGCTGTCACTTAGTGACCTAGATGGTATTTAGGAGTGGATCACCATTAACCTTCTGAAATTCTACCAAAACACATGCAAAGTTGTTCTTATGTTCCCCTGCTACAACATAAGATGGAGTCTGACTGGCAGTGACTGGCAGGGAAGAGCAGCTCTGCTGGGAACCTGGGGAAGGCAGCAGCTGGAGAGCCAAACAGGAGGCAGCAGCGTGTCCTGGCAGCAGGGCAGGCTGAGAACAACCAGGTGTGTACTAACCCATACTCTTGTTGTCAGCTCTGTGAGACCACATTTAGTATCCTGCATCCGTTTGGTTTAGTATCCTGATCCAGTTTGGGCTCTCCAATAAAGGAAAGACACATATTATCCATAGTAAGTTTAACACGACCCCAAAGCTGATCAGGGACGAGATGCTGTGAGAGGGGCTGAGGGGACTGGGCTTGTTAGGCTTGAAGAGAAGGATTTTAGGAGATATAACAGGCTGCTGTACCTACCAGCAGGTCACCAAGAAAGCAGAGTCATGCCCCTCATGGAGGTCCATGGAGGAAGGGTAAGAGTCAACAGCCACAAATAGACACAAGAGGGTCAACCCTGTGGACACCAGCTTAGGATATTGTTGGTACCTCTGCTTTAGAACCTCTGTGAAAGACACTCTGCCTTCAGAAACCTATTGTCTTTGACATTACCTCTCAGACTCGTATCTAGGAATAACATTGACTGTAGTTTTACCCAAGTCACTTCCACAAGGAGGTCCTTTGTGATATTTTAGTATCTGAAATACTTTGTATGTTGGTTTCTCCTTCGTTTCTTCCTTCTTCAGGTCTTTGGTCAAAATTCTAGCATCTCTGGAATGAGACCTCCTATAGGGAATATTTTGATTTAATTAATAATTTCAATAGCAATATTCAAGTAAAGTTTTATTTCTTTAAGCACTAAAAAAGTGTCACATAACAGTAAATAACAAGAAGGGATTTAATGCCAATTAAATGTTTTTGTAGTGCTGTGTTGAAACTCCAGTTACTTACAGAGGGCATGCAGTCTACTTCATACACCTGTAATAAGCTGTTGAACTTTTGTATATTTTTCTATATTTCTTTCAATCTAGTATCTTTTGCTACAGCCCTGATACAGAATTTTTTCAGAAAAAACATTTTATTTTCTTCTCTCTTTTTTTCATAAATACCATGCTGTTTCTCAGCTGAGCAGTTAAAGGTCACATTTTCATCTTCTATAATAAAAACATAAGAAAAAAACAAACAAGAAATCCCTGCATAAAACCTTCAGTTCATTTGAAGTATTTAGAAGAATGTTCTTTAAAATCTGGGAGTTAAATTTATAGTTTGTAATCCTAGAATTCAAATAACATTATTTAAAATCCTAAACAATTTCTGTGTAAGATAGATCTGGGTCTGAAGTGAGAACTGAATATATTGCAAAAAAAAGTTAAACTGCCTCTTTATGATCTAGGACTTGCACTAAGAAACAGATTGCTGCATCATGACTAACAGCTTATAAGCTTGAAAAATATTTCTGTATATGCGCAGAAATAACAGTTTAGAGATCATTGCTCCATAGTCCATATGCTAATTCAGATATGTTCATTATAAGTGAAATTCCTTACATGTAAAAACTGTTTATCCTCACTGTGCCAGAGAAACACAGTTCCTTAGATCTATTAAATGGTCAGAGTTATAAAATGGAAGCGCTGATAGAATTCTGGCTATATATATACACACTATTATATGAAAGACAGGAGAGAAATGAAAGTTTTAGTGAAACTTCAATAACAAATTAATTTTCATCTGTACTAAGCCTAGAATTATTCATTTAGTGGATGTACTGATATTTTCACTAGGTCTTCAAAATAAAGGCAGTACTTTGAAGTTGCATAATGCAAATTAAATATGAACACAAAATGATACAGGATTATCTACAAAATTTCTTCTCACTGTTGTCATATATCACTAATGCTATCAACTGCAGTGCTCGGGCAGTGAGCCAAGCTGCAGGTGATCTGAGTCAGTTTTATGACTTTTCAGGATTTCATTCCTAAAAAAGCTATCATTTCCATCTAAGCATAAATCAGTAATAGTAGTGTAAAACCACAAAGAAACAAAATGGAGGAGAAAAAACCACAAACCATCTGAAACAGGCCAACACTGAAGGAAATGTGTGTAGCTCTTAAGGTGAAGAGAACCTTTTGAGCTGAACTCCAGGTGGTAGCATGGAATCGACCTTAGTGATCTTGCCTCCCAGTAAACTGAAATATTTCTTGATTAAATTACAGTTCATGATAGCTGGTAGTTATCCTGAGGTAAGAAGAAGAGCTTTCTTAACAGAAGGAAAGAGAAGGGTGAAAGTGCAGGAAACATTGCTATGCCTCAAAAAATGAATATTATTAAGGAAGGGCTTAAGAGCAGCTTGTACAACAGTCAGACACTGAAAATACCTGTAATTCGCACTGAGCTATTCATGGAATCATGGAATTATCTGGATGGGAAGGGACCTTAAATCTTACCTAGTTCCAGCCCTTCTACCATGTCAATGACATTTTTCACTAGATCAGGTTGCTCAGGGCCCAGTCCAATTTGTCCTTGAACACTTCCAGGGGTGTGGCATCCATAACTTCTCTGGGCACTATTATAGAGTTCTGACACAAAAAGACAGTGTATAGTAGTATTTCTGAGTTTCAGCACAAGGAGTGGAGTTTGGGCAGTGATCAAGAGAAAATAAAATACATAGCACAATATGACACATAAGCCTTAGGCCTGGACATGGCTTATTAATGGAGAATTTGATCCTATTTCATCAGTCACATTATTATAAACTTCAGAATGAATTAGAAAAAAAGGGTCACTATTTAATGTGAAGTGCATTAACTTGACCTTTTCCCTCTCTTAGCTCTAAAAACTTCATTTTAAACAAAGTATTCATAATTTCACTTCACTCATATCTTAGAGGTTAATTAAATAGTTTGAAACTCAGCATATTGTTGTGCTTTTACTTAAGTATGTCTGAATGTCACCATTAACATAATGCATGGTTGTGAGCATCTGAATTTGAGCAGTGAATTTTTGCGCTCCTACTCCATCAGGCAAAACCATGTAAATATTTTGGTACCGATGAGCAAAAGTAATTAGCTCTAAAGATGCAAAGGGTAGACAATGAGACAGTTTTTTCTTGACTCTGCAGACACAGACTAAATGGCATCAAATCAGCAGTGACAGTTACTATTAGCCTGCAGCTATAGCAACACCTTTTCCCCCAGCAGGAACAGTTGTAGAGCAAGGAGTGTTAGCAGTAGCCACAGGGGTATACCTGGAGAGAATATTAAAAATGTCTGTGTGCAGCACTGTCATATCATGGAGAGTGCTGAAATGTAGAATCACTTCTCCAGCACAAAAAAAAAAAAAATCTATTAAAATTAATTCCAAAATACCTCTGGGATAAATTTGGTGTTGAAGAATTCTGCAAGACATGCAAATATTTTCAGCTTTGATAAGGGAATTTATTAAAAGCCAGGAAAAGTGGGTAACTAGAAAATTGAAACTGCCACAAATTTCTACAATAGTCCAGGACAGTGTGAAAAAATATTTACATTATCCTTTTTGTAAACATGCTCTAATTTTAATTAGGAAACCTCACAGCAATTACCAGATTTCAGATGCAGTTTTATGAACATCTAACTGTTTAACAGCTAATTGACTGTCCAGTGCAATCTTCTAGCAATCTAAATGTAGGGTTGTGTACATTCTCAGTCCTCTTAAATTCAGCTCAAGCCTTCTATGTGCATTCAAGAGAAATCTTAACTTTAGGAAAACCCAAATTTTTTCATTGGCATGTACCTCGGAGAAAAGACTATACATACTGCAGAGTTACTTCCAGAACCAGCAAGGTCCATGCAACTATTTAGGTTTGGAGGTCATTTGGAGAGAAGAATATGAAGTAGGAAGTACATGATATTTGTCATGGTCTGTGCAATGCTTAGTCTCAGAGGTCAATGTGCAACTGAAAAAGACTGAATTTAGATAATTATCTTCAGTTTCTTTATTAACCCAAGTCATGCTATGCCAATTCCGATATCTCCATATACTAAACACTTTTGGGTTTAGAATAATCTCTTTCTCATATCACAGTTATAAAAATAGCTGCAGCATTTTGTTATCCTGATGTGTCCCTTTTTAAGCACTTACTGTGACATTTATTTTCAAAGTATCTTCATGTTAAAACTTTGCTTCTGATAGTTGGGTGCTACAATAAAAGTACTGTTACATTTGAAAACATGAGCTATCATAGAAACATTCAGGTTGAAAAATATCTTTAAGATAATTAGCACAACACAGCATTACCTAGCCCACCACTAAACAATGTCCCTAAGCACTATATCTACATGTCTTCAAATATCTCCAGAATGGTGACTCATCCCCTTCTCCAAGGCAACCTATTCTAATGCCTAAGCACCCTTGTGTTGAAGAAATTTTTCCTAATGTCCAATTCAAACTTCCTCTGGTGCAACTTGATGCCATTTCCCCTTGTTTTCTTGCTTATTACTTGGGAGAAGAGGCTGAGCCCCACCTCACTACCACCTCCTTTCAGGAGCAGTAGGCAGCAAACACCCTCATGCTTTCATCTTACCAGTGACAGTACAGTGTTTACAGACAGTGATGAGGTCCTCTCTTGAGCCTCCCTTCCTTGAGGAAAATCCAGTTCACTCAGACACTGCCCATGAGACTTGCAAATATACAGATATACAGCAAATAATTGTTTTTCATTGACCTAAATAATAAAAACTTCAGTATGGACACCTTAAATATTTAAATTGTAAATACAAGTAGAAGTGTTAATAATTTATGTGAATATAAACCTCTATGCAGTTTTAAAAGATTTTTAAGTTTTTACAGATATAAAAATTTTCCGTGTTTTTATATGAAGAATTACAATACACCTCTGTGAAATTACTGTAAGTAAAGATTGGTTCACGTCCTTTCATTAATGAAACACAGCTAAAAGTAACATGGTAGAAGTTCAGGTAACTGATTATTATTTAAAATGTGACTAAGTATTTAAGTTTAAGTGTCAGAAAAAGAGATGTTTTTCCAAAATATGGATTGTACTTGCTCTAAAAACAGATTCAATAACATGTTTAATGTTAGCCATACAGAATAGAGATACCCAAATTCATTAGTCATATTTGCAATCCATGGCTGTTATTCATAGATTTGTTAAGTCACAAACAACAATTTCACTTTAATTATTCTTTTTATCTAATCCGTTACATTCTCAAGTCCTCAATCTCTTCTTATTTTGCAGTGTTTATGAAGTGCTTTGAAGTAATTTAAAGTTATTCCTTTGGATGAAAGGGACTGCATTATTCAAATCTCTCTAAAGTTACTGAGACATCAAACATCCCATTTCAGTTATCCTCATCTCCTTGTCTGGCTATGCATACAGAGAAGAAACATAATTTGCTACATGTAGTTATTTCAGCCTTTTCCAAATCACTGCCAAATCTGAGATTTCAGACCACTATTTAGAACTGTGGACTCTATGAACTCTTCTGATTTGAAATCAACCCTGTATCCTCCTATAGTAGATACAGTTGTTGTTAGTATAGTTAATTTTAGGAAAACTGATTAAAGGTGTCTCACCAAACCCTCTGTAGTTCTATAATCCATACTGAAATTCACTGAACTTCATCAGAGCACTGTGGAAGGAAAGCTTAATGACATGTGAACACCTTTAAAAAGGATTATTTTTTTTATCACCAGGTAGGTGATAAACCTTTATTTATTTCAGTTCTCAGCTCCACAAGTAAATTCTTCTGAATGAAGCTGTGATTATGAGAACTCTTCACTGAGTACAATTTTAAATGCTGCTTTCCTTTTCCAATGAGGATCATACTACCTTGTTGCTTCACATAAAAACTGTTTGTAAACCTTGCCTGAAAAATCAACTAAGAAAGTATTTGATACAGGGAAAAGACAATTGCTAAGAAGGTGAAATCAGTCTCATTCAGTTTGTCATTTCCTGCATGTAAGCATCGTATGTAGAAGTAGAGAACTGCAGCCTTAAAGCTTGACCTCTTCAGGTTTACATGCATTGTGAAGGAGAGAGATATGAAAATCTGTTTCTGCTTCTCAGAAAAACATAACTGCCATAGAACCCAGAAGATTACTGTTCACAATGATCATGTTATTTGGACCAAGTCACTAAAGCCCTGCTTAATTGTTAAACAAGTAAGGATTAAGGATTAAATGCTGATCAGAGTTTCAAATATTTAGATTTCCTCTAATGGAACAAATTATTTTCAGTTATAACTACAAAAAAAAAAAAGAGCACCAGAGGTTTGTGCATGTGCAGTCAACAGCAACAAGACTATTTGATTGTAATTCTGAGAACAAATAATACTGACATAATAATTTTGATTCAAATCAGATCAAGTCTTTTACTGATCCCCTAGAAGTCCTTCGGAGCAAAAAACCCCAATATATTTCACATATTAGGGAATTATGGCCCTTCTCATCCATTATGAACCAATGAGAACTGTACTCCACTAGCTCCTCTTATATACACCAGCTATTAACAGTCTGATAGACTATCATAGTTATTGACTTAATTTATGGATTATAATAAAAAGAGGTAAACGGATGTGCAGCATATTCCCCATTTAAATACCTTTCTGGTTCAGCAGATGAAATCTTATAGAACAGGTAAGTATTTTGGTATGTAAAATGTATTTTAGTACCTTGCTACTAAAAAACCCAGAGTGATTCAAAAACACACAAACACACATCAACTATTAGTTTCTCTCTTAATATCAGGGTGCTCGAATGTTTCAGTTGGCTTTTCCTGAAGGTTCCTTTATGTTGATTTTAATGAGTAGAAAATAGAAAAATACATTGGAAATTTGCTTGAAATAAATTACAGTCATAGTTCTCAAAACCAGAAATGAGTGTGATAATCACAGATAAAACTTATAAACCTGAACTGTCAACTCATTATCCTTCTGTTCCAAGGGAAGCACAGAAGAGACTGTTTGTCACTGTACTCGTGTCTTGCCAATGATTTAGTGACTGCAATAATTTAGGAATGACAACACAGAAGTCTTTCATAATAAGCTAAACAATTTGTTTCAGTCTTGAAGTACTGTCAGGAAATAATATTAAACTAACACAAATGAACTTGCAAAAAATCTTACCGGATAGATTATTCCAACCGTGTCTGTCCTTCTTAGGATCTTCATAGCAGAAGCATGAAAATATGGGGAACAAGAAAACACTAATGAGTCAAAGGGCCAGCTGGGAATATAATTGAGATAGCAGAAGATTGCATATTTCAGTTAAGATTTTAAAATTAGTTAGAAGCTAAGCTAAGTTAGTGATACAGCAAGTAAAAATCACTTACCTTAGTTAAGGAGTAATAAAGATATTAGGAAAAGTACTGCTAGGATTGAAAGGGATAGATGTAGCAAATGTGAAGGAGCAGAGACAATGGAAATACCTTGCCTTAAGAATAATCAAACAGTTAGGAGAGGTTTGGACCATGACCAGCAGGTCAAAAAGTCCTACCAACTGGGTGAAGAGTACACCATGAGGAAGACGTCTTTCTTCCTCCCATATGCCCACTTCCTTATTTCACAATCCCACTGACCCAATTAAGGGAGTACAGTTGCGCAGCCATAATGGATAATCAGCTGATTATAATATGAAGCAGGCAGGTAATGATTATGTATTATGTGTTCTTAGAAACTGCTTGGATATGTAAAACCTTCTCTGCATAAATAGAGAGCAAGCTGTCTACACCTTGCACATATATTTGGAAATGATTCCACATGTGTCCAGTGCTGCAATAAATACCCTCCTTTGAACTTTAATTAGTTGAAAAGTTGTCTGTGCTTCACTAGAAGTTGGTATAGTTTCTCTAGGTACGTTTTCAAACATTACAAACAGCGCATGACTGATTGTACAATATTGTTGTGATACTTGATTTTGGAGGCTAAAACCCCACTTGAATTTCTCTTTTCAAATTGTGTAAATGTGAAACATATACACATATAATTATGTGTAAGGTTTTTAATGTGCTTGCAAAATTCAGGTAGGGGTGCTTGAGACTGCTATTGAAGAATGGCAAAGATACTTATTTGCTGGTGAACATACTTCTTTACATAAAGGGTAGCAGAGCACTGGAACAGGCTACTCAGGGAGGTCATGAGGTTTCCCTCTCTGGCAACATTCAAAACACACCTGGGTGGGTTCCTGCATTACTGGCTCTGGGTGACCCTTCCTTGGCAGGATGATCTTTGAACTGGAAGGTCTCCAGAGGTCCATGCCAGCCCTAAGAATGCTGTTATTCTGTGATAGAAAGCACCTGAGTGGAAGACAACAGTTGATTCTCCATATAAATTTTTTTAGTAGAGTGAAGCAGCAGTTTTCACTATGGTTTGCATGTGTAAGAACCCTGAGCAGACCCCTTAGGAGGTCTGGCCAGTGGGGCCGGGGATCAGTGTGGCCTGAAGCAGTCCCACAGAACTGGTGGCTGTGGGGAGAGGCTCCTGGGAGTGCTGTGGGGAGGCATGGCCAGGGCTGACCCCTGCTCATGGGGGCTGTTTTCAGCCACAGCACAGACACCTGGTCCTTGGTGAAGCCACAGTCCCTCTGCACAGCCACTGCTCCTGGTCTAAGCCCAGACCTGCAGGGGCTGATGTCCTGGCCTGGCCTCAGCCTGGCTCCATGCATGGCAGCCTTGCTCAGCCGTCCCCAAGGCTGTGTTGAGCCTGGTTCCTGTCAACTTTCCCCACCTACAGGCTGGTGCTCTGGCACAGCTTTGGCCCACCCCCAGGGAAGTGTCATATGCTCGGGACTGGCACTGCCTCCAGTCGCATCCTGGTAATGTATATATCTGTCTAATTTATGACTATGAAGTGATAATTATATGACATTTATGACAACTGTACACTTTCAACAAGTGATTGTAGATAGAGAGTAATGAAATTTAAGAAATGCCATACATCTAAAAGAGCTACTTATGCCACTTTCCTCAATAAAACTTGAAATTGAATAAAATACTTCTGATGTCTGTACCTTCTCATCAGTGTTCCTGCTCCTTTGCCAATCACTGAAATTGCTTACAAAGAGTAGCTATTTGTTATTAAAGATAATTTTATTATCACTTACATGCATGCATATCCACACTCCTGCTTTGATTAGTGGGACAGATGCTGTTGTCTGAAGGTGAATATTTGGCTTGTATGACCTGTACTATGAGTTTAATTTGAAAGTGGAATTAGGTTGAAATGACCAGATGTCCTGGTTTAGCTGACACAGCTGGGAAAATCAGGGAGTGAGTCCTCCTGGAACACTTTTTTGGGAACATGAAGGAGAAGAAAATGATTTAGAACAGTCAGCATGGATTTACCAAGGGCAAATCACGCCTGACCAGCATGATTGCTTTCTGTAATTAAATGATGGATTTGTGGATGACAGGAGAGAAGTGGATATCATTTGTATCAACTCTAACAAGGCTTTCAACAGCATGCCCCACAGTACATCTTCATAAAAGCCACAACATTATGTTGTGAGTGGGTATGCAACATTAAAAATTTGGCTGGATGGTCATCCTCGGAGGGCAGGGGCTAATAGGTTATAATCAACCTGGAGGCATGTAAAAAGATGAGCACTGCAGGGGCTATCCTGGGACTTGTCCTGGTTGCCATCTTCACAAGTAACACCTCCTGGAGGAGGTGAATGGTGTGTGCTATGCTCAAGATTGCAGATTACATCAAATTGTGTGTGTGCGGCTGGGGGCGGGAGGACATGAGCTGGTTGAGCTGTTGACATGCTTGAGAGTAAAACTGTCATTCAGAGACCCTAGGCGTTGGATACAGCCTGTATCCTGGGAGGTTTTAAAGATTGGACTCTATCAAGCCATAAGAAATCTGGTCTGATTTCATGCTCCTGCTCTGAGCAAGAGGCTTGTCTTTAAACTTCCCGAGGTCCCTTCTATCTGGATTATTTTGTGATGCTTTGATCCAGCGTAAGCATCACTCCCTATATTCTGGCAAAAATCTTTTGGTCACTCATCCCTTGTTTTCACCTGGAACTGAAGTATTTTCCCTTATATATGCAGTCTCTTTGGAAGTTAGCCATTCATGGCAGAGCGCAGAGAAACTCAGCTTCTGAACTCTGTAGTAACCTCTTTTTCATGCTACACAATTTTGGGACATTACCTCTAGCATTGATAACTGCATTGGATCAAGTAATCTAAAGCAGTGGGAACGTCTTTCTTAATGTCACCTACCACAAAAGCAGGCTTCCTGAGTCACCGTAAACTAGGGCTGCTTTTGAGAGTGAATTCAGTATTTGGAAGGAAACACGAAAACTATGTATGAAACATGGAAAAGGCAAAATATACAGATATAGAGGGAAAGGTGTTTACAGTACTGAGTGATGAGAAGCTGTTGTTTGTAAGAATATAAAACAGTATAAAATACCCTACTAGGTCAGACCAGTCATCCATGTAGCTTGTTATTCTGACTCAAAGAGTTCCTAGAAGACATGCTGTTTTGGATGAGCACGAGAGCCTACAAATTTCTGTAGCCTACTTGCCTATTCATGCCTTGTCCTTTTAGTATACGTTTATGGATTTTTGTGCAGAAATTTCCTTCCATCTGAACTTGCTGATATTCTCTGTCTCTATAATCTCCTGTAGCAGAACTGTCCAGAACTTTGCTGTTGATGGTGCTGTGTCAAATATCCTGTTATTTTTTAAGAGCTATTCTAGTAACCTTGAGTGCCTTGGGCTATTGTAATGAGGGATTTGAAAAGAGCAACTCAGAATTCAGGTTATCAGTTGTAATATATTCATGTTGTAATATTAGTGTCTTTAAAATACTTAATGATAATTTTTAACAGTAAGACAGGAATATTTTCAGGTGTGGAAAGCTGAATGAGGATACTTTGGTAAAGAGAAACACTGAAAAAAGAAGTCTGCATTCTCTGAATACTAATAGATTCTTAAATTCTTATCTTAATACTTCTCCATTATCACCCATAAGCTTATATATTAAAACACAAGAGGGAAAAATTTAAAAATATATTTTTGTCATAGCAGAAGAGTGCATGAGTGGCAATTTTCTAGTAACCTCAGAAACTAGATATATATTATCCCTTCATTTTTTGCAAAAAAATTACCTGAAAACCCTCGTTGCATTATTCTAACAAATCAGATCCTATTACAAGGAAGTTATTTTTTTATGGCCATCAAGAAGAAGCAGCAGGAATTTTTCTTTAAAGTTAGAATGCTTGAAAAGTAGAAAAAATGTGAATGGGGTTTAGTGTTATGTCTCAATCAGAACTAAAGTCTTGGGATTTTCAACCAAACACGAACCTCTACTGAAATAAAACAAATTTACCTACAAAAATACTAACAAGAGTGATGGTGAAAGAAAATTGTGTAGCTGTGTTGCATTTCACTATTACAAAAAAACCCCTCGCTTATATAGTCCACAATACTGCAAGCTTTTACAGTTATCTCAGATAATGTCTTAAGAGTGCAGTAAGCCTTTTTCTCTCAACAAAATATCTATAACATCTGAGGATGTGCATATAATAATTTTTAACAGATAGTGTGTAGCAAAGGCAATAGGTGAACATGTGGTGAACCAAAGGTCTGGCTTGATTCTTAAATTCATACTGTATCTAGAAAATTGATCTGTCAGGGTCTGATTCTGTAAGACTACAGGCAGGTTTATAAGAATATTATGCACTCTATTTCCCACCAAATTCAGGATTAAGCTACGAAATCAAGAATTCTTTACTGCACTTTTAATGTTATGTCGTATTTTTTTCCCCTCCATACTTATCACTAAATAAACTTTGGGGGAAATATGATCCAAAGGGATTATATTCCACTACTGATGGACCTTCTATCCATTTCAGCTTTGTAGTGCATTATTTTTCTCCCATGTCTTTCCCTCCTGTTGAGATTTTTCTAACGAGCTAATGAACTCTATAATAATGCTGCAGCACTGTGTGTCGAAAATATGGAAAACACATATATTTATGTAACTCTTATTCTGTGTTTACCTGCTGTCCCATAGGGAAAGTACAAAAAGGATTTTGGGGTTAAAAAAAAAGAAATTAGAATTCTAATTTGCCAGCAAGTCCATGGGACATTAAAAAGAATAATATTCTCGAAACATTATAATGGATCCATTGTCTTCCTAGAAATTTCCTGAATCCCAGCATATTCTCTAACATCTTGTGCATGAGAGAGAAATGCTTTTGGAGATCTAGAATGCAACTATGGGTAGAATCGGAAAGACACGCTTCAGGGTGCCGGCAGTCTTGGCTTGAAATGGAGAATTACATAAAAATAACCTTCCCTGGAAATTAATTTTATGTTAAACGATGACTTTCAAAATGAAAAGAAAATCTCTTTCAGGAGAATTAGATGACATGCAGTTCTTCAGCAAAACAATGAGTCCAAGAAGCTCTCTGTTGTGTAATGCATCCTTATTCAAAGGATGACACCCTATGTTATGCTTAAAACTTCAGAATAAGAAGGTAACAATTTCTGTTTTCTATCTGTCTCCTGAATAGTCCTGATTACACCTTAAGAACATATGACACTATGACATATATGAAATTGTGTCAGTAAATACACTATGTCAATGGATCCTTCTGAAAGTTGTGACAAAATCTTGCATTTGTATAAAAATAGTCTTCAAAAGTCTAAACAACTGTCACTGTCCCTGGGGTTCTTGTGTTGCCTTCTCCTCTGTAAACTTAGTGGATCTCCTAAGTACAGCAGTGCTGTACAGTATGTGATTGATGCTAGATAATTAAAACCTTATCTGTCTGGAAGCCAAGTGTGGTAAGCTGTAGTATTTATTGATACTGATTCAGGGACCTACCAGTGTATGTGTCTGAATCTGTCTGCAGCGGCGGTAGTGCAAGAGTTATTGATAGAATGGTTTTATTCATCTTACAGCTATTCTGGGCCTGGGAGTCATATATTGACATAATTTCTCCTGGTAATACAATGTCAGATAAAAAGAGAAAAGAAGTATTCTCATTATTACATGTTTATATAAGAATATCTTATATATTCTTTTTAATGGTGAGTAAAACTTATTGCCGGCTGCTGCCTCTGACAAAGTAATTCCAATGGTACATCTTACAAAAGAATTGAACACCTTATATAAAGGTGCTTGTCATTTAGAGACTTGATTGTATTGGAATTCCTAAGCTTCCAAAAGCAGCAAGAAGGAAAATCAGTAGTTGCTTTGTAGAGGAGCATAAAACACTGTGAATTTTGTTTGAAACTGAGAAATGTCCTATCGATTCATACAGGGCAGAAATGTTTGTTAACTTGTTACAATCCTAGATGAAAAAGCTCTAGAAATGTCATGAGGTAGACAGACAATATATATATTCACGCATATAGAGTCACATACCCAAAAAACAGATGAAAGAAGTAATGGGAATAACATTCTCCATTCATTTTGCCAGTTATTCTCCCAACACTATATTCTTTCAAATAATTCCTCCTCTTCCTGCTGTTTTTCTAGACATACTTTTATTTTCTGATCTTCTGAGTTAGATGTAAGATTCTATGGATTACAAGCTAACATTTTTTGGGCAAAATCTTAAAAAATAAAAGAACAACCTAATTTTTATCTCAGAATAACTGCTTGCCAGTTAATGTTTTGTCATGTCTATCTATTTTTTAAGATGAAAAATATATATGAGTGTATAAAAGTTTGGCGTTAGCGCATTGCTGAAATGAATTTAGGCTTCACAGGGTATCTCTATCTTTTTTCTCATTTTTATTGGTCACATTTTTAAAATTTCATTCTAGCTATTATTATTACAGGCCTGAATAAGGAATTGCATATATTTCTGGTCTTTTACTAGAGGTACATTTTTGTGTTTGCATACTTTTTTTTCATTCCATGCCCTTGCTTACTTTTAAATTGCATACATTTGGTCCAGCCTATAGTAGTGAAACTTAGGTGTATTTCACTAACTTTTATGTTTGCTGCATCAACTTAACCTTCAAATTAGTTCGTGATCCTTGTAACTAAATGTATCATAAAACTTTAAGCATGTGATCATGTTTCAGCATTTGTCTTTGAAGATAGTAATAGGGTTATTGAGCAACAAAATGATAATCAGGAGTTTTAGAGGTCGCTCATTATAAACTGTATAAATATTTCATAAATTCCCCACTGTTTACAGATAGCAAGAGTTTAAAAATAAATTGCAAATGTTCAGTATATAATGCAGCTATCTAGTTGTTAATGCTTCTTGGCTTTTGGTTTTTTTTTAAAGCTATCTATATGTTTATGTAAATTCTAACCTCTACATGTATAGCTTCATAGCCTGGTCCAGCAGAATATGTCATGATAAAATTTCCAAGGGTTATTGCATGAAAGTTCATCTACACTGTCAAAATGAGTTATTTTTAAAATAAGTTAAAACATGCCAAATCCTAAATATCCTTAAATCAGTAAGAAACTCTTCTTGCATTATTTTTTCTGGGTTTTAGGTATTCATGTTTAGATATATAATGGATGTAGAGTTATATAATTTTCAAAAAGAAAGTCTGTTTTGGAATTTAGCAATCTCAATATTGGCATGAGGCCTGAGTTTTTGGTACAATAACTGGATATATACTCAATAGCTCATATATTTTCTGGGACCTTTTGCAATCTCATATCCAGATGTTGGCCTCGTCCCAATTGCATATGAGTAGAACATTGATGTCCACAATTCTCCCCCTTAATTTAAAGATATCTTTTGTTGCATAAATATAAAAAGAGTTGTGTTGTTTCATAATCAAGCTGTACTAAGACACCAGAGACTACAGCTGCTGTTGAGTACAAATTTAACTTGTGCCACCTCAGATCCAAAGTTGAAGTGCAATGGGATAAACCAACACAAAGAAATCCTTCCTAAATTAGATGATCACTCTGTTAATGAGGGGGTCTGTAGGGTCTTTATTGCCTGCTTTGAAGCCATATGGAAAAGTAAGAGCTAAATCCGTATTTCCCTGGTTCCTTGAATTTGCCATCCAGATTTGCGCTGTAGAGAGACTGAAAGCCAATTGTTTCAGTACATTAGCGACTGCAATAATTTAGGAACAAGAACACAGAAGTCTTTCATATTAAGCTAAACAATTTGTTTCAGTCTTGAAGTACTGTCAGGAAATAATATTAAACTAACACAAATGAACTTGCAAAAATCCTACTAGATAGATTATTCCAATCTTGTCTTCCCTTCTTAGCAAAAGTTGAAGTCTGAAAAAAAAGGCAAAAAACCATAATAACAACTAAAATCCAAACCATAATATCTACATTGTCATTTCAATGGTATTGTGGAGCACGCTGGGACCTGACTGCTAGATGTTCTTCCTACTTTCAGAATAATATAAAGCTCACTTGTCTGTGAAGGAAGAAACATTAATTAATTAATTATTGTATATAAGGAAGAAATTCTATACTATAAAAGTGTTAAGGCACTGGATCAATTGCCCAGAGAAGCTATGGATGGCCCATCCCTGGAAGCGTTCAAAGGCCAGGTTGGATGGGGCTTTGAGCAACCTGTTCTAGGGAAGATGTTCCTGCCCACAGCAGGGCATTAGAACTAAATAAGGTTTAAGGTCACTTCCAACCCAAACATCTATCATTCTGTGATAATGCTGTCCAAGTAATTTTAATTTTAACAGTTTTCTAAGACACTGCTGTTTTGCTATGATAAATCTCTTCAGATCCTAATGAAAATTACACAGCCATGTGTGGCATAAGAGATACTACTAGTCAGTCCAGTGCCCACGTGCTCAGAGAAGTTGTTTATTTCACTAAGACATATGCTAGTATTAAATATTGTCATAGAAATAACTACTGTCTCATCAATAGATATCAGTTTTTATGTTCTTAATTTTTTTCTTTATCCCAAGCCCTTGAAAGACATTGTAGCTTCTAGTCCTGAAATGAAAACTGAGTATTTCCAATCTGTAGAATTGCAATGCACAATTAGATTACAATTCTTTTCAGTGGGCAGTTCTGTAAAAGAATTATTACATTCACTGATACGGCTTAAGGAGCAAAAATATTCCTAGTTGTATAGAGATTGTAATGACAAGTTATTATTTCTTTCTGTATATATTGCTAGATATTTAGGAAAATTAGCAGTAAAGGTCAATAAAGACTGGAGATGCCTTGTAGATTTTTTATTTGAGTTATTTGCCTGAGTCTGTTCAGCTGCACATTGTTCAGTAACTGGCCATTTTGAGTCAAATTACCTACCTAAATGAGCTGAGCAAATGCTGGCTCAATTTAGTTACATACTATGAAATTTGTACTTTGAGTTATTCATTTTAGTGAATAGTTTGCTGAAGACTAACATTCAAATAGCATTTACCATTATCTTGTTAATAGGCCTTACTGCTCTAAATCTACTAAGAATGCAAATAAATGATAATTCTGCACTCATTAAGGAAATCTCCTGTGACTTACTTTGGTTAAATGCTCCAACAGGCATGTTTAGCACTTCTTTGGGGTTGGTAAAGCTCCAAAAATCTGTAAATTAAAG
Source organism: Loriotus luctuosus (assembly GCA_035582745.1). Lineage (NCBI taxonomy): Eukaryota > Metazoa > Chordata > Aves > Passeriformes > Thraupidae > Loriotus > Loriotus luctuosus. The sequence continues at coordinate 50,405,910 of JAWWEY010000208.1, forward strand.
TTCTGTGGAGTGCTATAAAATATGCATAATGAAACCCTGGATGTAAATTAAGAAGATTTATATTTCGGGATTCTGCTTACGTTATTCAGTCTGAATGCTTCACAGGTTTTTATGAAGCAAATAAACTGTTCTTTTTCTTGAAATTCATTTTGAATGGTCACCATGGATTCATTGTTACAATACTTAATTCACACATTAAAGACTGAATTGCTCTTTTTAATCTATATATCATCCTGAAGTGTTATTGCACAATACCTTTGAAGTCTAGGTGCTCCATCTATGGTAGCAGTACATTGAATTTTCCTGTAGACATAAGTAGTTAAAATAGAGATGGAAACAATGTTTATGAATTTTCTTTTACTTTAGGCTTATGTGCTTATTTGAGTCACACTTACGAATCCTATTATTCATAGCCAATGAACATTAACTGAAGAAAAGTTTATTTCCAAAGATCTTTAAATATTACTTATGAAAACAAGTACAAATTGTAATATAAACTAAAATGCCATGTGGGTTTTCTGTGTGGTTTTCAGCAGGAATGAAGCTAAAGTGTTGAGGTTTTGTGCAACTGCCACCCAGAGCTGTACATCTGTCAAAGAAATCACATCAGGGTTTTGGGTAATCTTTAGCCTGAAAAAGAGAAAAAGCATGAAGAAAGAGACCCTGAGGTGCAGCTATTTTCTAAACAGCTTACTGTTGTGGAATTATTTTGTTCAGGAAAAAGACGTCTTCCAATGTGGAGGATGATATTTTGAATTTTAACAAATTGCTCCATTGATGGTTCAGTTCCAGATGAGTGGTGGTGAGGGTATTTCAGATTTGCTCTGAAACACAATTATTTTGATAAACAAAATCAACCACAAAATTTGAGAAAACATATGTATTAAATTACATGTATATATTGGCTGCATGATAAGGCAGCCAAGATATTTTATGATAACATAACTAAATGTCTAGATTGACATCTTATTCCAGATGAAAATTACTATTGTATTAGAATGCTAAATATATTACTTAACTAAAAATATTTCCCTCTTGTTCTTTTAAATTCTTTAACAGAGGTCAATGTTGGCATTTTACTGAAACCAAACAATTGTGATGGCATTTATGATTCATAACTGGAGCATCATCTATCCCCTGTAAAAGACTGCCTCATTCTCTCATAGGCATTCTAGACATAAGATGGAGTTTTCTTTCATTATCCATTTATTTTAATTTCTGGTTATGTTTTGTGGTTTTGACCACCACTACTATGAATCTGCCAACCAATGGAGTCCTACAAACTCCTCTTCCTCTGGGTACTTGCCTGCTGCTAGCTAATATTTTGAATATATTTTAGTCAACACTAGCTAATTCCCCTGGACTGTTCTTTGGTTCATCATTTGGCAAGCAAAGGACATTTACATCACCTGTGTTGTTTTGTTTGATATTTTTTATCTTTACTGTCTTTCTTTTTTTGGTGACCTTACACTGCTGGAGAGCCTGGTGTAGCTTCTTGACTCAAGAGAGACACATACAACAAAACAGAAGATTTAGCAATTAATTGATTATGAAGGGGTCTTAAATTACCTGGTTGCCTAAGGGAATACTGTATTCCCCCAGAACAGTCGCAAGCTGCTGTGCTTTGAAGATTTGCAGGAAGAGAATGATATGGGAGATTTTGATTAAGGGACCAACGGGTAGATATTGCTTAAGTAATGGGATTTGTGCCACTCAATTATGTTCAGAATTCAAAACTCAAGATTACATATGACTTTTGTCATTATCCTTTTAATGAAAACTACAGTATGTGGCTGTGAACACAAATCCTGCTAAGTAAACTCAGGAGAATTAGTTCACTCTACACTGGGATTCCAATTACTGTGGAAAAAATCTGAAGGAACCGAGCCACCAAAACACTACAAAATTTTACTGTAAGGACATAATCAGGTACTTTTTTATTTCATTGGTGGATTCCTTCATTCTTCTGTCTACATTATGTGAAAATAAGAATGAGCAATACAAATTTCTGTAGCAACACTGCCTTTCACTCAAGAATCTCAATGGATTTTGAAAGCAGTGATTGATGTCTCACAATTACTAAGGTACTGGAACAAAGCACAGGTGCCCTGCCTGCCTTAGAAATTAATTACAGCCAATACAAAATTTAAGAATAGTGATAAGAAGCAAGGCTTGGATTCAAGAATATATGTTTAGTAGGGAGGTAGCTAGTAACTGTACTTTAAATTTGACTACTATTCTAAGGTTAATCAGCTCCCTGAGAACTGCTTCACTGTTTTTGCAATTACTGGTAATCCTGGTTTCCCAGCTGCTGGACAAAGATAATTAAGAACATTTAAAAGACTCTTGGAGTGAAATTTATTCCTTCCTCTTTTATTTCTTCCTCTTTTAACCAGCTACCTTACCAAAGCAAACTATTATTCATGATATTAATTCCTAAGAATATAGAACTTGGTTGTTTTGAAATGTATTGGGTTTTGAGAAGTGGTGTAAATGATGACATGTAGGCTATTAATAGTATTATTAAGTACTGAATAATATCTTAGCATCTTGTAAAATCTGTTTCTTTGTAATATAGATGATTGTATTATTGCCATTAAGAAGGATTTGTAATCAATATCGGATATTCAATAAGACAATTTTATTGGCATAGTATAAGAGTTGAAGTATTTGGGGGGCTGAGAAGTGCAAGAAAAAATATTTTATGCTGTATCTTAAAGATTTAAAAACCCTTAGTTTTTTTGGTTTTTTTTGCAGCGGCATGAGTTTCTGGATGTGCTTTCCCATACTGAATCAGAAAGAAAATATTCTGGTCTATCATATATGCCATGAAATTATATGAATCTTTTACTTAATTTTAATTATTTATAAGTTAATATTTATGTTGTTTCATTATTCACAGGTGCTTATCCTTCTAACAAAAGCAAAAAGATAGTTCTCACTGACTTGATTTAACAGTGACAGTAATTGCAGAGATTCCCATGCTCACCATTGCTATGACTGGAATTCTCTGGGCAACCTATTCAAGTGCTTCACTGCCCTCTGACTAAGGAATTTCTTCCTCATATCTAACCTAAAGATCTCCTCTTTTAGTTAAAATCTGTTCCTGCTTTGTCCCAACAGTATCTGTCAGTTTAAAAAGCACTATTATTATAAGTCCCCTTTAAGTACTGAAAGGGTGATGGCTGTCATCAAAATGGTAAGACAGTCGTTAATAACCTCAATAAACTTTTCTGCACACAGATCCAACTCAGAGCACTTCCAAAATAAATAGCTGATTAGGGTGACAGCCTTTAGAGAAGAGCAAGATCTACTTTTAAAGTGCTTGTCATGATGGGATTAGTCTATAAATCTTGAAAGACCTCCGTTTTTGCAGAAGGCGATACGACTTTTCAGCAGCAATAATCTCAATTCTTCTCCACAATCCTGCTCAACCACTTTCCATTTATGTAGACGAGTGTGAGGGGGAATCTTCCAGAGAAATAGGGTAAATAAAGTCATAATTCAAGATTTTCCCTCATGATGAATCTTTCCAGTCATTCTGTCTTACTAGGGGAAGGCAAGGAACCAGAACTAGAGATTCATTCCAGCTGCTTTCATGGCTCCACATTTCCTTATTTTCTGATATTTCTATATTTTTTGCTCTACAATAAATATCAAACTTTTCCAATCAAGCACTAACTAGACAAGTACATTGGAGAATGTGTTAGTTTTAAAGCATATCAAATTGCAGAGGTGGAAAAGGGAAATCCAACCCAGGACATACTGGCCAAGTCTGAAATTAGGTTACAAGCATGCACAGCTCTTCTAATGACTTCAAAAATAGGTACTGTTCTGATATGATTGCTGCAGTATATCAGCTGCTTTCTTTTGATCAGCATGAGCTGATAAAAAAACAGTGCTACAGTATGGCAGGGGCAAAGGCTACTCTCCAATGGCTTTTAAGAACATAGCTTGCAGATCTGCTAGTAAAATGCTATTGACTGATAGAGTCAGCATTATGTCATCTGGCAGGCACACTATTTAAAGAATGAAGTCATTAGCAGTCTGCTGAAGGATATATATCCTTCACATTTGTTATTAATGGCCGGAAAAAACAGTGTAATTCTTACACTGTCAATAAAAGAGTAGCACGTGCAGCATTTGTACACACATATATGCCAGTTGTTGTGTACAACCCATTCACCAATGTTCTTGACAGTACAAGCCTGTACTTAATGACTTTTCTTTAATCAATACATAAATACACAAATATAATCCCAGCTGGCATCATGATAATTTTTTTATTTTACTATGCTCCTTTGCTATCAATGAAATAATAAAAGTGGAATTTTAAAGCATTAAAAAAGCCATATACAGTAACTGCTTCAAAATTATGAGATAGATTCTTGTATAGGAAATCAGGGCATTTAAATCACAAAGTAATTCTGGCATTTTTATCAAAAATAAAACCTATGATAGCATCCAGGATTACGTACTGATTTGTCAGTAGGTAAATTTGAAACTTTATTCTGTGAAATAAGAAGTAGTTAAATGTTTCAGGCTGGAGTGAAAGAGAAAGTAGAGGGTCATGTTATGCTTAAAACGTTGTTTGTATCCTGAATACTCAGAGACTGAATAAAAAAGTTAATAGATCTTTTCATGCAACTCCTCAGGTTATCACCATGTCTGCCTAGTGAAGCAGGACTTGGCACAGTAAGCAAGCATGCATGATCTCCAGGGGAACCCGAGAGCTGTAAAAATTTTGACAATAGATGAAACTAGTTGTTTTAATGTCAAGAAACACTATTGTTTTGTTTTTTTCTCTTTTAAATGAACAACATAGTGGTCCTGATCTGATAATCTGACACCATTTTTTAGACTCAGTTAAGATACTTTTTTTTTTCCTGTCTGGACACACATCTTGTAGTCGTAGAATTCAATATTTGGAAACTACACCTGTCACTAAAAAAGGAAATTCACTCCATCCATGAGTACATATATGAATTCATATTCAGATACTTCCATGATCATTAGAGAAAACTCAATCAATAGCATTTGCGTGGCTGTTATCCGGTTGTTCTTCATTAGTTCGTGCTGAGTTAAACATGGATTTACATTTTTAACTATATCAAGTTATCTCACTCTGCATTTGACACAAATAACGTGAAAACAGGCTGACAGACATAAATGGACCAAAACATTTAGTTTGCACAGGGAGTAACTTTATTTTCTGGCTGACTTGTATCAGAAAAATATTTTGTACATGTTCTATGGCTTGTATAAAATACACAAAGTAATGAGGCTCACAATTATCATGCTATTGTCATTTCAAAGCATTGAAATGCAAAAATTAGCATTATCATTAGTTCCACAAGTTTTTTCCACATAATGAAAACAATTAATCAGTATAAACTGAATGTTTCAACTGACTAGCAAGGAATGAATTCATGGACTCCTTGGAAGTAGTACTTGCACATATTTTTTACCTTCTCCATTATGCATGTATGAAGATATTAGGTGTCTGTTCTGGTGTCCAGGCATAGAAAATGAAGGGAAAATAGAGCTTATTCAAACTATTTGCTTACCTAAGGCAGGATCAAATATATCTTCATCAGTCCAGATTAGGAAAAAAAGTTTTAAGGTTTTTTTTAGGATTGATTTACATAGCTCTGGAAAATCATAGCTTCTCTGAGATTATGCGTTTCTATTATCCTTTTGTTAAACCTATTTGACTCCCCACGGGCTTGGAAGCAGTCTATTCACTTATTCTTGAAAGTTCATAATGTCGTTTCCTCATTGTTCACCCTAAGCTTAGCAGGCATCAATCTTTTATCAGTGCTGATGTCTTTCTAAGCCTCCGATCACTGATGTTTCTGTCCCCTGATTACCTCCAGTTTATACACAAAATTCAATGCAGCTCTCTAAACAAGGTTTATTAATGTGAGAGAAAAAAATTACTTCTTATGTTGCAAACAGCATGCGATGTCCCTCCTGTGCAATATGACATTTAAACTGCTGCTCAGTTTGTATTTATGGAATTCCCAGGTTGCCTCTGAACTATTGCTGCCTGGCTGGTTACTCCCCACTGTATGTCACATTTATTTTTCTGAGGCATGGTGTGTAGTACAGGAGTTCTGCAGGGTTTCCTTCTTACTTGCCACTCCACTGTCTTATCTGTCTTGGACTCTTTATTCTAGTCCTTTTTCCTAGTGGTCCCCAAGGCTTCATTTCATGTGCCACTTTCATAAACATTCCCTTTTTTCTACCATTCACAAAAGTAATAGTAAAAAGAAATAATTCTCTTGCAAAACAACTCTTGATAGAGCCCTTCATTCTGACAGGGAACCACTTATAACAACTTTCCAAGTACAATTTTTTTGCTGGTTTACACCCCTTTTATCTACATCGTGCTTTTCTAGCTTGTTTATCAGAATGTCACATCAAAAGACCTGGGAAAGGGAAATTATGACATCTGCTGCTTTTCCTCTCTTTTTAGGGTCTCCAAACATGTCAGACAGGGTGATTAAAATGGTTGACAGTATGTATTCATGATAAATCCATGATGGCTTCTCATCTCTTTCTGTTTTTCCATGTAGCTAAAGGAGTTTATTCTAGTTTTATTATTGCAGTCAAGAAGTCTACAAATATAAACACTTGGTTCTTACCTTTTAAAGAAGAGAAGTATGTTTCCACATTTGTTTTCTGAAATTTCAAATATCATTTAAATTTCTCCAAATGCTAAAGGCCCCCACTTTATACTAGCTTTAAGACTGTGCACCTTACCTACTTAACTGCCCCCCAAACTACTGCTTTCTTCCTTCTTCTTGCCTATTCTTACTGCTTGGTGTAGGGGGACAGAATAGAAGTAAATAAAGGTAGCTTAGAATGTAATCTTACCCCCTAAAGAGCTGCAGCTGGGTTAATTATTAAAGATTAGGAACAGGCCTGATTGTAACAGGCCACACCTGTAGCCAATCAGAAGAATGTTATAAAAGAGTGGATTGACTGGTTGAGGAGAACTGGAGTCGGTTGCTGTGAGGATGAGGAAGAGTGAGTGCCTAGAGGAGCTGCCTACAAGAAATGTCAATGAGGTACAAAACTCTAGCAATATGGAACCTTTGCAATGTAAGGATAATAGAACTCTTGCACTATATGACAACAGCTTGGTATTATTTTTTTTTATTTATGGCTGACATATTTATAAATAAAAATATAGGTGTAGAATGCAAAGACAGTTGCATCACAGTTGTTTTTCTCAGCTTTTGTGTACTTTATTTCAGCATTTCTATTGTTACAAACCGGTTTAGCATAGAAGACCAAAGGAAGCTATACCTCTGTGAATAAAATGGATCAGAATCCAGAAAGGTTCTGAAAATACACCCAAAAAACGATTAAAACCAAACGAAATTGGCTGTTGGTGCCAAAAACATTGTTATATTTCACTTAATAGTAAAAGAGGCAAAGAGACAGAGAAAAGAAAGAGAGAAAAAGAAGTGTGCATGGGGGCAGGGGGACAGAGAGAGAGTGACAGGATTAGGTAGAAGCAGATCACCCATCCAAGGGTCCCAATGCTGCCTGGTTGCTCCCCTCCATCTGGTGAGGGTCCCCTGCCACTGCACCACATCAGAAAGTACAGACTGCAGTGGATTGATACACATTTTGGGCCAGGTGAGAACGTTCAGGTACCTCCTGAGGGGGCCAGGTTTCACACTGTCCCTTACCACACTGGATCTGTTGCATCATGGTCTGGTGCAGGTTCTCGGGACCCCTTTGGGGGCCTTTGATGGGCCATGTCACCCACTCTGCTGTGGATAAGCTGTTCCAGGGTGAAGGGCCCCTCAGCTGGGCTCTGCACAGAAGAGGATGGGTGATCACTGGAGACTCTTCCACTACACTCCCAAAACCTCTCCCCCCAGCCTGTGGTGTGAGGGTCTGTGTGAGCCTGGTAGCTGTAAGCCCTGAGGCTGTGATCTCCATCCTGAAGGCACTAACCTTGATCCCTGTGTTTTTGTCCCCTAGCCCAGACCTAAGTCACTATCTCATCTACATCAAGAATACTTCAGGGCCTCAGTCAGAAGGACTATTCAGGGCATGGTGTCTTCTCTTCAGCTTTTGTAATACAATTTTCCTATAATAGGTGAAGGCCCTTCATGAAGATGTTTAAGCCTTACAGTATAACATTTCAGTCAGTGACACCTATTTATAGTCTCTTCTTCAAATCAACATGATTTACAGAGAGTAATAAACTATGTGTGTTTATAGAATAAGCTTATGAAGGCATTTAGTCATGTAAAAATTGCATAGAATATTACAATTTTCTTGAACTGTAGTAATTGTTTGCTTAAGAGTTAAGACTGGTTTAAGATTTGTGTCATCCACCTATTCTTTGGGTGACTGATGCATCTGTCTCAAGCTATAAATGTTCTATTAGATATGAGCTGCTTATTGTTTGCCAGGTAGTTTGATTTCTTTTTGAAAAAGTTACAGTCTCTAGAGAAAAAGCAGTTATGAATTGAAGGTGAGACATTCTCTAATCCAGTCTTTTCATATGCAACAAACAAATATTGAATCTAATTCACAATTTTAAATAAGTAGAAATGTTTTCTGAGAGACTCATATGAAAACAGAAACCACACAGTCAGATTACTAGATCACATCATCAAACCGTATCCTCAATTTATATAAAGTTAAATGTTTAAAGACTACAGTATTATAGGAAGGTAGTCTGGTGTCATACTAGAGGCAATGTGATTTTAAAAATTACTTTGAGGTAATATTTTGCTATTGTGTATGAGTCTGAGAAAGTGAGAGCTACAAGTTCTTTATATGTTTAGACGTATAGAAAATTGATTGCTGTCTTGGAGCTGTAAGAATAAATGATATTTCATCTAAAATATAAAACAAGGAATCATTTCATCAGAAGTTAAAATACTGAGTATTGACCAAAAGAGAATCAAGAGGTCTTTTAATCCCTGATTGTGGGAGAATTGTCTGAACCCTGGTTACAGAGACAAAGGTTTATTGAATCCTAACGTAAGATTTATCTGTTTTAGAAATATCTATCATTTACAAATGCATTTTTAATCACTTCAGCAGCAGCAGTCTCTCTGGGATATTTCAGTACTAAGGCTTAATCTCAAGTATGACATGTTCATCTAAGGCATGATCAGAGTGAAATGGAGAGACCTATGTTCACATTCACAGATTCAAATGTTAAATTACACCTCAAGAATAATAAACAAGGATTTTTCTCTCCCCCTCTCACTCTTTATTTTCCTGCAGGGCAGCTACTATGCCATACACACAAGGCTTCACTGGAGCGCTGTCAAGTGGGTTAGATGTACTGAAACTGCTGATTTAAAGCATGATACAGGTTCAGAATCATATGGAGTTCCAGAGTTTTTCAGTCAATGCAGTTTATTAGCAGTTCATGCTGCAATAATACTTGAATTTATTGTACATTTCAGGCAGGAGTTAACGTAATCCCATGCACATTGCTGACCAGGTCTGATAGTCTATTCAGAAGTGTGACCAGTCCATAGCACTGAAAGATGACAAAGAGATTCACAGAAATACATCACTTCTAAGTCTTCTACTAATTTGTTCTCATTTCCTGTGAATTCATATCTAAGTAAAGGCAGCAAAAGATTTTTTTTCCTCCCTAAACTGTTCTAGAGTGCTGTTTAGCTAAGGCCTGTCAATTTTCTTACTCCAGTGACTTTGCATCACACTTTTATTTAGTTAGTCAATACAAATGCATCCTTTGGACCTTAATCCTAGAGACATTAATTCAGCTGCATTTGGTAGCGACAAGCAGTGATAATGAAACCATATGTAATAGCTGTAAATCAGGTATATGGAGAATATAAGTGCTATGAAAATAAATTTAATAATTATGTAATTGACAGCACAAGGGATGTCTAATTCTTTAAATATTGTTTTATCAAACCTCCAAACAACAAAAAATATTCAAATTGCCGTATGATTGTGTCTATAAACTATATATTTCTGTCCTATCTAAATATATATTTAGAATTACAGTCTTATATGTTAGAAATGGTCTTCGCAGTTCATGTAGTCCGAAGGAGTTGGACTGCAGAGCAGCTAGAGAAGGCTCATGGCTTTGAATTTATTTTACCTATCAAGTTAACCCACTGGCAGTTTACTTATTCCTCTTATTTTGCACCTAGCTTAGACATCGTGGGTAGGTTTGAAAGGAAAAGGAAGTATGAGAATTTCAATGGAGAAAATTTTGGAAAACTAGGCATTTTTATTACATTTTGTGTGTTAGAGTGGTTTTCTCTAATTTAGTAATTGGGGTACCTGCGCACTCCCCCCTTTTATTTCCCTGACCTGTTCCTGAACGTCTCATTAACTGATTGCTTGTCATGAAAAATTAAATAAACTGCTTCAGTCCTGGTTTGATTAAAACACAGGGTTAAGCATCTTTTCCTGTGACAGGTGGCAATCAGTGCTTTTTTGTGTGCTTGTGCAGATACCTGTGTACAATTCCATTTGCTACAAAGGCAGAGTGGGTGTCAGGAGCATGTGGTGCAATGATGGCCACAAGGTGTGTGACTTTTGTTGGGGGATGCTGTGGTAAAGTTTTATGAGATCTGGTGGAGTATGCCTCACCCCAAAGTGGCAGGCCCCTGAATACAATTTCAATTACCAGTTTCATTGCTCTTTAGCACTGCAAACAGTGCCAGCAAACAAACAAGTATGCAGTTTGCATGACAGAGACTGTGGAATTTAAGGTCCTGAGAGGAGTGAGCAAGAGAATACCAGAATTACATCTCTGGAATTCAGAAGAGCACCTTTCAGCCTGTTCTGGGAGCTGTGTGGCATATCCCATGGGAAACTGTCCTGGAGTTCAAAGGAGTCCAGGGCAACTGACTCATCTTTAAGCATACCTCTTCAGGGCATGAGAATTGTCCCTTCCTCACAAAGAGGCACGACAAAAAGCAAGTGTGGATGAACATGGAGTTCCTGATTGAGCTCGGACATGAAAGGAGATATACAGATAGTGGCAGCAGAAACAGTCTTCATGGAATGGATACACAGACATTGGCAACTCATGTAGAAATGAAATAACTAAGGTCAAAGCTCAGCTGGATTTGATCATTCTGGGGGCCTTTTCCAGCCTAAATGACTCTATAATTCTATGATCTTTCTGGGCCCAGAGGTGAGACTGACTGGCCTGTAGTTCCCCTGGTCTTCTTTGCTTCTGTTTTTAAAAATGGGCATTATATTGCCCCTTTTCCACTCGGTGGGTACCTCACTGGACCGCCAGGACTCTTCAAGTATGATGAGTGGCTTAGCCACTTCATCTGCTGGTTCCATCAGGACCCATGGCTGCACATGTCATCAGGTCCCAGGTACTTGTTCACCTTCCTTAAATTGTCTCAAACCCGTACTGCTCCTGTGGTGGGAGGTTCTTCATTTTCCCTGTCCCTGCCTTTGTCTTCTGAGACTTGGAAGTGTGACTGGAACACCGTGCTGATGAAGACTGACGTGTGCGGCCGCGCGTGTCGTCAGAGCCCGGCTTGCTCCACAAGTGCTCACCACAGCCTGTTGGGGCCAGCCGCGTGGCCACTCGGCCCTCGCTCCAGGCAGGGAGCGGTCGGGGCGATCGGCTGGCTTGGGGTGACCTCACCCACGGCAGGGTGGGTGAAGGCGTCTCCCCAGGAGGCGGGCAGACGACAGCAGGCTAAGTGAAGGTGGTGAGGAAAAGATGAGGGAAGCAGCAGTTCTCCGCAGCGGGGTTTATTGAAGAGGGGAAGGGAAGTACAGAGGCAAAGGGAGCTGCAGGGACTTGCCCAAAGTAAAAATGTGGCAGAAAAGCAACGTAAAGGGATGGCATAAACAACTGCTAAGGGGTGGGTACATAACAGAGGTTATAAAGACTCCCCGAGGGGAGGTGTGTGCCACTGCATAACAAATCATATTACAGAATATAGTGACAAGCATATACAAAGAACCAATGAACGACTTGTTGGGGAGGGGTTGCAACTCCTGCTCCAATCATCCTCCGCCCAGGGCAGAAGATTCTAGGGTAGAGGAGTGGGCAGAGAATGATGGGCCGGTGGATTGCCTGGGGAACAGGGGAGGAGACTTCAAAATAACTATGGAAACTGAGGAGAGGACTGGAGATGGGCACATAAATGGCAACAAAAAGGCGGGAGTTGGCATGGCAGCCTGCAGATTGACAGTTAACAGTCTCTAGGGAGCAGCAGGGAGGGAGCCTGAGACAGAACCATTGTAACAAAAATGGGGGACAACTGGAACAAACCAACTTACTTAAAACTTATATAACAAACTGAATTTCCAACTTGGAACCACTTCAAACTCACACACCACAACAGATGTGAAAATGTTCTTGAGTACCTCAGCCTTTTCCATGTCCTGGCAACCAGGTCTCCCATTTTCTTTTGGAGAGGGCCCATATTTTCCCTAGTCTTCTTTTTTATCACTGAGGTACCTATAGGAGCTTTTCTTGTGCCTTTGACATTCCCAGTCAGATTTAATTCTACCAGGGTTTTAGCTTTCCTGACCCTGGCTGCTCAAACAAGTTGAATGTGTGTTGGGAACATGCTCTTGCAGCCAAGGAGACAAGGTACATCCTGGGCTGTGTTGTCAAGAGTGTAGTCAGCAGGACCAAGGACATTCTTGCTCTATTTGGCACTTGCAAGGCCTTATCTGGGGCATTGCATTGTTTTTGGGCTCCCTGCTGCAAGAAGGATATTTATGTTTAGGACTAAATCCAGGAACAGTCACCAAGATGGCTGAGGGCTGGAGCACAGGGTATATGGTGCGAGTTGGGGAACTGGATTTGTTCAGTATTGAGGAAAGAAGGCTCACAGTAGACTTTGTTGCTGCCTAATGATATCTCACTGGAGGATCCAGAGGAGCTAGAGCCAGACTCTTCCCAGAGGTGTACAGTGATAGGACAAAAGCAATGGATTTAAGTGGGAATGTAGGAAATTCTAATTAAATGCTAGGATATAGTTGGTTGGAGAATGGTGTAAATAATACCAAGGTCACAAGTTTGATACTCATATGGGCCAGTCACTGCAGTGCTGAAATTGATGAGTCTTGTGGGTGCCTTCCAACTCAGAATATTCTGTGATATTTATCTTTTTTATTATAGTGATGATCAGATGCTCTAAAATTTGTATGATGTGTCCAGATTTCACTGGCTATGACTGTGAGTAACCTGGTCTGCTGTAGACTTGCTTTGATCAGAGAATTAGCACAGTTAACTTCTGGATCAGATTTCAGTCTTAAATTGTTCTATCATATTCTGAAACCTGTACACTGCGTGGGAGAGGGAAGACTTAGGAATGGCGATACAAACAAATAACCAAAGAAATAAGCAAAGAAACACTAGGTGAAGGCATAGAGTGATGAATTCTTTTTCTTTCAGCTGCACATTTTTCAAAATATTTATTGCAGAAATTTTTGAAACAAAAATCTGAAGTCTGAGGTCTTATCTGGGGTAAATTGGACAAATTTCATTTTTCAACTTTTCAAATTTTTCAAGTTTTGCAAATTCCTTTGTTTTTTCTTAGCTCTACTTGAATGAATAATCTTAGTATTCTCCAGTTCTGTTTTCTTGCCTTTGTTTGTTCTTTCTTTAAAAATCCTTGTTATTTTAATACATAAAACTTTTAGAACATCTGCAGAAAAAAATCAAGAATGGTTATAATGCTATTGATTATCTATGGTTAACGCTGTACTTTATTCAGCAAAGAATAAAATTACTCAATAATGGGTCATAAGTTCTGGGCTAATTGATCTTCTTTCATCTGGTGAGATTGCCTTAAACAATAATTAGTTCTAACTGTTCTTTGGATATTTAAGTGGAAACATTGAACCGTATATCTTACATTATCACAGACCCTGGTAAGCACAGTTGTTGAAAAAACCAAACAACAAAAACAAACATCAAAATGAAGCAAACTTTAGCTATTCTATGGCACAAAAAAAATAACAAGAAAGAAATAAGAATTCTTAATGCTGCATGGTACTAGAAGAGAGCAGTCAAGCAGAAAAGTTTATTTTAAAACATACAAGTTTCTATCCTGAAAACCACAGGCAGTTTCACAAGCATAAATTCACTCTCCACTGATGAGCATCAGAGTCACACTTTATTTGAGATTCTGAATCCATGTTACTATTCTGAAATGCATTTGTGAAGAAAATTTCATTTGTTATGTAGTGAAGGAGCTTTACGGTTTGCTTTTAAGTGACTTTGATTAATTTCAACAAGAGCTTAAAATACTTCAGAGTTGGAACATTTCAAGAAGATGTAAGATTTCCATAAATGAATCAACGGAGAAAAGAATCAGGAAACCATAGCAGCTATGAGGTGATTGTATAAATTACCTACAAACCAATAATTAATAGAATTATTTTCTGTTACAAAATTCTAACAAAATTACAATCATAAACTTTAAAACTTTTCTAAATAAAAATGGTTCATTTTAAAAATATCTTTATATATATATAAATAGATACGTATGTGTGTGTATATATGCTTTTTAGAGTATATAATTTCTGAACTTTTGATGTGACTTCAAAAAGTTTAGATCTAGCAAAGGAATTAATGAAGGCGCACTGATGAACATTAAGTTCATTGAATGTCAAATTGTGTTATTTCCCAAATGTTAAAATAGTACTTAATAGCCTTTGATGCAGCAAAATAAAATAGATGTTTTCTTTGATATGCATGTGCAGAACAAAGATGGCTTTGAAGTCTGTTTTTGTGTATTCCTTGAGCAGCAAGAAACTGACATATGATCGTAAACTTTGGTTATTTGAAAGTATGAAAGCACATGAGACTTAAAAGGAAAAGTAGGACAATTTTCTTGACAGAAAAGTAATGCTACCTTTAGTGTCAGTGATGCTAATTGACTGCACTTGAACTTTCCCAAGGCTTTAGGTGATCAGTTTGTTTAAACTAAAGGGATACTATTGTGTATAGACTTTATAAACCATAAATGATGTAGAGAAATAATAAAATGCAGTTGGAAAAGTGAACAATTTAAAGTGACTTCTCATTCATTTTCCGTACAGCTACTGTTTGACAGTAGATTTTTGGGAACACAGGCCAGAACCAGATAATAAAATGTAGGCATGTCCCTCTGCACATTCTGAAGAGGGATGCAGAATCTGATACATTGCCTTGTCTTGATTAGATTCTTATGAAGTCTGTAAACAGCTATTTGAAAGGATATTTGTCCTGCACAAAGACTAAACTAAACCAAATCTCCCTACTGCTTTGTGATATTTAGATACAACCCAAAACCTTTCTGTTCATTGTTTCTGCACCTGTACTTCAGATCTGCTAATAAAACACATTTTTGTTTCAAATGCCCTTGGCGAAACGTCTGTCTGCCAACCAAATAGCTCTTCAGATTCTGTGCCTCTCTAAATTTGCTGTAAATCAACAACAATTTCACAACTGTTTCATATCTACATTTTGATGACTGAGGAATATATGAAATTTCTCACTTTTCTTCTGTCTCTATATCTAGTCTAAAATTAGGTTTCTTTGGAGAACCTTTGCCATTCTTGTTCTCCTGTTCAGAGGCATTAATGATATGCTTATCTTCTTGTTCTCAACCAAGTCATTCTATGATCAAATTAAATGAATAGAATATCTAAAATGCAGGCTGCACTAACCGGAAGATTTTCTCTTATTTCCTCCAAGTATTGGAAAAATATGATTACTTTTTCGGTCTCCTAGAATCTTCCCCAGTACTTTAAGTTTTGCTAGGAAACTGGTGGCTCACAGATATCCTCAGCCTGTAGTAGTCTCTCATGCTGCTTCTGTGATGTCTTTGTCAGCAGAGCTGGTGAACACCTGACAAAGATTTCAGACTCGCTCCCTTCTGCCATTGCTCTTTTTCTCTCTGCCCTTTCCTGACTTTCCATAGCCTCCCACCACTCCTGCTGTCTCTGCCCTATAAACAAAGCCCTTTCACATAGGCTCAAAGTAGCCTCTTTCCAATCTAACAGATGTGGAAATTCTTCTCAGTTGTAATGCCCAATGATGTCATCCAGGGGCTGAGACTTGAGTATTCAGTAAGTGTCTTGAAAGAGGTTTCCTACAGCAGCCACAGTTTAGAATCAATAGAGAAAGAAAAATATTCTAGGTCTCTTCACAAGTATCTGCTTCAGGAATACTTTCCTAGGCTTCTGAGTAATCTGTCAGGACCTAAATACACATGTTAGCATGTGGATGCCTAGAGTATATCTGTTGGTTTTGAATGCTGAAGCAGGAAGGGAATGCAGAAAAGAAAGGGGAAAAAAAATGAAAGGAAAAGAAAAAAAAAGATGCCATAAGCATATTTTGTAGTCTTTAATATTTAATACCTTTCATTTCTTCTAAAAGGATGATGTCAATGTACAGCTAGCTCCTGTAACAAATGGAAATGGGGAATAAATGAGAGAAGCATTATCAGCTAGATGTCCTGACCTATGTAGTGTATGTGGAGGAAGTAGTAGATTGTTGTTTTTAGGTATCTAGGTCTACCCAGGACTGCCTAAAGTACCCTAGACATTTGTATATGTTACTTTGAAAGTATTTGATTATTTATGTCTGGAAGACTCAGAAAGACATTAATTATTCTTCCAGCCTTGGTGTAACCACTTTCTGAAACTGTTTTTAATTAGTCTGGATTATTAAGGATTTGAATTTTCCTGTTGGAAGAAAGAAGGATAAAATTATACTTAAATGAAAGAGTAGAAGGTTGAATCAAGTCCAGAAAATGTTAGTGATGTGACATTTGAAGTATATTTGCCATTGAATGAGAACTTGTCCAAGAAAATGAAATTTACATATGGTACAAGGAAGGAAACACATCAAGGTTTGTAGTCATAGTTCCTATCCTAGTAAAATATCTCTGTAATGAAAACATGTTGGCAGGAGACCCAGGTTTACATTTCATTTCAAACTCCTAGAAAATTACTTTGACTTAAAGTAAAAGACCTGAATGAGATGAAAAGTTAAATAAGATTATGTTATCTTGGATTCTCAATGGAAGCTATTGTCCTACATAATTTATAACAAGTTTTTCTTTGATCTTTTATGTTTACAGAGAGTATTACTAGTGAATAAAATTTTGAAGGAAAAATATTTCCATTAATTCTACAATTTATACTTAAAGTAATTATTTGGATTTAGTTTATTATGAGTGAGTAAATGTAGTAGTGACAAGCCAGTCATTAAAAAGTAAATCTACATGTACTTACAAAATCTGCCTACAGGGTTTCCATCTCAGTATCTGGATTATATTCTGTAGTTATGACAAACTTGCAGCTAACTGAAAATTAGTTGCTATTTTAAGCTAACAAATTACCTGATTCTTGCTCTGTCTGCTGTTTAGGTTTCCATTTACCTGGCATTCTTGGGAACTCTGACCTAATGGGCTTACACATTTGTTGACTTTTTTTTTAAATTCCCAGAGCAGTATGCCAGAAGAACAATGAAAGTAGCAGTTGAAAATATTTAGATGTATATGATAATGGAAAGAAAAAATATCTTGAAATAACTAAATACTTAGACTGAGACTTGGCGTATTGTCAAGAAAACTAATAAAGTCATTTCACTCCATCACTAAGAAGCACAGACTGGTAAATTCTACAAAGTAGTTTTTCTTACAGTCACATCTGGAATTTCTCATTTCTCAAGGTCAGAGAAAAATCACTGTATCAGATGAATTAATTTACATCAGAATGATAATGTAAAGCTAAAATAAAATTTTGCATGTATAAAAGAGTAGAATCTTCAAAAAATTGGATGTGGATTATCTGTGCCTTTATTTCAAAGAAAAAAACAACCAATATTAATGACCCTGTGTGTTTTCTATTTAGTACAGACTTCTGGTGATTCCTTTAGATAACTGGCATCGATTTTGTCAAGCGGGAAGTGTCTAATTTTAAAGGTGCCATTAAATGAACTGAAACAAAAGGAAAACTAATTCTTGAGATCATTTCCCTTTCCTTCCTGGGTACAGCAGAGTGCTCCAAGCCCAACTGTGCTTAGAGGATTATATATTTATTTACACCTCCATCAGTTACAGACTCAATCTAGCTCATGACACTGGAGGCCATAAAGAGTTCAGCTTCCTTTGTTACTGGAGCATATGGTTGGTCACATTGTTCTTTGGAAATTTATGAAGCCAAAAAATTCTTATAAAACATAAATATTTAATTTGAAAATTAGAGTTTTTGCCCCTAATCTTTCAACCTTTTATGCATGAGAACACAGTCATTCTGAATGGATTTTAGAGATTAAACCGTTGGAGATCAGAGTTTGTAGTTGCACAATTATTTGCACAACCTTGCAGAAGATGGAAAATGCAACAAAATGAGAAATTAGGAAGACATTTCAGACTCTGTCTGAAAAACTGCTTTAATTTCTATTTAAAATTTCAACATGGCGTGTTATTTTTCAAATAGCATTGGATTTCCCTTTCTAGCAAAAACACTATGCTAGTAAACCTGGAGAGAAGAATATTGATATTGTCTGTTAAATATTTTCTCCATATCAATAACTCTTCAGTGTCTCTTGTTTTATGCTGGATACATATTTTTCTGTGTGACTTGATGGAAAGGGCTGATAATCAGACTGTAATTTGGAATTTGCGTTGTACAAAATCTCACAATGTTCAAGAAAGATAAAAAAATTTACACAATGTGTAATTTTTTGCTAATTGGTTCAGACGTTGCTGTTATTTTGTTGATCACAACCATTGGGATCTGACAATTTCTGTCTTGCTGTTTTATTCCTAAAAACTGAATCTCTTGTTCAGGTCCCTTGAGCTTACTTTATTTTATGGCAAAACTGGCTTTTGGAAGGATTTGGTCTATTTTCTTCCCTTTCTCAAAGACTTCTGTCCTATCATCACACACAATGATATCATAAATATAGCTTCACACTGTTCCAGTGCAGCCTGGATCAGTCCATGGTTGCTGGTAGGGCTGTGTTTCCACCCCTGGACAGTCAGTTCCAGGTCTTCTGAATTTCCTTCCAAATGGAAGCAAACAGTGTCCTACTGCTGCCCAAGGAACAGAGAAAACTGCATTAACGATACGTTTGTGGCTTGCTGCTTAGCTTCCTGTGACTGCAGCTTGTATTTCAGTTCCAGCATGTCCAAAACAGCAGTGCTTGGGGGTGATGTAGCTTCATCCAGGCCACAGTAGTCTACCATGAGTTTCCACTCTCTGCTGGGCTTTTGCTCTCATATGGGACTGTTAAAAGGTGAGTGAGTCTTGCTGATCACTCCTTAGATCTCCAGTTCAGGAGTCATCATATGGATGAGGATCAGGGAATCTTGGCGTGCTGTTGCTGTCAGAGCACCATTGTGATAGTGATTGGCAACCGTTCTTCAACATTCAGCACCCCCACAACAGAAGGGCCCTTGGCAGGGCTGATGCTGGCATGGATTGGTCCTTTGGTTCAGCTGCAGTGCCTCTCACTGGGGTTTGCATAGCCACAATGCCTATCATTGAGGTTGGAATAACCTGCTTCCTGTCACCGGGGCTGGAATAGCCACATGTTGTTTTGTCATTGTGTTCAGAGACCTTCCCTTCCCCTTGAGGTTACTTAACAGAACAGGCCTCAGCACATTACAGTGATTTGTGTCTCTGGATTTGCAAGCAGACAGTATATATTTTTCCAATATATATATTTAAGTAGTTTTTCAGATTCTACACTTATTCAAGGGAAATTCCAAAAGGCTGGAACTTTGCTCTTGCGCATACTACCTCACACACTCTGCCACTCATAGCTATTCAGGCTCAGGGTAGATCTCTGGATGTTATTCTCATATAGTTGTTTACACCTTAAACAAGACCAGCTGCACATTCAAGAACCATAGAAATAGGAACACCATAGTTTGAAAATCCCATCAGTGTTCAAAATTCTCAAGAACTATTTTAATTTTGGAGAAGGAAAAGATGGATAAGTTATCTCCCCTGTAGATCAGCTCTCTGAGGAGAAAAGGTAAAAGGTGTAATTATTAATAGTTCCCAATAGATGGCTCCTGAAGTACAGAATTGATGGCAATACTGAGTACAAATACCAGATTAGTGTCACAACCAAGAGTTTTATCATATCATAAGTCAGTGTTACAAAGTACAACAACATGATAACCTAAAACCCAGCTCCCCCCAGAGATGATAAACAATACAACAGGGAACACATACTGCAAATGTGTTACATGACACAACTAAGACCACGTGCAAAAGCTCTGAGAGCGAATAAATCGACATTGTTACCAGTGACTATGAAATTAATATAATGAATGCATATAAGAACTTTGTTTTAATACACTCTAGTCACCTCTGTTCTTATCTCAAACCTTCAAACCTGGTGCTGGGTTGCAAAAAGGACATAGTTTAATGTGACAGCAGTTAACACCACACAGAGACTTGCTCACTACTCTCTGCCTCATATAGATAGGGGAGAGAGTTGTGGGGAAAAAAAAGGAAAATTCATGGGTTGACATGCAGACAAATTAATAAAACAAAAACTGAAGAGAAAATTATTATTATTAATAATAATAATAATAATAATAGAATTCAACTACACAAAAAAAGATTGTGCACAATGGAATTTCTCCCCACCCACCAACAGATGCCCAGCCAGTTCTGGAGCAGCAGCTCCCAGCCAGTTTTCCTCCTGGTTTAAATACTGAGTGTGACACCGTATGGTAAAGAATACCCCTTTGGCCAGTTTGGTGCAGCTGTCCCAACTGTGTCTGCTCCCTGCTTCTTGTGCCCTCCAGCCACCTCACTGGTAGGATGGTGTGAGACACTGAGAAGTCTTTGACTTAGTGTAAAAACAGTGCTTAGCAAAAACTGAAACATTAGTGTGTTATCAACATTATTCTCATCCTAAATCCAAATATATCACTGTAGCAGCTAGTAGGAAGAAAACCAGCTTTATCCCAGCTGAAACCCAGACCCAGTACAACAGAACTAAACTCAGTAAACAGTGCCAAAATAGAACTGTTTAACTCCAGTGGATTTAGATCACACATAGTGATGTATGACTTCTCCGTATCTTCTGAAAGTATGTGAGATGAGGTCCAGTTCAGCACAGTCAGATTCCCAGTTCTGCAATCTCATCAGAAACTGGAGTCCATGCAGAGATTCCCTGGAGACTGCTGTGTTTTGAATTGATGCAGTAGAGTCCCAAAGGTGTCTATTAAATGATAAGATTTGTGCTTCAGGTGAAAGACCCTGGAAATACTTTTAACATTGTATTAAAATTTGAGTTAATTATGTCAGCATTCATTAAACTTGCTTAAAAAGTATTCTAGCATAATTTGAATATTTTCTAGCACGGCTGGCTACACAGATTGTATTTTTTATTCAGCTGAATATACTTTAACTCAAGCAATTTTTTTATTTTTACTAAAAGCGTTATATTTTCCAATTCACAGCTGTAACATGGTGCTCAGTATCAAATGTCTCTTTTGTTTGTGGAGTCATAAATGTAATGAGTGCTTACTTACACTGTGACAATAATGCCAAAATGAAGTATTCTCATGGTTTTGCTCTAGAAACTCCAGAAGGGGAAAGAAGCAATAATAACAGAATAGGAACAGGGCTGCGTATTTTAAATGCCTGGCAGTTGTCTAGCAATAGTCCCCACAGTATGTGAGAGAGATTTAGCATTATGCAGCTGACAGAACTTTGGTCCTGTTTTCACTCTGGTAATGTGTTCAGGGAGAAGAAATTACTCAATTAAGTAGTTATTTCAGATTTGCATTACATACAAAGTATTTGGGATGAAAAATTAGGAAGCTGAAACATTTATTTTAGATATATATATATATATATGTATATATAAATGTCATGTAAATTTAAGGAATTAGCAGACATCCAAGCTTACCTCCCACTCTGTTCACTGCAGCAACTGTATATATGAGTCAACTCCACATAATTTTAGAAGTCCTTTATCTCAGTATTTCTTTAAGTATCTCTGATATTGCAAGCTAAAAGACCATAGATTGATTGAATCTTTATCCATCAGCATAAGTATCTTAGCAGGAACCAAAAAAACAAGATCAGAAGTGACACGTGTAAGAACTGAAAGATCAAAATTTACTGAGGTCAAAGGAGCTAACACTTGTAAAGTCAGATTGTGTAAGTGATCATTTTCACAGAGTGAATCAGATTTAGAGACAGTCTGATCTCTCATAGTTAGGGATCCCGAGACATTTACAATACTCCATCTCTGCTAAACTTTACTTCCAGGAAGGTTGAACATTTCAGACTTTGCCTGAAGAACAGCTGAGAGAAACTGCTCTGCAGTCCAGGACAGCAGAGTGTGGGTGGGTAGAAATTCATTGACACCACAGCATCACGAAGAGTAGTTTAAAGAAAGTACAAATGCGACCTCTCTGAGAACACTAGATATAAAAAGGACTTTTGTTACCTTTCTTCACCAAAAGAAGAATCAGCCAATCAATGAACCAGAAACTGTGCATCTGATTGAAATTCTGTGTTGAGTCTCTTCAATAATTCCTTCAAACAATGAAAAGCAGCTTAGAGCTGGTGAGTGGAAAAACAATCCTTTGATGTCAATTGTTTCTCTTGGATAGATAAGCTTGACTTTTCTAAAGGAAAGGAGAGTGAAGGCAAATTCAGGTTTAAAAGTAAGTGGAGGCTGGGGCACATTGCTAGCATTTCTAACGATCTGTGATGTAAATAAAATCAGTATTTCAACACAGTTATGATATTGCTGTGTTAATAGATAACTATCTTCCTAAATAGTTTGAAATCCAGATATCTATTTGATTAAAATTGCACCTTTAATTTCAATCAATCCGCTCTGAAATAATGTAAATAGTACATTTATTGTTAATTTATTGTTATAATTATGTTTTTTGAAAATATTCTATTTTTTCCATCACAAAGTTAGCCTTGCAGATAACTTAATTTCACTTGAACTGTCAAAGTGTGTAGCTAGTAACAGCCAGTCCAGGTTCCAGAATTACATTTGGGTATTATGATAATTCATTAACAAAGTTTATAAATATGCAGAAGTAGAAACCTACAGAAAATAATTAAAAACTTTTTCCATCACTTTCAATTTATTTTAAAAGCAGCTTTTTATTTTTGCTCTTATTAGGATGCTTATCCTAAAAGAACTTATTTGCTTTGAAAATGTGTATATTAATTTTGAACATTTAAATTTTCCATTACTGGGTTAGAACTTATTTTTGGATGACTAATTACAGCAAAATAAAAACAAACTTTCATTTCTGAGTGAAATAAAATAATTAGGGCTGACTCAGCCTGTTTTTCCTGTTTCCTTTGCTGTTATACCACCAAACAAAGTAACATCTCAAAATTATTTTTCAAATAATTCAGCTAGCCCACAAAATAATATGTCATTTTACTTTCAGTATTATAGGTTGTTTTTTTTTCCCTTGAAATAGTGCCAGATAATAATTATACAGTGACATAATACCCTGGGTCTAGCCCCATTAAAAGGAAAGAAAAAATTGCTGTGTATACTTTTTAAAACAATACTCTCTAAATAACAAATTTTAAACCTTGTAATAGATGCAGAAATCTGGGTTAATTTCTTAATGTATTTTCAACAATTTATTGATAGGATGATGGAGGCTCTTCTGGATATGCACACGTTCTACCCTCCCTTTACTCCTACTAATCAGATACCCAAAGCCTCATAAAATTGGTGGGAAGTCTAACTGTATGCAGTGATTGCATTAGTCTTGATCTGGGTTTTTGTATTGTGTACCTTTCTCTGTACCATTTGCCATTCAGTAGTGATTAACTCTGATTTCGTATTTGAGTTGGTCATACAATAACACTATATGAATCATATGATACTGTAATAGTGAACTTTATTTAATGACTTAGTAATTTGAAATTTTATGTCTTCAAATAAAAGAAAAGAAGTGGGATTTTTGTGTCCAGGAGTATGATTTCTCCTTGAAAAACAAACTTATAGTAATGAACCTAAGAGAGTATTTTGCATATTCAAATTTATGGTTCAGCATTCATCTTCAGCTGTGACAGCTTCAAAATACATTTCAGTTCTGAACTCTTCATAACAAAAATTAAAGTAAAATCCTCATTTTTAATTGCTGCAATTAACAGTTAAAATGTGAACTAAGTCCAAACTTTCTTAACGTTAGCATTTCTAATTATCTTATGTCCCATTTTTACTGAGAGTTATGTAGCAATTTAATTGCTTCATAATAACTTGTGATCTATATTTGCAGAATGATTTTTCTTTACATCTTTGCTTTACTCACATAATTTTGCATAATGAAGGTTAGGGTTCATGTTCTTCTGCAGTTTTTTTCTTTTTTTTTTTCCTTATAGTATGAAGGGTTGAGTTAGATAATTTCAGCTGATTCATGCATTATTCTTTTTAGTCTTGTATTATGATTTTGTATTAGATCTGGCTGAGATGGAGTCAATTGTCCCCCAGAGAAGGCCCCATGGCACTGTGCTCTGCATTGGTAGCTGGAAAGGTCTGCTGTCATACCAGTGATATGGCTACTGCTGAGCAGCTCTAGCACAGCACTGGTGCTCTCTCCCAAAAATTCCAACCCTGAACCAGTAAACTGGGCTTGGGCAAAGTTTTATGAAGGGCACAACCTGGACTCCTGGCCCAAAATGACTAGACAGGTGTTACGTAATATACGTTGTCAGATCAGATATAAAAACTAAGAAAAGGAGAAGGAAATAAATGGGCATTTGTTATTTGCAACATTTACCTTCCAGAGAAACCACTATAGTGCTAAAGTTCTGCTTCCTGGGAAGTGGCTGGAAATATCTTGCTGACGGAAAGCAGAGAATAAATCTTTGTTTCATAGGCTTGTCTGAACTCGACCTTCTCTGTTGCTTTAGTCAAATATCTTTATCTTGACCTAAGAGGGCTTTTTTTCATCTTCTGTTCTTCATCGTAGTCCTGCTGAAGAAGGGAGTGATAGAGTGGCTTGGTGAGCAACTGGCACTCAGCCAAGGTCATCTCACCACAGATCTACATATGGGTTTATTCAACTTTCAGCAAGCCAGTTAATAGTAATTTGAGTGAAAAAACCAAAACAGGGATAAAATAATGTAGAATTTATACACTTTCAGTTGCTTGGTTTTCATAAGCAAATATATGTTCACATTTTAAAATGTGGATCATTGAATTCTCAGTACCTGTCAAAGCAAAAGCTAAGTAGAAGATTCATATGTTTAAAACTGCAGTTTTACACTGAAGGCTAAAATCTTTGGAAAGTTTAATAAAGCAAGTATATTTTAAAATGCTGCTTTTGAATTTATCTTAATTATTTTCTCAGATACTTTAAAGGTAATGAGTAAATGATAGTTTACAAAGATCAGTTTTCTTTTGTATATAGAATCTCTGTGGAGAATAAAAAAAAAGTCTTCTACAGAAAAAAGATTATAACAGGCAATCAAAAATGTGAGAAAATCTAAAAGAAAAATTAAGGTTTCTGTGTCCAAATGGCAAATGAAACATTATATGAGGTAGAATATGATGCTATTCTAACTCAGGGGTGTTTACATATTTTTAGATTATTAGCTTCTGAAAAAGACCTTTTTTATATACAGTTTGAAATGCATAAAAATTTCAAAGCTGTAAGTGTAAAAACTTTTTCCACCCAATCTATTCTCAGGCAAATTTGACCATGTAGATTACATTTAGTCTGATCATAGCCAAATCAGACATTGTCCAATATTTTTTGATAGATTTCCATGACAACATTAGAATATTTCAATCCCAACATCTTATCTGTATTTCTTAACTGTACCTTGATATTTGGAGGGTGGAAAAGTGGAGGAATGACAGAAACATGTGGAAAACCTTCTTGCTTGTTTCTGAAGTTTCACTAGCATTCTCCCATGCAGAGAACAAAACAAAGGCAAAAAACTATGTCACAACAACAAAAAAATTCCTTGAAAGATTTCCCCAGTGTTATACAGCATGGGAAGAGCATATGGCTAATTCTTTTTGTGGTCACTTTAAGCTCTCTACTGATTCCCTAGGTGTGTTTCTTTTGTTTTGTTTTCCTAATTACTTTTCATTTGTTTGTGAGGTATTTTTAATTAATTTTTAAGTTATGATGTGGAGTATGGAATCTCATATGTAAACAGAAATGCTGAGAACAATTCCCCTCTGGGAAGATAACATTGGTCACATACTATGTGTGGCAAAACTATGAATCCTAATGAAATTTGTATGTGTTCTACTGGGAACTAAACACTGATTGCACTAGAACTGATTATATTTTTGTCTTGGATTATTAAAGCATCTATTCTAAAAATTTTCATAGAAATTAGGTAGAAAAATTGTCTTAAATATAACAAGTACTGAGGAAAGTTCTGCTAGAGAAATTTGTAGGCTTCATAATATAACTGGATATTAAATTAGTCTGTTAAGTAATGCATAAAATAAGCCATATATAGACCTAATTGGAAACAGATGGGCATCACAGGTCTCATGTAAGCCTATGTGACTCAGTCTGTTTGCTCTTCAGAGAGATGTGCAGAAGACTTGTAAAATGCAAAAGACATGGTCATGGTCACATCAGAACAATCATGTTCTTTCATTAATAAGTCCTGCCTCAAAACAGGGGTTATTGGCTTGAGCAAATACGCATTTTGGAACTTTCCAGTTCTGAGTTTCTTGAGTTTTAATCATCCAGCACATCCTATGTATCTTTAAATAGATATACAGGCCTATCTGCAGTTACTTAACCTAAATATCTGGAATATTGCTTCCACTTCTGGACAACCTTGTACAAGAGAGACTCAGAACTACTGCTGAGAGTCCAGCAACAGCCCACTAAGATGATGAGGGGATTGGAGCATCCTCCATATGAGGGCACACTGAGAGAGCTGGGGCAGTTCTGCTTGGAGAAGAAAAAGCTCAGGGAGATCCATGTATATGGATACCAGGATCTTTTCAGTCATACACAGTCACAGGACCAGAGGCAAAGGGCACAAGCTCATACACAGGAGAGGCTCTATGAACATCAGGAATCACTGCAAAGGTGACTGAGCATTGCCACAGGTTGACCAGGGAATTTTTGGATTTTGCAACCTTGAATATATTCAAAAGACATCTGTAGATGATCTCGTGTAGCCAGATGTAGGCGACTGTACTTGAGCAGGGTGGTGGACCCAATGACCTCTAAAGTGTGTGTGCCTTTCCTTAGGTGAGCTTTCTCAGCAGTGATTCAATCCAACATCGAGCTCTGGCCCCTCCAGTCTTATTTGCACTGATACCTTAAACAGCATAGGGAATAGAGCTCTCCAGCTCTATTAATTCTCCTATAATTTGTAATGTGATCATCCTAAATGCATGTTAACAAGATTTTAATATAATAGCATTTGATGAAATATATGAAACTAATCTAAATGTAATAAATAGACCATAAAATGTGTGAGGTAGATATTGTTGAAGCATAAAAATCAATACAGTTATTTACTTCTCATCTGCTTCAGGAAGTTTATTCTTAGACAGTACTTAGCTGCCATTGAAAGGTTTTTTCCATCCTCCTTTGAAGCATCTGCTGGGAGACATCTATAGACCCTGTTATATTAGCCATCTGGATAGTCCTCTGCAATTATAGAAAATTTCATACAGATATTGCAGGAATTGTTGTTTTGTGAGGTCCTCCTCAATTAGATGTTCCCCAATGAGAGAGCTAGCTTGGATAAATACTTGCAATTTTCTGTTTAATCTGTTTTTTTCCTCATGGCTAAACTTCATTCATGTTTGGTAATATCCCATTATATTGCTTGCAAAGGAGCAGAGTAAGTTACATGTTACTTAAAATCCTAGCATGTATCCAGATTCTGTCACCTAAATTGTCACCTAAAACACACCTGCCTCTCTAAAAAGAGTTTGAAGATGATGCCCATGGTTTAGCAGTTTTGTAGTTGCATGGCTCAGCCATGTTATTCTGGTTGGATGAACAGCTTAGGGTTATACTGTTTGTGTGTTTTGTTTAGTTAGGTTTTCTTCTTTTGTATTGTTATTCATTCACATTTCTTCTGTCATGTAGGACTTCTTGATTTGAAGTCAGTCTAAGAGGAAAAATATTCTTCTATAATCCCCTGTGCTTACAGAAAGTGTTTATAGTGAAATAGTAATGTGTAGTTAAATTCATATGAGACTTTACGTCGCACATTTCAGAATGTTAAAAATGACATAGAGCAACTGCTGTAATTTCCTCAAGTGTACCATTACCATAAATCTGACAAAGATGTTTTACTTTGCTGCTGTGTGATATTTTATTTGATTAAGCATGTTGATAATTCTTACATGCCTTTAATAGAACAGCTGATATTTTGCAAAAACCCTTCTGAATCAATGTAAATATAGATTGTCTGTGAAGTGATGCAACAAGTTGAGATTCATGAAAGACAAAAAAAAATCTCTTCTTAATTTTCTTTTTCTATTTATTTTTCCTCTTTCAAAAATATGAAGAATTCTAACAACTGAGTGTGGCCCAAAGTTTTAACATCGCTTGTATATAGACCTCTATAACATGCATGGGCATGAAGTTATGACAGTGTATATATCTAAGATACACTATTACAGCCTCAGCCAACTGTGTTTGTTGATTCTGGTTTGAATGAGTTCTATCTCCCCACAGACACCCTCCTTCCCCCAATAATACTGACTAGCTTTGTGGAAAATGGAAGGAAATAATCTGTATAAATACTTAAATCCAGAAAAAATTATATTATTGCAATAAATATGTTGTCAACAAACATCAATATTGTTAACAAAGAGCAAAATGCAGACAAGAAATTCTAACAATTTCTAACTCTAATCAGTCTCTTTAAGTTGTAAATTTTCCTGTATGTGATTTGGATCATAAAAAGGAAAGATGTTCTCTTTTTGTGTTTCTATATTGAAAAATAGAGACTATGGCTTTCTCTGTGAAGTATTTTACAATTTAAAGGACTAAAAATGTAGTATGTGACATTAGCTATTTTAATTAGAAAGTTAAATAATGTGCATTTTTGAGACTGCTGTAAAAATTAAAACTGTTATCCTCATTTCATGGAGTAAAAATGGATATTTAAAGCATAGAACTGCAGTATAGAAACTCATCTGGGCAGAGTTGGGGACAGAAGAGAAGAAAAGCAGCTCTTCAAGCATAATGTCATATACCTTGTGCAAACAGTACTGAAGTACTTTAGGGAGTTCATGGAAAGCCTTGTTTCATTGTGCTTAGGAGACTTGTTTCACTGTGCATTTTTTTCTGGGCTGACAATTCTTAGGAAAGGACAATAAAATGCAAAAAACATATAAGGCAGTCATTTTAGGGATCCTCTTACGTTTGTCACTTCCACATATCATCTTGTTGAGATCTGTGACTTGGGTTTAGGAAATAATATTAATGTTCCTATATGCATTTGACCTACTGCTCTTTGACTGACTGAAATGAATCATATTCTGAGGGTCTTGGAGAGATGTGGTAAATATTAGCCTTGCAGGAGATAGGAACATTATGTGTGGGAGATGCTGGCCTTTCATGAAATCTGTAAATCCATAGTGCAGATGATGAGATACAAGTAAAGATAAAAATGTGCTTTTAACTCTATTGTTCCTGCTTTTTCAAAAGTAGAATGAAGAATGGCATATAAAGAAATGAAGATGAGAGAAGTGAACTCCTTCCCCTAGAAGTCAGTAATAGCTTGTTATTTAAGCCATGCTTAAGAGAATGAGGTAAATACTCTGTGACACATTGTAGAAGCAGCACTGTTAAAGCAGTTGTTTTTTATTAGGAAAACAGATTCTAAGGCAATGACCTGTACCTATTAGTCAGAGCTGGAAAACAGCAGTGTGACTCTGACAGATTCAAGAATAATTTCATTCTATTTTTCACTAGGATGAAACTAGGAAAAGTCTTCAGATTAACTAGAAGAAACATTTACTTATTAATTTAAAGCAGAAAAATAAACTCAGTAGTAGCATGGAATTATAAAACTTTTCAAAGAGATTGAAACAGGGATTGAATACCTTATATTCCATATGGGTAATCTCACCATGCATTTGAGGCTTATGTTTTTCCCTGTTGTGCTTTCTTTCTGTTTTGACAAGTAGTTCAACCCATAATGTCAAGATACTTTAGTTTTTGTACTTTAGATTTTGTATTGTAAAATGTTTTCAGTTTTTTTAGGTCTACTTTTGAGGAAGGTAGTAGAAACCTGGCATTCTATGTAGAATATATTTTATTCTAGTTAATTACCTAACATAGAACTATCTACAATCTTACTAGAAGCATGAATATAACAGTAATAAAAATCAAAACTGGACTTAGCTAATAGCAGCAGTGGTAGCACAATCATAGAATATCCTGAGTTGGAAGACACCCACAAGGGTCACTGAGTCCAGCTCCTGGACCAGCACATGATGACCTCAAGAGTCACACCATGTACCTGAGAGCATTGTCCAAAAGCTTCTTGAACTCTGTCAGGGTTGGATCTGTGACCACTTCCCTGGAGAAGCTGTTCCAGTGCCCAAACTCTGGGTGAAGAACCTTTCTCTAATATGCAACCTAAACTTCCTTGACATAAGTGCAGGCCACTCCCTCAGGTCCTGTCACTGGTCAACAGAGAAAAGAGATCAGTGTCCCCCCATTCTCTTCCCCTCATGAGGAAGTTGTAGACTGCAGTGCTGTTCTCCCTTAGTCTCCTCTTCTCCAAGCTAAAGAGACTGAGTCATATCGAGCAGTTCTTGGATGGCTTCTTCTCTGGACCATTAACCACCTTTGGATGCTCTCTAATAGCTCCATATTCTCCTTATACTCTGGCACCCAAAACTGCACACAATATTCAAGGTGAGGCCGCCCCAGCTCAGAGCAGAGCAGGACAATCCCCTCCCTTGCCCAGCTGGTCACACTCTGCATGATGCCCCCCAGGACAGAGCTGGGCCTTTTGACTTGCAGGGCACTGCTGACTCATGTTCAGCTTTGCGTTGACCAGGACACACAGATCTCTGTTTGCAGTTCTGCTCCCCAGCCCGTTGTTCCCCAGTCTGGATGTACACTCATGGTTGTCCTGTTCCATCTGTAGGATCTGGCGCTTCCCCTTGTTAAACTTTGTATGGTTGGTGATAGCCTAACCCTTTAACTTGTCAAGCTCTCTCTACAGGGGCTCACTGCCTTCGAGCAGGTCAACAGCTCCTCCCAATTTGATGTTGTCAGCAAGTTTATTTAGTATACCTTCTTGTCCTGCATTTAAATAGTTTATGAAGATCTTGAAGCAGAGTGACTCTAAAATGGAGCTCTGTGGAGCATACACTCCTATTTATGGTTTATACCACTTATTACAGTCTGAAATATGATTTTTCATTTAAGTTTTTCCTGAATACTATTTTGCTACCTAAACTACTATTTTCAATATATTTATTGCTGAATACATTCTTGTTAAGAAGCTTCTTCAGTCTGGAAAGTAGTATGATAAAATACCAGCTTTGAACCTCGATCAGACAAACAAAGTACTAAAAAAGGCAGAAAAGATTAGAACATCTAGAAGCAAAATTGATATACCAAATCAATATATCTGATGTGCTTCGTGATACTGATGCAGAAAGGAAGATCACACAGCTGTGGAATTTCCTTAAAAAGCTTACAACTTAGCTGATATATACAATAGCTGTTCTCATGAAGTGCAGATACTGGAGAAAACAAATGGAAACGTTTCTATTGTGCAGACAATGAATTAGGGAATAGAGAAAACTGCTGAAACCAATTCTCAAAGCATTTGAGCTAATTGTTTTGTAATGAAACAATTTAATTTTAAGGTAGAAATTATCTTTAGCTTAGTCTGACTAGGTAGGAGTAGTGTATTCTTATTTCTTAAAATAAGCTTTTTAAAGTATGTGCTCAGGATATAAATATCCCAGTTTAAAATGTTTCAGAATTCTGAAAATCCTTCTGCATTTGAATTTCCCTGTATGTTTGTTACATGTTTCTGAGGAAGTTAGCGTAATGATGATATCTTGACCTCACTGTACAATCATTCATACTCCATGGACCAGGCCAAGGGGAAAATACTGGACTACCTTCTTTATTTTTCTCTTCACTGAACACAAATTAAAGATAAAACCTGCTAAAACCATGATCTTTTTTTGTTAGTTGATGGCCAATGTAGAAGCTTATTCTTGACGTGCCTGTGAAACTGTAACAAGTGTTAGGTGAATCAAGTACTGTTATGTTACCTAGAGGAGAACTCCGCTTTATTCTCAGTCCTTTCAACTTAACTGGAAAGATAACTGTTTTCATTAATTAGTTTCTAAAAAAAACTTCCATGAAATAGAATGAATCCCATATGTGGTGCTATGGATATTTCTGTGCTGATCTAGGAAGCAGATTTACTAAACGCAATAGGTTAGTATAGCCTATCAAGTCTGTGCATGGCCAGCTCTGTATACCTTTCCTAAATCTTTCCACATTCATTACTTCTCTTCATGTGGGGGGCACATTCTCTTGGCTTTCTTTTCTGTAATATAAATGGAGAAAAACATGCACATTCAAAAAAGATGCAGAAGCCTATCAAAAAGAAAACACTCCAGTGCACACAATTCTTCCCTCAGGGACAGGCTGAGAGGGAGAGGAATTGCACATGACAGCTGTTAGGGTTTGGTTTTGTCTAATGCAGTGCTGACAGACGCTGGAAAGGGTGGCATCGAAATCCCAAACAAAATGAAACCCATCACTGAGCTATCAGGAAGTTGTGTGGAAATGCATGTTGCTGTGGTCATATTATGCCTGTAGATAAAAGTTAAGACCTGCCATTTTCTTCTTTAATTGACAAAAAATGCTGTATATATATTTTTTTTAATTATTATTATTTTTCAATCTTGCTTATATGGCATATAATGGCTAGGAGAAAATCCAAAGGAAATATTAGTCTATATTATTCACATCTACTCCTGCAGCACTTTACAACATGCAAGTTATTGAATTTTAAACATAAATATCTTGAATCTTTGGTAACGTTTGAATTCCACTTTATTTTCAATAATGAAATCCTAAGAAATACAATTAAATTTAAGCAGCACTAATGCAAATAATTTTAAAGAATTTATCACTCCTTAAAGTTTTGAGGGAGTCCATGGCTTCTTTTGCATGTGTTCTTCCTCCTTTGCATTTTTAAAGTCTTCTATAACCAAGGCATGAGGTTTGTGAGAGAAAAGAGCAGAACTTGGTCTAGATGGAAGGCAGAATAAGATCTTAGACCAGCTGTCATACCAACTAAAAAGACATTATAACTATTCCTGGGTGTTATTTTCATATTAATTATTCAGGCCCCCCACCAAGCAATGAGAGACTCCCTTCCGTTGATCCCTGAAGATGTTTACAAGTGAAGAAATGAGAAACTTTCTTTTCTTCTCCTCCCATCTCTTCCTTCCCTCCTGTCTTCATCTCCCTGGAATATTTTGGCTGGATTGCCAGCCAGAAGTAGGCAGGAACCTGATGACTTCTGGCTTCTCTTGGACAAGTGATACA
This sequence comes from Loriotus luctuosus, assembly GCA_035582745.1. Lineage (NCBI taxonomy): Eukaryota > Metazoa > Chordata > Aves > Passeriformes > Thraupidae > Loriotus > Loriotus luctuosus. The sequence goes on from JAWWEY010000208.1 coordinate 50,439,437, forward strand.
ACTTCCATTAAACACATTAGCTCCCACAGTTGAGCCAGAGAAACAGATGAAAAAAGTGTAAAATAAAGCTGTGTAATCTCCAGTGAGGCAAAAAAAAAATATACTTTTTAAAGTTTTGTTAGCTTTCTACAAAAATGGCACCCTAGGGAAAGTTCTGTCACTGAATTTTATAGGCCAGGTGTTCATCTGAACAAAAGCATAAAGGAAGAGATGGGCTTTTTCTAAAAAAAGAACAGGGAGTTTGCTGCTTTCTCAATTATGTGAATGCTTTCACAAAAGAAGTCAACAGGGGTCCCAAAGTGCAACTTTAAAACCATCTTAAAAAGCTTCTTTAAAGTAAGTATTTAAATATTGTAAAGGTTTATATCCAGTTTCCATTTCTCCTATATTTTTTCTGGTTTAGAGTGATAGTTTTAGTTGCTTCTGAAGTGCTGAAAATTACTTATAAGAAGCTTTGCAAATGACAATGGGGCTTTTTTTTCCTCCCTTCACTTCAGTATTCTGGATGTGTTTTAAAGAAAGATTTCAAAGTGAAAATGAGCGTGTATGAAAATTCAGTTACTTACAATGATTTTAAATTTTTTTTCCTTATTTTATATTTTGACCTAGTTTTGACCAATGCTTAAATGTTTAGTTCTGGCTGATTGATAACAAAAGTGTGTATCACTAAGACTCTTGAAACAGTCCATGTAAGTCAATTTTATTTGTTTGGGTTTTTTTGTGTATTCAGTGTTCCGTCTGGTGTGAATAATAGCAGAAAGCTTATATAGAAAAGAATTATGATTGAGAGAACTGTTAAGGGAAAACGTGGGATGGGAACAGGCTCCATAATTTTGTCATTCTTCTTTATCCATAGAACTTTTATGAAAAATACTGTAAAATAATTTTTCTTTCAATTCTTCTGTATTGATTGTGTTGCTTTGTTTTTATTGCTTTAAAACTAGTTGACTAATACGTCCTTCTGTTTTGAGTTGGAAAAATAAAATACAACATATTTTTTTATATGGAAACTCAAAAAAAATTTTGAAGAGTCTTATCTGTCCTGAGAGCTTTTTGTCTAATGTTGTTCATGTAGAAATTTCTGAGGCCATATGGACACAGTAGGTTTCACAGAATCCTTTTCAGTTTTTATCTATGTCTAACATATTGCTATGCACAATTGTAACTTGAAAGACAAGACGGTTCATTTAAGGTTTTTAAAAGTTATAAAATATCAATAGATTTCTAATAACAAGTTTTAAAAATATCTGGACTTAGATGAAATAATATAGGTAACAATTATGAGATTTTTGACACAAATGTTGACACAAAATATGATAAAGTCATATTTTCTTTAATATGAATTAAAGATAATCATATTACATACCTAATAAACCCAAACTTTGTATTTTCAAACTCTGGTGTATTTGCAAACTTGATGTGCAGATTCTGCATAAACGTCTTTAAATCCCTTTGCTTACACTCACAGAACATGAAACAGTTATTCAACTGAAGGTCTTTAAGTTACCAGCCTGGAATGTAGGTGTAGATTTCTCCTTGCAAAGAGAAATATACTTGAATAAAGTCTCTTGCATACCATACTACTCCAATGAAGGCTGCCTGATGCTATTTGCTTCACAAGTTGGTCTGATATTTAATGAGGGAAGTAAGTTGCAATTACGCCCTGAAAATCTGGGAAATGGATCCTGGGAAGATGGTATTCTTTTGATGTACTGATCTGCTTTAAGCTCCTGCTTTAAATACAAAGAATATCCTTCACAGCTACCATCAGTGTTGTGTCAGCATTTGCAAATAATGAGACATAAGCAATAGTGAACATAGTAAATGAGGTTGTTATTAATAAAAAAACAAACATAAATGGGACTTAAAATTCCACATTATAATTTTGGGCAGGTGTTCAAATAAATCCTGGAGTTACATGAGCCCTATACCTTGGGAAGATTTGGCTCATTAAATTGCCTCCACCATGTCTATCTTCTGGAGCTAAAATATTACTATAATGCCACTTGACTACTTTCTTCATAAGATTTTACTCAGAATTTGAGGATTTGAGTAACTGCAAGGGGAGACAAGGGAAAACTGAACTATACCATCTAGACTTCTGTAAGGCTTTTGACATGTTCTCACACAGCATCCTTATCTTCACATTGGAAAGAAATGGTTTGGAAGGGTCAGCTATTCTGTGGATAAGGAATTGGCCAAAGAGTTCTTCAGCCAATTTCTAAACCCAAAACCAGTTACATATTGAGAGTCAATGAGCCAGAGGCTTGTGGTCCATGGCTCTATGTCTAGATGGCCCTCAGGGTTCTGTCTTGAGAGTGATAACTTTATCAATGACACAGAAAATGAGACCAAGCGCACCCTCAGCATGTTTGCAAATGACACAAAGCTGAGCAGTGCGGTTGACAAGACAGAAGGATGGATGCATCTGGGGGGACCTGGACAAAGCTGAGAAGTAAGCCTGTGAGCCTAACCAAGTTCAGCAAGTGTGAGGTGCTACACCTGGGTAGGGGCAATCCCAGACATGAGTACATAGCAGGAAAAGAAGTCATTGAGAGCAGCCCTGCTGCTGGACACGAGCTGAGAATGTGGGCTAGCAGCCCAGACAGCCAACCTCATCCTGGGCTACATCCAGAGTGGCATGGCCAGCAGGTGGAGGGAGATGATTCTGCCCCTCTACTCTGCCATCATGAGACCCCACCTGGACAATACTGTGTCCAGCTCTGGGTCCCCAGACATAAGAAGGGCATGGACCTGTTGAGGCAAGTCCAGAGGAGAACCACAAAAATGACTAGAGGCTGGAGCAGCTCAGGGCTGGAGCAGCTCTCCTACAAAGTCACGCTAAGAAAGCTGGGATTGTTCAGCCTGGAGAAGAGAAGGCTGCAGGGAGACTTTTTGAGGCCTTCCAGTACCTAAAAGGGTCCTTACAAGAAAGCTGGAGAGGGACTTTTTACACAGGCAGATTATGCAATTACACAATTGTAGTTCCTTTTTGGCAGGAACTATTCCTTTGAGATGTGTTGTATGAACTGCTTGTTCCTGGTTTGGTTTTTTGTATTATACAAAAATATTATTAAATAAACTCAGGACATACTTTTTGTTTTACCTCGTTAGTTTACTCTCGTTCCTCTGTCACAAAGACAGACACTTAGATTTCTTACCAAGGGTTACATTCTACTGTTACTTTCCAAATATGCATGCAAAAATGTCGATTATAATATATTTGAATGCTAGTTTTAAGTTTGATATCTCAGAATGTATATTCACAACAGCGGAAGCATTTGTTAAATGGGAAGTTCTGGTTCCATTATACATTGATAAAAATACTCAGACTTCAGTGGGGTAAAATTAATGTGAATCTCTAGAAAGGATTTTGTATGATAGTTTAAGGTTTCCAACTGTCTAAGAGACATCTGAAATGATATATTTATCTAAATGGAGAAAAACCTGACAAACATTGTGGATTTATTTCTAGATACTTATTTAAATTTTTGATTGTAAAAAAGAAATTTCAAATTAGGACATAAAAGAAATGTATTTTTTATGTCTCTTACTATTAAGAATTACTAGTATTTATGTCGGAAACTATAGCTAGCTCCTAAAATGCCTTCACTGTTGGACTATTTCTAGTGGAGATACAAATTATTTCACTGTATTTTGAATCACTAAACAGTGCCGCTATTACTGGAATGACACACTCTATACAAAACACAGTCAAATTTCCAAACTGTTCCTGATATCCAGAGGCTATTCATGATTTATATTTAAAGAACTGTAAAGAAATAAAAATTAAAAAAAAAAAACCAAACCAGTAACATATCGTATGTCAAATTGGGTTTGGACACAGTCTGGAGCAATTAGGATTATTTCAGTTAATAAAAAGAACACTCATGAAGACTGATATGGTATAAGGGTATTAATTTGAAGTGGAGATTATAACTTTATTTTGACATATGCTGAATATTAGCCAGACATATCACAGAAAAAGAAATTCTGGGATGACAGCATGCAGTCTGACTGAGCATCTGCCTGAAGCATTTTGCAGCAAATTCCAGATTTAAACATCTGTCCAAGAAAGAGGTAAAGTGGATTTATTATTAAGTCACTTGATGGGTATTTGCAGCTCTTTATTACTTTATTACTTATTAGTTCTGCTAATAAAGAGCTAAAGAGGAAATAAAGAAATGGTGAGGAGCAGGAAAAAGTTTGTTTTCAAGGGCTTATCACTTTATGTTTATTCTGTTTTTTCCAAGACAGCAGTAGCCATGCTGTACCTATAAAAGCTCATGCCAAACACAACTCTGCCCTTTTCAAATCTTTTTAAATTCCTGCCCAGAAAACCAGAGAAGTCAGAAATACACAGCCACCCAAATATGTCATCAAGTGACTTGCCAAGGGAGGATTTTCCATAATGCAGACTATATGCAATGATGTTCAATAGGGGACCACTGAACAGCTTAAAAATACATGGAGAAGTCATATGTCCAGCAAATGACTGAACTGGCCTCTCCTCTAGACAAAGACCTGGTTCTGCATTGGATATACAGATTTAACAGAGTATGTGGGGCATGTTCTGCAGGCTGTTAGGGCACTGATCCTTTGCTAGGATGAATTTAGCTGTACTGATTTAGACAGACTAAGAACTGGACTGTATTTATAAATATACATACTCACAAACACTAACATTACTTACAATTCCAATAGAGAAATAAATGTAGAACAGGTAAAAGAGATAAATGGCATGGTTAGGTATTTATAGCATGGAAAAGAGGAAGCTTTTGGCACTTAGTTTGTAGAATGTGATGCCTAAAAATACAACCAACCAAAAAGAAAAGAAAAAAATAGGGTCAGGGAATAGGGATGAAATCAATTGAAATTCATTTTACTAGAAGCTACTTAAGTGAGAATTCTTGTATACATACAGGTTTTCCTCAGTTAAAACTTTGTATTTTCTTAATATTTCTTATTTCAAAAGGTTCAGTCATGTAGGTATATTAAATAATTAATTCTTTCAGAAGTACACATTTGGAATGAACCTTTGAAAACACAGTCCTAGGTATGTAATCAGTCTTCTTGCAAATTTCTGTAGGGAGACATTATTGAGAAGTGTTTTCTATGGATTAATCTATGAGAGGTAAAGTAACAACATGGCATGAATTATTTCATTACTACTGATCTGCTTTTTTTTCTTTTCAGAATGTTTTTCTTTTTTTCCTCTTTTGCCATAGGGAAGAAAGTGGTAAAAATACATATCAAAATACCTTTATATATACCTTTTACCTTGTTTATATTCCCATACTACATGGAGGAAGATTAAAATACTAAAGAGTAAGCAAAAAAACCCTGAAAGTCAGTCTATTCTCTAGAAATTACTTCGTTTAAGTTGACCCTCTTACAGACCTTTCATAAACACTTTCTGTCTTTCATCTGCTCAACCACGGCTGAATAACATCCTAATAACTTCAGTGAGTTATTTCAGAGACGTATTTTTTCTGACACATGCTGCCTCAGGCTTCTCCTGAAAACATCATTCTTGAGATTTTGGCAATCACTTAGTATCCATCATTCTTTGCCATTCTTCCAGTCTTTTTGCATTTTGACTCCTTTCTAGGCATCTGTTCTCATTGTCTCCTCTTAAATTTGTCTCCATTTGGAAAAACGCATCAAGTTTGCAATAAGCAGTCCATTTCCAGCTCACTGCCATCCTTTGTTTAGAACAGTCTCACAGTTTGCAAAATGCAAGAAATCATTTGTGACTCATTCATGTAGTATTTGTCAACTTTTCTTTTTAGAACACTTGTCTGATAGATCTTTTCCTCAAGACAAATGTAAACCCCATGTGTTCAAGATTAGAGAAAAGCAATGTAATAACAAACTGGAAGAATAATTTGCAGATGGTATGTATTAATTAAAGAAAGCTATACTGGATATAAAAATCAATCCTTCTCACACAAGATCTTCAGAACTGAGCTGTTAAAAATGTTCCCCAGAAAGGGGCAAAACTTGGCTGTTAAAATCATAACTGACAGACTACAGCCTATAGTATGGTTTATTTAAATGCAGTGCTCAGACATGTGAGGGAAAAAATGGTAATATTTCTTCTTTATATAGGAGAATGAAAAGTCTCAAAAAGACAGAGAGTAATGTTATCACTGCAAGTATTCAGAAACCACATTTCTGTTCTTACAGCAGGAATCACAGCTTTGTGTACTTCAACAACAGCCTGTCAATGTATTTGTCAGGATGTAGGAGCAGTTACAACCTACACTCACTATTATCTGTATTCTCAGGAACAATGTGATATACAAGGGAGGAAAGACTGAATAGCTGGGTGGTTTTTTTATTTAGAGTAATCAACTGAAAGATCTAAACTACACCTCTGTGTTAATGGTTCATTTACTCTTAGGATTTCATTTGTGCAGCACTTCAAACAAACTGTGCTTGAGCATTAAAGACTGGTGGAACAGATCAGTTACTCTTTTAGTTAGTCTTTGCTGTCTTTGTCCAAGAAGAAAAAATAATTCACTTTGACAGGGTGAAAAGGTGGACTTGTATTTTTCTTTCACTCAGATGGAAAAACAAAGTCTCCAAAAAGCCCCATACTCTTGCCTGGCATAACACTTGGTTTTTTTCTTGTCAAATTGTTAGTGTTTTTCCTCGCTGTTTATTTATGTCTGCTTTTTCTCTTGTTCTGAATAGTGGATATTATGCAAGCCTTTTATACAACCCCGACCTTTGTTCAAAGAGCAAATAAATAATCCAGCCTTCTAGATGTTGGAGTGAAAATGGAAGGACAATGCATTTAAAAGACAACTCTAATTATGTTGTGGTTCTGTGGCATGTCCATGTTACTGAGATTAGAAATTGTACCTGAATAAAAAAGAACTGCTGCTGAATTTAGCTTTCTCTCTCTAGTTTTCTAAATAAAGCTCTAACACAAGTACTAAAGATCTCCCATCTCATAAAATCAGGAGAGTTAGGTACCTTCAAATAATATTAGAAAAACCCTTCACTGTTAATATGAACTACATACATCTAGTCAATACTTGCTTGGTTCTGAAGTGCACTCTGAAGTCTTTCATCTTACTTGCAACTCCAGGCAGACATTTCATTTGATATGAAGAATCCACTTCTGCAGGTAACTGTGAACAATATTCCATTTTCTTAAATGTACTTTTTATATAAAATGTTCTACTGGCAATAGAATGACACTAAAAATAGAAGAAGCATTAGGTTGTTTTTAATAACTTTTAGGACAGTGCCAACCTAGTCTTTAACTTATGTTGCGGTATTGCGTAGCTCTGAAAGATAAGATAAAGAAGTGAGATTCTTTTAAGCTTTACTTATATTTCTAACTTCCATTAAAAAGTCATTTAATAAATTCTTCTTTCTAAAACAGAGAAATTTCACCTAGTCCTATTTAACTAGTCTTTCCCTTCTTTGTTACCCCTCCCCTCATGCTATCATTACCTCTAGCACATTCATTTTTGCCCAATTTTTGATTGCCTTATCTAATCACAGAGTGAGTTAATATCACAAATGTCTGGTTGTAATGAAAGCTAATGGAAGCAATTTTCTGGTTTCACAAGATTTATTTATTTCCATGGGGATTGTTTTAACATCTATGGAGGAGAGAAAGCTTTATCTCTCTGGACTCTTGGAGTTTTAGCCTTTTTGAGAAATTTTAAATTTTTTCTTGAGAGAAATCAACCCTGAAATAAATGACCAAAATAATTAAATATGAATGGAAGGAGCGAGGAAGTGCAAAGTTGTATTGATAATTAACCATTCATAATCTTAGGTTCAGTGTGATTATAGCATTGAGGGTTACTTAAAAGTCAACTACCTCAGGTAACTTATAGAATTTATAGAATAGAATCAAAATTATTTCCTTTACAGTAACTTTGCTTCATTTTAATTTTTTTTCCTTCACACAAATAAAAAAGGATAGCCTTTCATAAAATTAATTCATTGTTATGATACTGGAAATGTTTTATGAAGAAAAAATTGATTATAGAGAAAGTAAAATTACTGCAGTATTTCACAACCAATTACAAAACTTAGAGATCATTTCAGGAGCAGACCTAGTATAAACTGACACACTAAATCACCAGGATAGTTCTCAATAGGCCCTGAAGAAATACTTAAAGCACTTCAATATAATAGCAACTAAAATGGAAAAAAAAAACCAAAAACTGATGTCAACAGCATAGTATTTCCATTTTTCTGACTTATTTAGGGTCAGTACTTTTTAGATAAGCAGACTTTTTACTCAGTTGGAGATTTTGGCTGGTTGTGTACATACTCTCAAAAATCAGCAAGGTAACTGTGGTTTTGGTTGGGTTAGTTAAACTTCAGCCTGAACAATGCTTGCATGTATCTTGACCATATTCATCAGAACTTAAAGTTATGTCTTAAGAAGCTCTGTCTGAGAAAACTCTGGTTTTTATTAAAGAATAATATGTGGGAAGGATGTGAGGTATATCCAGTGGGAAGTGCTGATGTTCTGGCTCAGAAGAATACAGTTTCCTCATCCTTACTTCCACAAAAAACTGTCCCAGCATCCTGAAAGGGTCTTAGAGAAGTAGTTAGCCTCATGGAAAATATTCTATTCTCTCTTACTCTAGGGAGAGAATAGAAAATTATAATAATCTGTTAATTTCTGTAACACTATCTTCAAATAAGAACCAACAGCAGACTTTAATCCCTGGCAGGAAGTAATTTCCTTACTTCCCACACAGAGCCCACAGAAACATTATTTCTTTATTCCTTGGCAGGAAGTAATTTCCTTACTTCCCACACAGAGCCTCTGAGGGTATTTCTGGCTAGGTACTCTCAGAATACTCTATTTTATTAATTAAGTACACAAACTATAGTGTAGGGGTTTGACCTTGGCTGGACACCAGAGACCCATCAGGCCTCTCCATCACTTCCCAACCCAGCAGCATAGAGGAGAGAGAATAAGATGATCAACAAATAGTAGATTGAGAGAAGGAACTTTATTGAAGAAAAAGAAAAAAAAAACAAAACCCAAAACAACACCCAAACTTGTGCACACATAAGGAAAAGGCCATCTCAGACAGACCTAATACATACAGTAAATTCTTTTTATGTCTTTTTACATAGGCTTTATTGTTAACATTATTTCTTGTTTGGCTTGGATTAGGTAGGGAAAGAAAATGCATAATTTTAGGTAATTTTTAAAAACAAAAATACTTTCCAAGTACTTTTTTTACAAATATATGAATATGAGTGTGTGTATGCACAGAAAACATAAATTATAATAAACTACTTCATATGTGATCTTTCATTTCCATTTTTTTTGGGGATCTTTGTAGTCATTAAATTTGGTAGAGGAAATTAAATTCCATTCTACACTGTATTTTTAATTTCTTGCTTATTTTTTTTTGGAGAACCTAATTTATGCTGGTTTCCCAATTGACAGATATTCCAAGAAGCTACAGAATAAATGGTTCTTCAAATTTTAAGGAAAACTGGACAAACTCTGAGCTCCCATCATTAAAAATTACCCTTAAATGAATTGACTCATGCAATTTTTATGTGCCATCTACTTTAAAATGCCACAAAACTACTTTCACATAAATGGAACTACCTAGTAATTAATTTACAAATATTATTGAGGAAGTATAAATGTAAAATAAATCCAATTAAATGTTTTTATTTTCTTTCTCCAGTTCTAATCTGTGTTCATGGTTATTGAATTCAGTGGGGATGTATTTAGGCCTCAACTCTGCAACACTTAAAAACAATTTATGTTTAGTTAAAATTATATTTTGCACATAGGACTGCTACCTACTAGCTGATTTACTTTTTTACAGTGTGTGATTTGTGATTCAACACTTATAATTAATAATTCAAATAAAACTTTTCTTGAAATCAGTAGATTGCAGAAGTAAAAATACTTCTGAGCTCTGGAGTCAGCACCATGTTTCATCTGGGAATTTGAGATATGTGTGCATAGAGTTGGAGATCAGAAAAGGCTTTGAGACAGAAAGTACCAAATATTAGCAGAAGTATTTATCAGGAACAGCTATATATGGTGAGAAACTTGTGCTGAGAAGGAAGAAAAAATTTTCACTTTTGAAAGGCCATTACAATTATACATTTATATAAATGTTTTCTAAATAGACATTGTTTGTGCTGTTTATTCCAGGACAGTTACCTGTACTGAATGCATGCTTCACAAATGATCTGTGATGACCAGACCTCATGTCATTTGGGAAGAAAATAAGTTTAAAAAAACTCTTCAGAGGCAAGTAACTTAGTATTTGTTAAATGCTCTTGTTTAATTTCAATTTTTTTTTACATGCTACCTAAAAATATATTTATATACTAATGTGTGCATGTGTGTGTGTTTGTGTATATATCTAGGTAGATAGATAGATAGATATGAGTGTGTGTTATATTAATTTATAAAATGGAAATATTTAGGTGTGTATTGCAAGTTTGTTGTTCAAAAAACATGCAGTCTGGAAATGATCAGCATACATATATCTCTGTGGGCAGATCTGTATCCATAACAGGTGTAATATTTTTGAAGAGTGAAAAGCTGACTCCGACCAGTGTTGGTGGTGGGTGAGCCTCTTACATACTCAGCTTGATTTGAAAACTGAAATCCTGCTCAAGGAGATGTGCTGTTCCAGGTAGTTGGCTGACATGTCGTCCTCTTTAGAGAACTAATAGCACTTAACTGACTTGCACAAGGCTATATACTGGTAAATTAGTGTCAACCTCAGAATATCAATTTTTAAAACTTTCTTAGCTTGTAAGTAAATAAATATAAATGGCTGCACAGTTGTCAGACTTCATGTATTTAGGTTTAATTCAACTTTTTTCTACTTTATTACTCTTCCAGTGGTTGAATTCACTCTCTGCTAACCTTCCATTTCCTTGTAACTAACTTTATATTTCTAACACTTTATTTAGCACCAGTGTGAGACTCTTGGTTTATACCAGGTATATTTATCTTTTCCAAGACACAACAAATCCAGGCTTCTGCTATATTTTACATAAACTTCTTTGCAGCACTATATATTGCATAACTCTAAATTTTTCAGTGAAACTTTAATAATGCAAACCATTTTACAAGCCATTACTGATACTTTGTCTGAAGATAATTACTATCTGCCTTTTGGCTTTATATTGTAAGTTAATAGTGTAGCAACAGAACACATACCTATCAAATAGGATTTTATCTTTTGCTCATTTTCAGTACTGACTTGCTTCATGGAATATTGCAAAATGTTGTCAAAACAATTGACCTGGGAAATATACTCCTTCATAAGAATTTGATCATGATTAGTATAATTCAATTGCAGAATGATATTAATGGTGCCTGATACTAAATGTAAAGTACTGATGCTTTCTGATATTTCGTGTAACATTTAAAGCAAACAGAAAAGGTTCAGTGAGACCAGACTTCCCAGAACGGTTGTCAGTTTGATGTGTTTCTTTGTAGAGGAAGCCTGACTTTCTACACTATTGTTTCTGTAAGAACCAATCAACTGTGTCAATGTGAACATGGAAGTAAACTGATATAAGTGTCTTTTTCTTAAAATTCAAATTATAAGAGGAAGAAAGGAGACGTATTTTTTTACCTTATCTGTGAAGATCTTGTCTGTGCACTGGTCACAGTCCACTGGAGGTCTAGGTGTAAGCATTTTAAAGAAAAGGGGTCTATGGCTACTTGGCAGCTACGATAATTATGACTTGGGACATAATTGCAAGACCCAGTAACAACAGAGAATTAATTAGGAACAGAGCAATCCAGAAAAGTCCTTAACTATGAACATGATTTAGTGTTATTTTAACTTTTACCTTTTCTTTTTGGGGTCCATGGGGAAGATGCCCCCTTCACTCCCCCATTATAATAATCCTAAGAACAGAGAGTGTACAAGTGATTCACAATGCAATTGCTCACCAACTGGTGACCAATGTCCAGGCAGTTCCCAAGCAGTGGCTCCCATCTAGCTTTCCCCCAGATTACATTCTGGGCATGATCCCTATGGTATGGAATATCTCTTTGGCCAGTTTCTGTTTGTGTGACCTCTCAACTTCTTGTCCCGTCAGCCTGCATGCTGGTGGGACCATGTGAGAAACTGGGAAGTCCTTGACTTAGTGTAAACGCTGGTTAGCAACAACAAAATCATCAGTGTTATCCAGGTGTGGTTTCATCTGTGCCATGAAGAAAGGTGGAATTTTACCCTGATATCTTAGATAAATACCTTGAATGTACCTGAGGTTGGGTGTGATAGCACTGTAATGTTTGTCACTTGGTAGTGACACAGAAGAGTGAGCAAGAGTCACCCTCCTCTCTGTAGTGGTAAGATTTCTCCTGGCATATTTAGAACTCTAATACTTACAGTCCCAGACCCTTGAATCAGAAGTCATTGAATGTTGGATTTCTCAGCTTGCAAAATGGTTCTGCTTGTTATCAAGTGACCTTAAGGTTTTCTTCACTAGTTTAAATTGAATAATATTAAACCTGAATTCAGACATGTCTACGGCAGCCATGAGGAGAGAAAATTGTAACTTCTTGAAGATTAAAAGTTCAAACTGTGATGGCTGTACCTTTTAACTCCATAACTGGCTTTTACCCTGGTCTCTGTAATCCTGTTAGCTTCATCATGTTGAAGAGATCGTGACATTTTCCAAAGCACCTGGGGGAAGCATTACCTTCCAGTTCATTGGCTAAGCTTTTCTCTGGGACAGCAGTGTCACCCAGCTGTGTCTAGTCTTTTTATGCTTCACAGAGTGGCTAAGGTTGGAAGGAACCACTGGAGGTCAACTAGTCTGACTGCTTAAGTAGTTGCAATTAAGGTTATAGTGATCTTTACTACTTCGTAGTAGTACATTAATATTTTTAGCTATTTCAAATTAAACCCAAAAACAAACCCCAAACCAGGTAGGATTAAAAGCAAGTGCAGAGGAGATGAGAAGATGAAGATTTACCATGTCTTTTGAAATAAACTTTATATAGGAAAACTGTAGAAGAGCTTATAATAAAGTGAATGAATGTTCTCATAAAATGTCTTTTTTCTCTTTGTGATTTGTAGCATACTCAAATTTTATCTTGTTAGTTTCTAATCTTAAAAATACCAGATTCCTAACTAGGAATTAGGCTAAATTGTACTTCTTTTAGACACTTGCGACATGTAATCTTGGACTAACTAGACAATTTGTGTGTCTTTTTCACAAATACAAAGGAGATTATATTTTCCTTGGTGAGATTTTGGATAGGTACATTGTAATAAGTGGCAGTTGCACTACATGCAAAATAAGTAACCCTTCTGGAAATTGGTAATTTCTTGAATGAGAAGAATAAGAATTCACTGAGATTTTTTGAGACAGAAGGAAAGAGAAAGAAATAAGATTAAGCGTGATAGAGAGACAAAGAAGAAAAAAAATGCAATTCTATAAACTACATCCCACTTAACCAGATTGGTATGCCCACATTTGTTTGGAAACTGGAATTTTGGTAGGTAAATCATCTAGTTTGGGCAACCTGTAAAATATAGAAACAAGTGCTAGCTAACACAACCTCTTCTAGATTTATGGAAAGCTTACATAAACTGACTGGTGTCATGCTTTAAAATTTAGGATGTGTTTCCTGGGTTAAGGTATGCATATGATTTTAAAATATAGCGTGAAGCTAGGTTTAGGTGGGGCAAAATTGTTCAGCTTTGCAAAAGAAACTTAGTCTGAAACAAAGAAAAAACTATTATGACCTGCATGATGTTAGAAAAGAGAATTTTTCTATTTCCTTATTTCTATGCTTGAAAAACATTGAATTAGGATGAATTATGAGCATAGTGTCAAAAACATGAAGCCATCTCTACTCCCAAGAGAAAATAGCAGCAACTTTAAGTAAAAGCAACTGTTTTCTCATTATATTTATTCATAGAACAGTAAGTTTTGACAGGAGATCAGGACCTCTAGGCACTGTTGCTATTCTAATTTATTTAATACAGTGAAGGAATTAATCTTAAATAGGGAGTGTTTTGACACAGAGCTGAATTGATGGCTCTGTGTTAATCTTTAACTGGGCTTTAATCATTACTTTTTGTTGCAATTTATGTCATTAACTTCACTTCAGCTGATTACCCATGAACTATTTCAATGGTGTGCTAAGCACTTAAAAAAATAATATTTGAATACTCTTTGTGGTCAGCAGGATCAGGGCAGTGATCATGCCCACATGTGGTTGAGGCCACACTGCAATTTTCAGCACTACCTGATACAAAAGTCTTTGAAGTGCTGGAGCAAGTCTAAAGAAGGGTAACAGCGATGGTGAAGGATCTGGAGCACAAATCTGATAAGGAGTGGCTGAGGGAGCTGTGGATGTTTAGGCTGGAGAAAAGGAGACTCAGGGCAGATCTTATTGTTCCTTAAAACTGCCTGAAAGGAGATTGTAGTGAATTGTGGGTTGTTCTCTTCTCCCCAGTAACAAGCAATGGGACAAGAGGAAATGACCTTAGGTTGTACTAGGGGAGGTTTAGACTGGATATTAGGGAAAATTTCTTCACCAGAAGTGTTGTCAAGCATTGGACCATGCTGCCTAGGGAAGTGGTTGAGCCACCACCCTGTAAGTATTTCAAATACCTGTAGATGTGGCACTTTGGTACATGGTTTAGAGGCAGACCTGGCCGTTTAGGTTAATGTTTGGATTTAGCGATCTTAAAGGGATTTCCCAATCTAAATTATTTTGTCCAATGATTCCACATATTTGTCACTGTTTTACATTAGCTGGAGTACTTTGGATACCTTCATAATGACTGTAAATAGTAGGTAAAAAAAGGAAGTAACCTAGAAGGGTGTTATAAATTAATTGGTTTATCATGGGCTAGGCATAGTTTTTGGAACATTTTTCAGATTCTATGTCTTGTAGAGAATATCGGCTGGTCTGTGATGTTATTAAAATTTCACAAGACTGTCTCTTCAGAGCAAGAAAGAAAAAAGTAAATGTCCTTAGTTGAGAGGAGGACCTAGCTGCCAATCAGAGACTGTTGAGTTTTTGAGTAGTACAACAGATTATTTTGAATTGTTTAATTGTATAAGTATTCTCTAATTAGGAATATTTGAGCACTGGCAAACTAAGCATATGCTGTATTTGGAATTAGGAAAATTCAATGCACAAATATTTACCTACCTAAGTTCTTGTTGGGCAAAGAAAAATAATAATCATAACTTCTTACTGTCTTAGTTACCCATCTTACCATCTTAGTTTCCTGACAGATAATAAAAGTAAAACTATTGATCTGTACATGTCTTATATATATGACTTTGACTTCCCAGTGTAAAACACTTTTAACATATTTTTGCTTTTAAATAAAAAATGTTGCATTGAAACCTAATATTAGCTATAATCAGTGAGTACATTTAAAATGACAAATGGATTGCCGCACTCTAATAGCTTGTCATCTGTTTTTGAAATTCTGTTTCTTTGAGAACAATAAAAAACTTAGCCTCCATGTAACGTGTATTTTCTTCATTATTCCCCCTCCCAATCCCTACAAAGAGGTGAAGTATCAGTATATATTGTGGAAATTTTCTAGCATAAAAACAGATATGAATTAGAAATGTTGGGCCATGCTAAAAGGTGAGTCTTTTGAGTCAGAAAGTGCTGGACAGAAGGAAGAAGTCACGAAATGGGACTCAGAGAAAAATATGAAAGGGTTATTTGTCTGGGATCATTAGTTGAATGAAATAGCCAAGGGGTATAGTGGATGACCCCGAAGACTCAGGTAATAGAAATGGGATGAAATTCAATAGCACAGCATGAAAGGTCATGCACTAGGGGCTAATAACAAGCATTTCTGCAATAAGGTAGGAGCTGATCAGCTGAGGTGCAGTAGTCAATCACAGGATGGCTATAGGTCTCCAATGCAATGCAATCCAAGGATATGTTAGCTAATATATTTCTAGAAGAGAAAAAGAAATCCACAAACCAGTACAGAAGCCTTATTATAATATTAACAATTGCTTTGATCAACTTGTTTTAAAAATACACATATTTATTTGTTAATAGGTGCAGAAAGGTATTACTGAAATGTCTCATCTTTTAATCGTAAAAATAAATTCTGAGAGGAGGCATGATTTGTTCCATGTAATCTCTTTAGGAAGGTGGTTATATGGGAGGTATAATATGTATATTTATAATATATGTAGGAAGGTAAATGTCAGTACTAGCCATTAAGTCAGTGTGTTTTGTTGGGGTATGAACAGAGGCATATTAACTATCTCTGGCTCAGACTGTATGTCAATTTAAAGGCCAAAAGCAATCAGAGCTGTGATGCTCTGGTTTGGCCTGCAAAGCAAAGTCACAAAAACAAATAACCTAGATAAAGTGAATCTTTATGAATTTTAGATTTTTTGGGATCCAGGTATCTGTAAGATGTAGTGCTGTGATGGAAGTAAAATTTTTTAGCTACATCTGTGGTAGGGAGTTGTTGGGGTTTTTTATTCATAATTTCTGTATGGAAAATTCCATTAACCAAGGATTTGGGCCCAGCCTCTCTATGATCTTCACTGACCAAGAATATGGACAATTAATATTTTCCTATTCATATAGAGACAGTATGTGTCTATGATGGATTAAAAAACTTCACAGAAGAAAGATACATTTAAAGAGGAATGTTTCAGAGAACAGTTTTGGCATATAAATAGCCTTTGGACAAATTGAAGATTAATCTTTTCAGATGCTGGTGAGTGAAGAAAAAGTGGGGAGAAAAAAAAGGTGTTCTGGAACTAAATAGACTGGTCAAGATAAATAAATGAGTTAGGGTTGAAGAATAGTTTTTTGGAGAAGCATAGATGTTCAAAGACAGATGCAGGAGTTTATTTCTGACTTGGTAATTATCAATGACAAGATGATTATTTCCATGAATCCACTCGAAGAGGAATACTTGCTACTTATTTGTATGTAATACAGAGAGTAGCAGGCTCATTAACTTTGACTTTGGTCAGCAGAGCAAAAGGATATGATGGAGGAAATTAGCTTTCCTGGTGGTGAAAGGCTCTGACACCTGCCATGGCTCTTTTCCTGACTTGCAATTGCCTCCGCAATTTGCTACTCTAGCTGAATGCTCCCCCAAACTCTGGGCACATGGTAATTCACATGTGAGTACTTAATTAATTGGCTCATTTAATCAGTGTGTGAGCAGAAAAGACCTTATGCTAGCAGTATTTCTCCCCAGGAGAGCTTGCCCATTTGAGAGGCATGGTCTCCATGTCCCCTGATAGCAATTAACAACTACTGAATTGCTCCACTGAATAATCATGAAATTCGTCTGTCTCGGACCATTTCATGTAGTCTAATAGTGCTTAAATTTAGTATCTTGCCAAACTGGGGCCCATTACAATCAACAGTGATTTCATGTGCTTTTTTGAACTAATTTAAATGAATGCATTATCAAGAGATGAAACTACTTCATGCTTGATGTTTACGTATTGATAGTTTTTTGAATATTTTTACATCTATTTGGGAAAAATTGAAATTGAAAAATTTATATTGAGAGCCTTTGAATTAAAAGCCCTCTCTAAATAATCAAAATAAATAACAGTAAACACCAGTGTAAATTTGTGCTTCAGTTTAATAACTAAAAGTTAGAACTAAATATCATATTTGTGTACATAATTTGGTACCAACACTCAATATAATGTAATATAACATAATATAACATAATATAATGTAATATAACGTAATATAACGTAATATAACGTAATATAACGTAATAGAACGTAATATAACGTAATATAATATAATAGAACGTAATATAACGTAATATAATATAATATAAATACTCAATATATATAATAATATACTCAATATAATATTTCTACCAAATGTATTTTTTTTTTTAATTCTCTTGAGGAAAATAAGGTGAACAAAGAAACATTAGTCTTGTGTGTTTTTGTTTAATATCTTGTTCAGAAAACAAAACTTTGCCAAGGTGTTTGAAAGAGACACACTCATCATTTGAGACCTTTGAGTGAACCTTCTGATCAGTAAGGGTCATTCTTAAAAGCAGGATCTCAACATCTGAAAAAAATCATAATGGTAGTTGTGAATGAAGGCAGTATTTCTTTAAATGCACTGCTTTTTGAGTCTGGAAAGAGCCCTGACCTCTAAAGCTTCAGGTTCTTCCTGTAAAAGTGGTATTTTCTCCACTAACTCTTGACATCCAGAAAAGCAGTCTTTGAAGACAGAGATCATTTGAACCTGCCTGCTTCTTCTAAAAACAATTAAATCCAACTCCAAGCCATCTGAAGTTTTCTTTTTGGGTTTCAATGCTATGAATAATTCTTCCAAGATGAACTGGGATGACCAGTCTGTTTGAATAGGTCATCAGCCCCTGTCAGAAATTTTGGAGAGAACATTCTCAGGGGTGTCTCAGATTGTGCGTCCAGGGCTGGATATGGTCTTTTCTTAAATGCTCAAATAAAATGGATATTTCAGTTAAATAATGAAAGTTAATCATATGTCAAGAAAAATGACTTAGGTAGAATTGTAGTATCATTTCAGTAATGTGAAAGTGTCATTGACTTTCATCTTTCAATTGACAGACTAGATTTCCCTCTCTCTACTCATCTTTAAGTATTTTGAATGCCCTGATCATATGTGGTTACATCCAATTCACATCAATGTAAGTCATATTAAGAAGTACTTTAAAGCAACACTGACTTTAAAACAGCAAAACAGAAGAGAAGGTTCCCATTTTAACTGTTCTAAAGGACAGTTCTTACTATAAAGTTTCCATATTAATTTCTATATAGCCACTCTTCTATATTTTGAAGAAAGATTATTGAGCGGAGAAAGCATTGAACTAAAATAAAGCAATGAAAGAGTGTTCAAAAGAAGCCTTCTTTTTCAAATGGCTTCTATCACATTTTTATCTCTAATGTAATTTTTCCTTTTACTTCAATCAATTTTTATTTATTTCTTTATTTTCCTATTTGGTATGTTTTTGCATTATTCCCTAGATAATCTGCATTAAGTTTTTTGTTTGGTTTGGTTTTGGTTTTGGTTTTTTTTTTGGTTTTTTTTGCATAACTTTAGTATAACTTCAAGTTCTGTCTTCAAGGTAGTACGTATCAGTCCTTCTCCAAGATTTTAAAATTACCTCCTCTTCTTTCTTTTCATATATTGTACATAGAAGCATGGAATGGTTTGGGTTGGAAGGGACTTCAGAGATCATCTAGTGTTGTCCTGTTTTGTCCCCCTCCCTCACCCCACCATGGACAGGGACATCTTTCACTAGACTAGGTTGCTCAGAGACCCATCCAAAGTGGCCTTGAACTTCCTGGGATGGGGCATCCATAACTTCTTTTTGCAACCTCTTCTAGTACCTCACTACCCTCACAGTAAATAATTTCTTTCTAATATCTTATGTAAACCCACCTTCTTCCAGTTTCAAGCCACTCCTCCTCATCCTATTACTATACTACTCTTGTAAAAGTCCCTCTCTGTCTTTCCTGTAGGCCCCTTTAAGGTACTGGAAGGCTGGTAAAAGGTCTCCCTGGAGCCTTCTCTGATCAATCCCAACTCTCCCAACCTGTCTTCACGGGAGAGGTGCTCCAGACCTTTTCTCATCTTCGTGGTCCTCCTCTGGATTTGCTTCAATGAGTCCACATGCTTCTTATGTAGGGTGTCCCAGAACTGGACACAGCACTCCAGGTGGGGTCTGATGAGAGCAAAGTAGAAGGGCAGAATCACCTCCCTCAATCTGCTGGTCACACTTCTGATGCAGTGCAGAATATGATTGGCTTTCTAGGCTGCAAGTGCATATTGCTTGCTCATTTCCAGCCTTTCATCCATCAGCACCCCCAAGTACTTCTCATCAGGGCTGCTTTCAATCCATTTTCCTTCCAGCCTGTATTTGTGCTTAGAATTACTCCAACTCAGGTGCCGTTTCTTACAACTATTTGAGATTCATGAGCATTGCACAGGCACGCCTCCCAAGCCTGTCAGGGTCCATCTGGATAGCATTGCTTCCTTCCAGAATATGGACTTCAACACATATTTTGGTGTGTTTGGCAAACTTCTAAGGGTGCATTCTATCCTGTTGTCTATGGCATTGGCAGATGCTGAAGACCGCCAGACCCAGTAACAAACCCAGAGGTTCACTGGTGTATACTTGGGCATCAAGCCATTGACCATAGTCCTTCGATGCAATGATCTAAGTAATTCCTTCCCCATTAAGTAGTCCGTCTGTTAGATCCACATCTCTCCAGTTTAGAGATAAAGTTGTTGTATGGGACAGTGTCAAATGCTTTGCACAAGTCCAAGTAGATGATATCAGTTGCTCTTCCATTATCCACCAAAGCTGTAACGCCATCACAGAGGGCCACTGAAGTTTTCAGGCATGATTTGCCCTTAGTGAAGCCCTGCTGGCTATCACAAATCACCTACTTATTTTCCATGTGCCCTAGCATGGTTTCCAGGACGATGTGCTCCATGACACTTTCAGGTACTGAGAAAAGACTGACCGGCCTGTAGTTCCCCGAGTCTTTCCATTTTAAAAATGGTTTTTTTAAATTATGTATCCTCTTTTCGAGTCAATGGGAACTTCACTGGGCTGCCATGACTTCTCAAATACGATGGATAGTTGCTTATCCACTTCCTTCACCAGTTCTGTCAGGACCTGCAGATGTGTCTCATCAGGTCCCATACAGTTGCTAACCTTCAGATTCCTTAAATTGTCTCAAACCTGTACTGCTCCTACAGTGGGAGCCTCTACATTCTTACCAGTCCCCACATTTACCTTCTATAACTCAGGCACTGTGGCTGAAACATTTGCTAGTGGAGACTGAGACAAAAAAGTCCCACATTGATTATTTCAGCTTTCTCTGTGTCCTCTGTTACCAGGTCTCACATTTCCTTCCAGAGAGCACCCACATTTTTTCTGTGATTCCTTGTATCACCGATGTACCTATGGAAGCTTTTGTTGTTTTCCTTGATGTCCTTGGCCAGATTTAATTCTGTTGGGGCTTTAGCTTTCCTAACTTGATCCCTGGCTGCTTGGACAATTTCTCTGTTTCCCTTCCAGGCTACCAATCCTTTTTTTTACATCCACTGTAAGCTTCTTTTTTGTTTTACTAGTACATTTAGTATGAACTCTTACAGAAATTGTGCTGTAAATGGTTTCTTTTTACTATTTTCATGGGACAGTAAAAAATGCCTTTATAAAGGTTATGTTTTGTTTTCCCTCTTTTCTTCAAAAAAAATCAACTCCACAATACTTTAATCTAAAAAATATTCTGAGGATTAGTTCTCTTAAGAAACTTAATACCCCAACCGAAATTTTTGCCAAATGACATAAATTTGAGCACATCTGCACATATACCTGCCCTACTCATACCACAGGCTTCCACTTTATGTACCTATTTAAGAAACAGTCACAGGAAAAAGTGACAGAAGAAGCCTTCTGCTGTATGTATATATCTGAAGTAAATTCTAGAAAAAGTCAACTAATCTCTGGAAGATTAAAAAAAAAAAAAGAAAAAATCTAGCATTTGATTAATATTTTTAACTTTAAAAAAAAATATTTAACAATGTTAGTTACACTTGTGCAACTGCAAATGCCCTTCAGAACAACAAAGTCAGTATTAGACAAAGAGAAGATATTTCCAGAAGTACTTGATTCAAATTAAGGTAGTTTTGTTTTTAAGTTTTTCAATGTCTAACCATATCTCAGTCTAGAGAAAACTTACACTAATATTTCCTGGATAGACTGGAATCCATCATCAACAGACAGATGTGCTTATGTCCTCTCTCCAGTCAAGGAATAAGGTAAGATGGTGACATCCAATTTTCTTGTTTATATACTGCAAACATGTAGCAGTGTAAAGAAGAGGGAGGAGTCATCAGTTCTCTATATCCCATTAAAATTGCAACATCAATGAACAAGAGAGATTTAAAAAGAATTAACCAAATGTTTCAAGAGAAGAATGATATTAAAGCATTTCTATGATACCTTTAAAATTTGATATAGAAATTCCTGCTATATTCAATATTTACTGACAATTTCAACATCTAGATAGAAGTTACATAAACAGCAAGACCTAGTGAAGCAGAGTGGGAACTTGTATATAACTGGGTTTGTAAGGTTTTTATGGAATTATTTCTGCCTATTATGTTGATAATTCAAATTTATGCTAGTTAAACTGATGAAAACTACAATACTTTACAAAAATCTATATTTTTTCAAGAAAGATGAAAGAGATTTTGGTCATTTTTTAAAAAGTCTGAAACTACTGAACTAAAGATTAGTTAATTTTTCTGTAAAATAATGCAGGGATAACCTCAGCAGAAATGAAATTAATTTAATCTTTGTACTATCTCATGTTTATGCAGTCAGAATACAGTAGGAGTATGCTTATTTTTTGTAAATTCACAGATAGTGAAAAGTAGCTGTGGTCATGTCTCTTTGAATAGAAATTAGAACATGTATTGTTATAAATAATAGCAAACAGAAATCTACCCTTAGCTATGGGTTGTGCAAGGTTATTTTAGCATACAGTGCCCCCGAGAGTTCTCGATTGTTGCCAAAAAATTCTTCATGTTCAAATTAATTAATGGGTACCAAGTTTAACAGAAGACAACAGCCAGATTTGAGGAGAGAACTATGCCATTAGCCTAATTTAATTTGAGGTCAGGATTAAAGCAAAATCAAGAAACTTTAGATTAAGGAAATGATTTTTATTTTTTAAAAATATTTGGTATGTCTGCATTAATAGAGTCCTAAAGACACTTTGAAGATTTTAATATCCCATTTACATTTTCAGCCATTATTTTAAACTGATTTGTCTATCTTTGAAAGTGATTAATGCATGGAGCCTAGACACACTGACTAAATAAAAAAACCATCCCCCTTAGGAACTCTTCACTGAAAACATTGTCCTAGTTACTAAAATAATAATTATAGTGAAAGTTTCTGGAGATAAAATTATATCAAATATGCCTCTGAGCTTAAAACTTATTTAGTCAAGCTAAAATTTAGCTTGACCCAAAATTTATTGAACCAAGCAATGTGTTTACAGAACTCTTTGAAGGAAAAATAGCTTGATAATAAATCTGAGAATGGATATAGGAATAAATTCCATATAGGAAAAACCTTTTACATGATTTTTTTTTAAACATTTTTTTACATACATATTCTATCTACAGTGAGATTTTGTTCTGATCTGAAGCACACTTACGAGATAAGAAGAAATGATAATATTTCCCAGAGCTGCATTCTTTTTAATTACATTTGCATTCCACCTATCTGTGATAGATAAGTAGGCCCTTGACAGGAGATTAAAGTTAAATGATGCCCCTTACTCAACATTTAGCTATTTTTGTATGTGAGTTTATGAGCTTCTTGGGCAATAACTTTAAAAATGACAAATGTACATACCTGTGTGTGCATGTGCACACACATCTGATAAAGAGAAAAAGTGCAGTTTGCTCTAAATTGTCCATGTTTGAAACCGAGGTTTATTTCTAACTGTTTGAGGGCATTTTGCCACTCTTGCATTTTAAATACTAATAATCTGTTTAGTCTGGACCTTTAACATGATTACTGTCATCCAAGCTCCTATTTCTTTATATTAGGTTATATGTTTTTAGTTCCCTCACTCCAAATTTCATTGATTTATTATAAAAGTGTTGCATTAAAATAGTACTAATTATTACATTAAAATCAGTTTTAGGCACAATATGGTTTAATTTTTCCTAGTAATTGTCCACATATTTTAGAGTGAAACTATGTTCATTTGCTAACTAGCATGTAAGTAAATTTCTTAGCTGATACACTCTGGGTAGGAATCATAACTGAAACTGCATTTCTGAAAATCAATACTGAAATTTTTGTTTAATTTGTTATCATTTCTGAAATTTGTTATCATTTCTGAAATTTGTTGCATTTCTGAAATTTGTTATCATTTCCCAAACAGGATTTTAGAAGTTGTGGCTAGAACTATAATGCCTACCTAATGGATCGTGAAAATTTAAAAAATATAGAGAACTTCATTAATTCAGTGCTTTACAGTGACAATTCCAGAAGTGTGTTGTACCATATGGTTGAAAAAGAAAGAAATTAAATGACAGCTGTTAATCCATTCGGTTGAGAACATGACAGAAAAGACTTTATTTTGTCTTCAGCATGTATCTCTGTCTCCAATATTTTTAACTTAGTAGATACAGCATATGTATCATTGTAGATGGGAGCAAAGTAAAGCAGATGTGTGCATTTTATTACATGGCTGGTTAATAATTTGCTAATGGTTGATACAATGATCTGAACTTTTCTTGGAGCTCCCCCATTCCCTTCTTACAACTGTTCTCTCCAGCTCTTATAATTCAGTGTTGGAAATCCCGCATGAATTGATTTCATTCACTAAAAAGGAGTCTCACAGCAGCTTTGTGCTGTAAATATTAAGAAGAAAGAAATATAGAGTTTAGCTCAGTTCAGCTACATAAAATATTTCTTGTCCTTCACTGCTAAACTTTTTTTCCCATTCTTTGTGCAATTACAATATTGGTGGAAGTCTTGCCTTCCCATACCTGTATGGAAAAAAATAAGATAATTTTTTTCATTTCTCAATGTATTGCCTTTATTCTACTGAGCAGCCCCATTAGCTTTATGAAGAAGATAAAATGGAAGAGCTGTATGATGAATTGCAGCTTCTATCTTCCTTTATCCTACTTTTCTGTAGTACAAGTATGTTCGTAATACATGCATTTTTTAAAGTCATGTGCCATTCTCATGTGTGTACTGTATGTTTGACTAACACAAAATATTTGCCAGACAGAGGAAGCCTCTTCTGACAGTTTGCTTATGGTCTCAGCTCATTCTTTTCACAGGATCACACTTTAATGATTTATTCCAAATTTGGGTGTGGGCGAAAGGGGAAGAAAAAGAAAAATAAAACAAAAATTCAAAGGAGACAATTTTCCACCTTTTTATTCTCTTCCAAAAAACGATCAAAACCAAT
This sequence comes from Loriotus luctuosus, assembly GCA_035582745.1. Classification (NCBI taxonomy): domain Eukaryota; kingdom Metazoa; phylum Chordata; class Aves; order Passeriformes; family Thraupidae; genus Loriotus; species Loriotus luctuosus. Next base: position 50,464,436 of record JAWWEY010000208.1, read on the forward strand.
TTAATTCTGTGATTTCTGCAGTTCTTATCAGATAATCTATTTAGGAGTTCTGTGGATTATCAGCTTTTTCTATATAAAAAGAACTATATTGTCTGGTCCATGGCATGTTTCAATGTTAAATTTGCTTTCAGTCTCACCGAAATAATTTTGTGTTCTGCCTACCCCTGAAGCTCCTTATTCAACACTAAGTTTGACTACAACAAATGACAGAGAGTGATTAGAAGTTTCCGCCATGGGGAATTCTTGGCTCCACAGACATTTCCTCTGAAGGCTTTATTCCCGTAACAGGCCTGTTTCTGCATTACTTTGATGGTGAATAGTAAGGAAAGACGCAAAAATCTTCTTTTTCAGGACTGACAGGTCAATACTGCATGCACATATTGGAGAATACATTTAAAAAAATAGAATTACTGTCTTTTCAGATATCATTACTATCAGTGTTGTCTTCTACTAGTTAGTGAATGAAAAGTAGTCATGGGACCTTACAGAAAGTGCAAATGTTTTCCGTTGGTTTTTTATGTCTTTAATATAAAAAGAATTTTGGTTCCACTCTTAGGCAACACATGGTTCATAACCCAGGGGAATCTTAATTTTTGTAGAGCTGCAATTATTTTTCTGATGTTTAGATATGATATCACACTTCATCAGCACTACTCATCAGTACTACTCATTCTCTTTGAATACATCCCTATATCATGATTCCTCTCCATCAGGAGAAAGAACAGGTGAAATAACTGTCCTTTTTCTATTTTCTTGTTCACTTAATGTGATAGAAGTTTTGATGCTTTGACATAAATATCCTCAGGGCTACAGAGGCTTAATTTCTCCAGACTCTTTATTCTTTCAGGAATTCTAAATTAAACTACAGATTTTCCTCATTTGTTTTGTTACTTGGAGAATCAAAGCACATGGATCTGACATCAAAAATAACACTACATCATCCTAAGATGAGCTCAATTGTTTAGAGCATGCTTCTCATAATGCCACTGTGGGTTCAAACCCTGTATGCGCCATTTACTTCAAAGCTGGACTCTGTGATCTTTGTGGGTCCCTTCCAACCCAGAATATTCTGTGAATCTGTGAAATTAGGACCCATCTGGGCTACATAACATAGGAGTTTGGAATTACATTATATGAGAAAAAGCTGTAACCTAACTCCTCAAATACAATTCCGGAATTAACTTCGATGGGATAGCTTATGATACATGGTGAAAGTTTCCATGAGTTGGTGCAGTATCCATGTGTTGGCATGTGTTAGCGTAGAGACAGCAAATCAAGACTGACTGAACAAATTTGTTTCTGGATTATTATGTTTACCCTTTGCCCTGAAGATATTTTCGACAGAATAAGAAAAACTGGGTGGGTCTGTTTTGTGGATGTGTTTGGAAGAAGTACATGAGACATTTTACCTATACTACCTGAATTTGGCTTCAGACTTTGTTCCAGTGTGAAACAGTTCTAATTATGGATATTGAAAGAGACTTGATGAGAGGGACCAATCTGAGTTTTCTTTACGCCTCAACATGTGTAGCACATGACGTGAAAAATGGCCACAGGGGCTGTGCCCGCGCTGGGAGCGCTGTCCCCTGCTTGTAAATGTCGCCCGGCCCGCCCCGGGACCGCGCAGACTCCGCGCAGCTCATGGTGCGCACGCTCCGCCCGCTGAGCTGCCGCCGACAGCGCGCCCGCGGTACCGCGGGGTCCCGACGTTCTGATTGTCTCCCTTTCTCTCTTCTCTCCTCTTTGCTCCCTTTTCTATCCCCCCCTTTGGTAGGAACACTTATCTTCCTTTATCAATAAAGAGTTCTCAGATAAAACATTGCTGCATTTGCACTTTATTTTTGTCCGAGAAATCTATCAGAAACAATCATCCCTGACTCCCCTTTTACAGGAGGATACAACACCTGCTCAAGAATATTTGTTGTAAACATATTTGTTTTCTTATGTGTGGCTGGCAGATTGCTAATTTGAAAAATTCCATATTTCTGTACGGATAAAATAATTCTAGTATGTTGACTACACTTTGAAAAGTAGTAGTAATAAATTTCTCTTAAATTAAATTTGAAGCCTGATCAGCTTTGGTTAATATTTTTGATTGCACAAAAGTTTGACTTTTTATAAAGTTCTTGGTATGGCACTGAGCACTACCTTCCTGGTAACACATGTGCCATGCAACTGAATGAAGTTCAGCTGTTTCTAAAGTGGCTGAGTCCATGTGAATTCCTTGATGGCACTGACATTACAGATCAGAAAGTTGTCATGCTACTGGACACAGGTTAATAAGACTGTAATAACTGTTTCCAAGGCCTTACATTTGTGCATTTATACTGCCCTTTCCATTTGGAGGTACCAATGACCATTTTGTATTGTGTAGTTTTTAGTAGCCTACGTTTAACATGATATGTGTATCTCTGACTTTTTCAGCTGAATTCTTACAGATATTTTTTTTTAATGAAGCTGGAACTTCTATTGGTCTGCTGCATTTTCTTAGGTTGTTTATTGTGTATTATGTAAAATATGATCTTTCAAACTTGTTGTAAATACACCCACCGTCTGTGAACTTCATCACAGAACACTTGGCAATTTTCAAGCAATAGGTAAACTATTTTTGTCTTATTTTGTGGTACTAAAGCCAATTTAAGTTTGAACATTTTTTTATTAGCTGAAATAATGCTGCTTTTTCACTGCCTATTCACATGGGAAACACCAACCAAACTGGAAATACTCAGCTACAAGTGCAACAGCCTGTGAAGTTGCACAAGGGATTTATTTTTACTTATGAGAAGATTCTGTGTTATAGTTTCTTGTGCCACTGGTACCATGGCATCTGCTATTTTCATGGCTTTTCCACCTTTTAGTTTTTAGTAAAAGACATCTAGGGAAGTTTTAGAACACATTAAAGATCATATATTTACTCAATATATCCAAGGACATAGTGGGAGCAATATATAGTGTTCATTTTATTATTCAAAGTTAACTTTTACTGTTTGCATACTGTGATTGTTCAAGTTGTGCGGCCGTGCACTGGCGTCTGGAGCCCGGCTAGCTCCACAAGGCAAAGCCGCAGCCTGGTTGGGCCGGCCGGCACAGCAGCGCGG
>JAWWEY010000208.1:50467633-50497686 GCA_035582745.1 Loriotus luctuosus
CAGGGAAGCAGCAGAATATCTCCAAAAGCAACGGGGGATAACAGGAAACAAAGTAACGAGACTGTGAGGAGTCTAGCGGCAACCTCAGCAGCCTGTCACTCTGTCCACACAAGGGCGGGCACAACCCAGGGGTTTTAAATCCCCCTAAGTGGGAGGTGCACCCTGAGGCCAAGCAAATCAGAGTACAGAATATATTAACAAGCATGCATGCGATACCAATCAAAATTTGATTAGGGAGGGACAACTTCTCCTAATCCAATCACCCCCTGCCCTGGATGGAAGGTTCTAGGATGTGGGAATGGGCAGGGGATGACGGACAGGTCGGTCTCCCGGACAACATGGGAGGAGGGATGGAGATAATGAGGAAAACAAGGATGGGTTAACAGGATTGACAGACTAGCAATAGGTAAAGCGCAGGAAAAGAACTCGGGACAGAACCATTACAATCAAAATGTGGGGGCCAATAGGAACAAACCAACGTACAAAACAACAAAATCCAACTTACAGAACAAAAACCAACTTGGAACTGAAACGAACCAACCAAACGCACCCCAACAAAGTTGGTTGCTTGAAGTGTTGTTTAAAGGGTTTTCTACAGAATAAAGGTACTTCAATATAATCCCTTTTAGAGCTGAGCCATTACAGTTTTGTTTTTTTCTCAAATAGTCTCTTTATGTCTTAAGTGACTTCTGGGTGTCAATTTATTTTCCATTAACTCTTTCAGTGGTGCTGAGCAGCATATTTTCTATGGTATCTGGAGGAATATTAAAAAACTGTTCCAAACAGTTTATTTCCAAACAGTCTAGACATTTATTGCCTCAAACGCAGTATTTTTATCAAGATACTTGTTCAAGAGTATTTTCAGTAGCATCAATAAAGCTCGTAAAACTGGTTTTAAGCACCAATGGAACTCATAAAACCCATGAGTTAATAAGCTTATTTAGTGATTATGATTGGTTACTTCACAGACTGAGTACTGTATTTTGGTGAGCAACTACTGAATCTACTATCTACTGCCAACTAACATTTGACAACAGTTTTGACATCTCTGGCAGTAACTGAATAGTTGTGCATGAAATGTCATTATGAATAGAATTAGTACTAACCTCTACACAAATTTCTGAGACCTTCCATATCTTCTTTGTTTTGGTTCAATATCTTGAATGGTAGGGAACAATCCTATTATTTCAAGCTAGCAAGTAAAACTTAAAGAAAGCGGAAAACCATTAAACAACTTTCAGACAAGCAAGTAGACTTAGAAGGTTCTGAGAAGAAAATATAATCCACTTAATATGAGCTGGGAAAGACCTTTATACATAGATGAACATATATATCAAGAAAAAATAAACTAAAAATATACCAAAAGGAAAAGACAATGTTATTCTCCCTGTATCTGTATACCAAGTGAAGAGAAATTAATTTGTCCTAAGAATGATTAAATTAGTCTTGTGTATTGTTATCAGTCACAATAATAGTATTATCTCTGCTGTACCTTTTTTGCTCTTAAGTGTTGCCTACTTTCACATGCCTTCCCTTTATTGCTACATGGATATGATACGTGGATATGTGGATATTTACATTGACATGAAAGCAGTAATCCTAGTTCTCTGATTTACTCTTGGTGTAGGTAGGGTGTCCTGTATTGGTGTTGTAAGGAATCAACTGCTTGAAGAAACTGGAGCTGGCAAAGACATTCCTCATTCGCCATCTGAATGGACTTTGGTTTAAGAAAACAGGGAGATTTATGCAGAACTGTGTGTGTGTCTGTTTCCTCAACCCTCCAATGCAAATATGCTTTATGCCTCCTGAATGCCTGTGTTTCCAATGAGACATGTGAAACTGTCAGGTGGAGAAGGCTTAGTCATGGGATTCCTGGCTGGAAAGGACCCCTGGCACACTCAAATCTTCTCATGGGCAAAAGAGGAAGATGGAAAGACTCTTTACAAGATGGTAAAATAATTAGTTTATATTCCAATTGTTCATCACTTCTCTGTTCTGTTGTTTTTAAACATGGTTTTATTTGAATGCTTAAAGTTGCATTCCAAAAGTGACCAAGCATTGCTGTTTCACAAAATACTCTCTGGGATGAAGAAGATTTGCTATACCAGTTATTTTTAAAGAAGGGACATAAACCAGTGGTTTAGTAACTTGATTTTTCTGAGGAATATTTCTTCATGTCACCATTCGTACAGTCACAAAAATGTGCACATGTACAGCATGAATACTGTTGTGTGAACAGTAGTATTCAATAATGAAATGCTCACAAACCTCTGTTGTATCACCTAGATTCAAAGTATTATAAAGAAAGATGAGGGTCACTTTTTAGTAAGGCCTATACAACGGGACAACGGGTAGTGGCTTGTCACACAAAGAATTAAGTGTTGCAACTGATGTTGCAACAGTGTCTGGAAAATTCATGGTCCAATAGAGAAATATTTTTTTTCTCTTTCTGCTGGCACTGCTCTGACAAAAAAGGCCACAGTTTTACCATCCCAAGATCGTGCCTGAGATGCCTACTGTGACTCTTCCCTGATTTTCAAAGGTGCATTTAATTTAACATTTCCTGATTTCTTCAGTGGCACTGCAAATGAAGCGTGGAGAGAACATCAGAAATTATTATCTATAATTGCACAGCAATTACATGAGGTGACATTTCTTAGAGCATGCAACATATGTGAAATTTCTTTAGGCATCCTGTAACATTGTTTTCTTTTCTTTTTTTTTGTAGATTCAATATGAACTGTGATACTATTAATGTGTTCTCTTATTAAAAGTTATTAAAAGGACAAAGCAGTAATCTTACTATATATCTCCAATTTACTTTGATAATGTAATTTTACATTAGAGGGATTGCAGAGTTGCATGATGTCTCACTAGCTCACAGGCTATGATTCTTGTCACCTTTCTTAAAGAGAAAGTCAATTCTTAACAGTTTTTTTTCCAGGCTTCTAATTAAAATGTAAAGTAATTTCTATTACTAGAAGAATATAGACTAGGATTCATAATTGGAAAATTGCAGCTGAGGGAAGGTGTCTGGAGACAATGCTACGAAAAGAATGCTCTATGCTGCTGTTATTTTTGATGTATGAGACAAAGATTTTTTTTTCCCATTCTTAAATAGTTTCCTTTTTTTTTTTCCACACCAGGATGGGATTGTTGATTTAATCCTGCAAGAAAACTTCAGTTATGACATTCTATGCATTTTAAGATAATCAAATTAAAAAGACATTAGGTGCTGTTAAAGTGAATGTGAAGTTGCCAGGACTCTTGTGATGATTTATTATTTTCTTTGAAATAGATTGGAGACTGTATCAATAGACTTACACTTGTGGTGTGACTTTTCATAGCAAGAGTATGCATTTGTCTTTTAAATGATACGAGACTACTGCTCATATTTTCACAGTAAAATTACAGATTTTTTATGAGAATCCCAGAATCTGGGGACGACTGAAGAAATTCAGCTCACTATTTCTGATAATATTAATTACCTTTAGTCATGATTATTCACTGTGCTAATATTTGAGGAAGTAAAAAAATAGTCTTCGTCTGTCCTTTAAAATATGTGAAGCTGCTGTTAGTTATTAAACAGCAGTTAAAGAGACGTTAGAATATTTTGACAGTGGAGCAGCAAGGGGGGAAACAAATTAGAAAATAATCATGAGTCTGAATGAGCAACAAAACATGTTGTGCCTGTCATGAATGGCAGGTGATGCTTAAAGAAGTTGCATGGTATGTCTGTGTTTAGAAAAAAGTACCTGCACAGAGAACAGAAAATTGGAGAAAGGTCTTTGCAAGAAATCCTCTGAACACAGATTTTAAGGAAAATGGAGCACAACTTACCAGTCTTGTTTCTCTTTACTCTGACCTTTTTTCTCCCTTAAGTTTGAAAAGGATTTAAAACTTCTCAAAACAAGGGGATTGAGCAAGTCTATTTTCTTTCCTGCTGACCTCTAAAGTCTCTGTTATACCACCAATGTGATAATACCCAAGCATGGTGGCACAGTGAAAGTTACTAGTCGTATTTTTACCACACATTTGACAACCTAATTTTTCTGGATTAATCATTCCTGTTCACATGACAGGAATCTCCACCCACTCAAAGGGTGGCCTGAGCTAATTTAACATAGGTGATGTAACAGAAATATTCCTGTGTCTGGGGCATAGGAGGTCAAAGGGACAGAGAAAACCGATTAGGCAGCTGCTACAATGAAAGTAGAGGTATCAAGTGCCCCACATGGTGACCAGTCTTTTTGCACCTATAACAAGTTCCCACCTGATAGCAGGATACCATCAGGGTGAGACTATGAAGGAACAGTTCTGCATGACAGTAGTAAATAAACGGTTTTATTATACTTTCTTATAGTAAAAAATACAACAATATAATAATATAATAATATATAATAATATACTTTACATAAAGGTAAATATTCCTGGCCATTGTATTGTTTTTTTTGTCTTTCCTAACTGATTGGTGTGTACACACATCACCACATGCTTAAATAGTTGGGAGGAATGCTGCACTGAGTATTCACAATTTGCTGTGTTTGGAGCTCTTCTGTCTTTCTCTCCCCTCTGCTCCATTCTTTGTTATGCCTGTGCATATAGAAGCCTTATGATATGATGAGGCAGAAAATTCTCTGCCTCATCCCCTCCTAATCCCTCATTACTGGATCTGAAATAAATCACACTTTGTTTAATCACCAGATGGAGACAGCCTGTGCATCAGCTCTCCTGTGCAGATCAAAATTTGTTCTTTATGGAAAAGTCAAATCAGATACTATCTGATAGGTAATTTTTTTTATTAAATTTAGGATTAAGAAAACAAAAAAAAAGTGATTTTGTAAATCACTTACACTATATTTTCAGTTGTCAGAAAAGAGTATGGATTCTTTCCTCTTAGTCTGAAGCTCTTTTTGTTTGTACTTTTCTTCCAAAGCAGATTGTATTTTAAAGAAACTTTAAATCTTTTTCTAAGTAAAAAATCATCTTTTGGATTACAGAGGGGGAAAAAAAAACCCCATGAAAAAAGTATCTGTCTATCAAAAAGAACATTTATTCCAATTATGTTTTTCCTGTCCTCTCCAGAACTCTCAGGCTCTGATGAGCAGATATGAAAATTCCACCAAAATTTGAAATGAACTTTTGAACCTGCAGTGCTGAAAATTAATAAAACAGCTCTGTCCTCTCTGGCTGATACAATAAATGATATAATGCCAGTAAGAAAAGATTGTTTTGCAGAGTGATTTTGAGTTAGAAGGATTACACTGCACCACCAAACACACTGCAGTTAGGGTGATCCTATTAAGAAGTTGAAGTATGAATGGAGACATTTGTTTAACCAGTATACACACAGGAAGATGAAATAGTGCAATATTGCTTTCACAGGGTAGGCTTATTTTGGTTTTAATCATGCTGCTACATTCCTAGGCTAGATTCAATTTTTTTTCTAATATGATAATTAGAATTCTGTTCCCCTCTAATAATTTAATATTGTTTCTGTGTAAAATTTTATATGTATAATATTTTATAAAGTGTATAATCTTGTGAGTAATTATTTGCTTAGTCTACCAAGTTTTAGCTGAAAGTAACTAAAAGCTTTTTTTTTTCTCTATAAGGGTATGAGAGTATGTGCCCTATATTTTTCCATAGAGCTTGCTCAACTGGAAAGTTATGTTGATGAATTTTATTCTGCATTTTTTCACGCCAATTCCAGATTAAAATAAGTTTGAAGGCAAGCATCTTTCTCAGCCTTCTAAAATGTATCCAAATGTCAAACATTCATTTTGAGTTCTAGGAAATCAGTGTAATAAAGACTTTTGTAAGATCTTATAGAACAAGAAAATTATCACTAAAATTAACAGTCTTATCCTTTTGTCTCCAACCGACTGCAGACATTCTCATGCATCTCTTCCCCTTTAGTTTAGATATTTGTTTGTTTTTTAGAAAAAGCTGCACTTCAGTATTCATGAAAATATTGCTTAGAGGAGGGGTCAGTCAGAAAGTGGCAGTGTTACAGAAACTCAACATGTATTTTTGAACTCTCTGATCAATATTAGAAAATCAAGGCTAATTTTCAAATAGCTCCCATAAATATTCATTTATAAGAAATTGATGGACCATGGATTTTGTTATTCTGGAAACTTGTTCTAGTTATACTTATCTCAGATGCTATGATAGCTGCCATAGATAGAGAACAGGAAAATACAATAAGTACAGAAATATTTTTTATTTGTCTTATGCTGCTGAATTGATGAAAATTCCTTATTGGTTCAGTAAGTCTCAAAAAAAGAAAGAAAAATATCTCCTGTTATGGAAACTGTTGCTGAAGCACATTGTTAACTTCACTATCTTCACATACTCACTTTCTCAAGCTTTGTACTTCATTGTGTCAAATGGGGCATTCAGGTGGATTGAATTTTTACGTTTTCTTTCTTGATATTTTAGTTCTATTAAGGAAAATAAAAGGTTCTGCTTTTCATTTAAGCTAATGCACCTTTATTATGCTGAAGTAATGTGTCAGTCTTTCACTGTTAATTCACCTATCTTTTTATATAAATTGAATAAAGGAATATTTGTTAGGCTACCTCTTATTCAAACAAGAGTTTGGTATAAATGAGAATTGATCCCAAACTTTAAAAGAGTGAATGCAAAATCTGCTTGTTAAACTACATATCAGTGATTTAAAAGATGCTCACTATTTTATTACGAATTTCCAACCAAATTATTTGTGTCACAGTGATGCACTTTCTTGACAAATTTTATTCCTTGACATGCTTTTAAAATGAATTAAATCTTTCTAAGGTAGTAAAACAATTTTTACCTCTGTGATAATGAATTCAGATAACTATGTCATTATATACCTTGATAACATTGTAAAGAAAGTATAATATGTAAACTGCATGCTATGTTTCTATGCTATTATTAAAAGGTCATGAAGACAACACTGTTTAATTATTAAAGTATAAAAGTTTAATTCAGATGTAGAGCTGTGCAAGTAAATCACTCACAATGTGTACTCTGATTGAAAATAACTTGTGTTATCTATAATCCTATCCTATGTCTACTGTATCATGAGTCATTTAATGGAGTACTGCTGTTCTGTATAAAATACTGAGAGGTAATACTCAGGTAAAACACTTGAGTTTTGTTATCCCTCCTTTAGGGAACAGATTTAATATCATATGGCAAACTTGTACTTGCATTATTCAGAAATTCTCATAACATTTAAAATAAAGGAAAAAAAAGCCTGCACCTTAGAAAGCAATTTTAAATATAAAATAATTACAGAGTTGCATGTGCTATGTGTACAGTTGCGTTGGCAGGACAGAAAGAGGCTAAATTCAACAGATGGATATATGTGTTACAAATTCTAGTTCACAAATGTGTAATGTTTTTAAAAATTACTTGGGGTAAAATAAGCATTTCACTCTAAATAAAGGTAATCCAGAAAATCTACATGAGTGATCCTAGCTGTAGTTTATAGAAAATTCACATCACAAACCATGACTGGGTATTTTCCCACCAATTCCATGGTCCATGAACAGAGACTTCCTGCCCCCTTCTTATTCAGGTTCTGCTTCTATGTAAAGTAGAAGAAAAGTGATAGGGAGATAAAAAGAAAAAAAAAAAGGAACATTATGTGTAATACTGCGGTTTACTTATTTCAGTATTCATCTGAAGGTGGGTGTTTAACTGAAGTCCTAAGTTTCTGACATTATTTTTAACAGCAATGCAATGTGAAATCCGTAAGTGATATTTAATCAGGATGAAAGTCCTCCAAATAGTTCAGGCTTTGTTTATAGTTTAGGGGGGGGAAATGGTGCTGTTTCCAAGATCTCTTCCCATGAGGAAGTTTTAAATTCTTTTCTTTCGTGGGTGTGTGTGAAGAGACACTGCAGGTTTTCTGATTCGCCTTCTAACATGCTCCCTGGGTCACTGGCACTTGTGTCTTTAGTCCTGAATGTAACATTCAACAAGCCTGTACTTAGAACTTCACAGATGGGGTGAGTTGTTAGAGGCTGAACTTGTACTACTTCATAATACATGAATCAATAGGATCTTTAACAAAATATGTCCCCGTGGAAAGCACACTGAATAATGCAATAGGGAAAATTCAGGTAATTCATCTTTCATTCTGTCTGGTACTTGTTTGCTAGAAATACCCAACCAACTGGAATCAGACACTCTCTAAAAAGTCATTCTCCACCAAAACAACTTGAAACTTTTCAGAAGGTTGGATTTTTCAACACCATCGATTTCTGTGCCTGGATATACTTTAAATGGGAATTAAAGATTATAATTTACAGACGTGAAATTCTGGAAAACAAAAGAAGTCAAAATACAAGAATTTGAGGGTAGTGTTTCCTTTCTATATATGTGCAGCAGGTGTCATGGTACTAAATTTTTACAGGATCACAGGAAAATCTGAGTTGGAAGGGACCCATGTGGAATCCAACTCTTAAGTGAATAGCCCATATGAGGAAAACACAAACCTTGGTGTTTTCAGCACTGTGCTCCAGCAAGGTAATCTCAGGGACTGTAGTGGCCTTTCAGGTAATATATGCCTATTATGACTTTCTTGGCAGCAATATTACAGTATTAATCTGTTGCTCATCAACTGTTTTTCAGCATAAGGACAGAGCAAGCTTGTTTTATTAGAACAGAACAAACATACTCCATCAATCAAGTGCATATTGCTTTCAGGGATTTTGTATAAAGTGAAATCATACCCAAGCCAAAACCTATGTTGCAATTCATCACATTTGTTTAAATTCTGATGACTAATAACTTAGTGCCATAGTTACTTTCTGTACAGTAACAACCTTAATGGAATTCTAGAATGATTCATTTGTTATAGGAAAGAAAAATATATTCAGAGCATCAGATGGTATAGGTCAATGTTGCAAAATACTCTGTCTAAAAGATGTATTGATTTGCAAGGTTATTATTACAGTTCGTCTGAATTGTTTTACTGCTGGAGACTATGAACTTTCCTGTGTGGTGAAAATTATAGATGTTGTCCACTGTTTTAATCTTTAAAATGTCCATCAGAAAAATCTATTCCAGCATAGTTTATAAAGGGCTAGATGCAGATGAAGAGAATAGCATCATCAGGATCTTTGGTCCTCTTAAGGCTTCCAGGAAATGTTTTGTAATACATATACATGTTTGATAAATTTGATTACCTTTCCTTCCCTATTAAGGATGTAGTTTTGTTTAGGTGTCTGTGTTTTTGAGAGGATCAGTATTTTAATTTCCACATTCTTAAGTCACCAGATGTTTCCAAAATATTTTAGGTCCCATTTGAAAGATAATAGAAGAGGGACTTAAAAATAAATTCCCCATAAATTTATCCAATTGGGCTCCTCAGTTACATTTGAAAAATAAAATTTCACATCTAAATCATGTGGTGACCTTGAGAATTAGACAGCTCATCCCTGAGCAGTTGCAGTGCCTTTTCATTCATGTATTAATACACTAATATAAGATTATGGAAGTTCATTCTTTATATTTCTGCTTAACAGAAAGAGTTGAACTTCATTGCTCTGTACTTGTTTGTTAATTTGTAAAAGGTTGTCAATCCTGCAAATTCTCACTTGGATTTCTCTACCCAGTAGGAAATGAAAAGGTAGTGCAATCAATATTCTAAGTTCACTTTTCTTTCCTTCTTTTCCTTGAAGTACACTTCAGTCTTCTTACCTGTAATGAGCAGTAACTGTGCCACAGCTCCTTAAGGGTGCCACTCACATTTTAAGAGTTTTTATTCAGTTTTGGCATCAGTTTTATATTTTTTTTTCTTTTAGTGACTGAAAGACCAAACCCAAACCTAACGAGTTGCATTTTTACTTGTCTTTAAGCTTAGGGAAAAACTAGTCCTTTATTACACCTTTCCTCCTTTTCAAGTTTCATGTTAAAAAAAAAGGATATTCTAACTTTGCAATCCGATGACTGAATTGCCAAGTTTCAGACTAGGAAGATGCAATGCATTTCATGTTTTTATTTTCAGTTAGTTTCTGTAGATTGCAAGGAAGGGCAGCTGAAGAATACTACTGGCATAAAACATTTACAGCCCTAACAGGGTCACCTGGGTCCTAATGTGACAGTATGGTGAGTAATTTAGGTCAAGTTCTGTGAAACTGTGACTGGAGCTATATGGTTTCCAACAGGCTGTTATAACTTCCAACAGCGACTATACACGACACTCCATTTTAATGGGATGCTGTTTGTTAGTAACATAAATTAAAGCGTATTTGACACCCAAATTGGAAGCAGAGAGTGGTAATGAGAAGACAAATAAACTATTGATAAATTGTGAATTGAATAATGGCTAACCTTTCTGGCCATCTTACTAATGATTAATCAGTTAGCTCTAAATTTCTGACTTTTTAAGCCTGAGGAAATCAAGTTGGATATTCAGATGGAAGTATTTAATGATTTTGTCAGTTCTCTCTCTGATTTAAGTTAACAATTGTGTGAGCAGAGATGGCCTATTCCAGTGAGGTGACTTAGAGAACTCTGATAATTTGAAAAATTTATTAACATGTTTTCTTTGTTGTTTCTCAATTATATTTGAGGTGTCAGATAACCTAACATTAATTAACCATAAAAAGAAATCAATGAACAGAGAAAATAACAAGAAACCTGTTCTGTGCTTGAAACTAAAAGGGATGTGCACAGACACACACAGGATGGTGACACGGGCTGCCACAGGCAAGGAGCTGCCTTCAACATCACCTGCTTGCAGGACTGACATGAACACTTGCACAGACAGACAACTCCCCCCCTCTGGTAGAGACTGAATGTCAGTAGTGACAGCAGACACTCCACATACTCTTGATTTCCACAGATGTACACGCCAGTGGGTCCCTGGAGTACTGACATGTCTGTCCAGCCCACCCCCAACCAGATCACAGCCTACACCTGTCTCCAGCTGCCGATCCCACATCCATTCACACTGGTCCTGGCAGCACCTGGTGCCTGCAGCACTCACATACACCCACACCCACACACACCCACATACACACACAGAGCATAGGGGACTGCCCAGTGATAGTCAAGAAGAGATTTTACATGTAGACAGAAGAGACTGTGGTGAGGAGATGCTGGGCTCAGTGAGACAAGCACACTGATCATCTGTTTTACAGGCAACTAACCTCTTTCTTCCTCCCTGTTCCCCTTCCAGTGCACATTCCATCATCGATTTGCATAGTTCCAAGACCCCTGGCAAGATCCTGGACCACCAGGTTTGCATGCTTATCAACTCATTTTCCTGCAGTTCCTTGGTAGCTCATCAATTAGTGTGGCTCGACCACATTTGTTTCAGATCACTGTCTCATTTATGTTTGTCTGTCAGGTTTGTGTCACCATATATTTTGTTTATGGCTTTTCTCTTTTCCTTAGTATCCCATTTGGCAATGTCCTAGATCAGGTAGTAGAGAAATAATAATGATTTCTCTCTACCTTCATCAATTAGTTTGACTTGACCAGGTTTGATCGTCCTTGTCATCTGCCTTATCTTTTGTCCGCGAGGTTTCTGTCTCTGTGTTTAAGGCTCCTCTCTTTTCTAATCACGCCTAATTCCCTTTCATTGTAAGTCAAAGACTATTACTCTTCCTTTTAAAGTTGACCAGCAAAACACTGAAAGTCTATACTTTTTTTCTGTCTATTTCAAGCACTTGGTGTAATTGGGTGTCATTCCTGAAATGGTTTGTTTCAGTTGATCGAGTAATTCCCATCTACTGATCAATCATTGGATACAGAAAAATGCTCTTCCAAATCAGTTGATGAATCTGGACTGAAGGTTTCAATTTATTTGCATTTCTCATTTTCTCAAAACCTTGATGCTGTTTCCTGTAATGTAGTTTTCTTCAGAATTGCAAAACATTTCATGTGGTTAGATGTAGCCCTAACTCCAGGTCAAGCTTAACACCTTTTTGCATGGATGCATTCTGCCTAAAAGAAACCTTGAAAAGGGTAGTGGTTTGTTAAAGAGGAGAGGGAGATTGAAGGAAATCAAGCATATTTCATTTTCTGTACACAAAAAAATTAGTGCCAGGAAATTTCAACAAGAACATATTGTGTCATATAATGTTTTTTCTACCTTTGATAGGAGTCTCAGTCTAAAACTATGTAGCCTAATTGCAAACATTAATATGTACACATGCTTAAGGAGGATTGCAAGAATACATTTGTCTTTACAAAATTTATAGAGTATAGACTAGTTTTAGAACATTATTATCCTTCTAAGAATGAGGCCATACAGATAGAACATTATTAATGTATAAAACTGAGAAATATGTCAAGAGAGCTATTGGAAAATATTTACTGAAACGTAATATTTCACTCATCTATTTCAGCAGCATGCTTTTCTTGTTTTTTGTGCTTGATTTAGCTGATCAATACTGAATTATAACAACATGAACCTTCTTTATCTCTTTGTCATCTCTTGATGGTGACTAAATCTTGCCCTGCTTCTACCAAAATTTTCCTTTCATTTTTCTTGAACACCAATCATGAAATGGAAATTTGCCGTGAAAGCCATACATCTTCAATCACAATTACTGACCACTGCTTGGATATCACCTAGCAACTGTAAATGCTCAGCATAAGTCTTCAGACCAGAGAAATCATAGAAAGGTTTCAAATATTGAATGCCTGAAGTAGTAATAATTTTCCTGCAGGTATTTTTGTGAGAGGAGGTAGCAGCACTAACTGAAACACATGTGTGCAGAAGTATCAAAATCTTTTGCTTTTGGTGTCAGACAGTTAACAATGCTCCCTGTGTTAGGTGAGAATCCCATATGTAAAATTCTATCAAATCCAAATGAAATATATGATTCAAGTGTCGTGAGCTCTATAACTTTATATTCCTATAACAAATCTTTTATCCTGTGTATTTGCAGGGAATTAAAAATTTTCTAACTTAATATCTGTGAGCTGAGCGTGATCAGAATCTTAAACAAATATTTATTTGCTTCTGTTCTTCAAAAATAGAATATAATTATGTCTCCAAATGCTGCAAGTTTCCATCCTGTTTGTTTTTCATCTTGCAGTGTTAATAACATTCTACTGATCAAATTCACGTACAATCATTTTGAAAGCCTCTGATATTTTTGCCTTTGTTTTTTAGTAACCAGATTATAAATGCTTATCTTTTTAATACATGAGGGATGAATCTCTCAAATGCAAAAATATTCATTATAAAAACAAACCACGAATATCCTTTCTAGACATGTTGTTTCTTTTGAATATCCATGGAGTTTGGCAACTTTCTACACAGAACATGGATACTTCATTGTATTTTGTTGTATTTTTTGTTGAAAGCACTGAAAGCGGTTAAGACAAAAGGATGAATAGGGTAAAATGCCCCACAATTTATTTGTTAGCATTATAGCACCACATATCCTCTTCAAGTTTTATTTTGGCTTGGATGTTTTTAGCCACGTACTTTGTTACCTGAACATGCCTATACCAAGAGATTCTTGTTTATTTTTAGTAAATGTAAAAGTAATTTAAAATTATTCTTTTAAATTTAACATCCATGAAAGAACTGGATAGGTGGTAGTGAGGGACTGGTAACAGTGCATATTATTTTCATGGAAATCAGTTCATCCCATTATGTTAGGCTTATCAATCATATCTTTTAAGCAATTTCGGAGGTTCAAATGTGCCACTGCAAAGTGTCAGATATTTAGAAGTCATCATTATTGCTTAAATCCTGCCTTTTTATCTCCACTCTCTACTTTCAAAAATTTAGATTTAATTTGAAAAACCCAACAGTTTGCATGATAATTTTGATGCCAGTCTTTTAACAAATCAGTAGTTTTGTTCATTGGTATCCATCCTAGATTACACTGCTCCAGGAAGCTTATCTCAGAGCTGAGCAAGATTAATAACATTGCTAATATATGGACTTTAACCAAAAAGAATAAATTTTTAGTCTTCAAACTTCAATTTATCTTGTCTTAAATCTGAAGGAATTTTATTCAATCCATTAATTATATGTGTTATTTTTTCATATTTATAATTTTAAAATATATATTTTATATAAATTACAAACATGTCATGTTTTTCACTGAAATGTGAATATACTAATCAGTCACACATTTTCCTTACCATTACTGATCTGTGCATCCTAGCTTTCTGCAGGAAAATGACAAATCTTCGCTCTGCTTATAATATTTCAGGTTTGATAATTTTCTGTGTTCTTCTTGTCATATTTTTTTTTGGTCCTTTGTATTACTCAAGCTGAAGTTCATACTCCCTGGATGCATTTGGCACATTCTAAAGGCTGAGAGCTAAAGGGAATGGAAATATTTCTAGCATGATACTTTTGCATTGTGGTTGTGCTTAGCAATTACTTATACAGCTTTACTTTCACTTCAACTGAGTAGCATCTATTTTGACCTATTCTCGTTTTACTACCAGTAGTACTTTACATATCTGAACACAGCAATATTCTTCACATACTGAAGCATATATGGTTGTTAAGGTACACAGGCAGGTGGGCAAACTGGACAATCCCTAGCACAAGGTACAAAGCAAAGTCAATAAATCTTGAAAGAAGCACTGTTGTGTATCAATGAATTTTAAGTTCAGGGTAGGAACAAATGCACAAACCTTTTGCTGTGTTTTAAAAGGCACAAAGTGATGGGTGTGCTATGTTTTATTTGCAGAGGGGAAGAGTGTAATTTGAAACAGGAAAAAATTATTTGATTAAATTGGGCTAAGATTGATATTATAATGAATGAGCCATAGAGATAACATGGTAAATGAAAACAAGAGCCTCAAGAAGATAAGATTTCATCAATAAGCCGTTAGGGTTGCTGAGCAGTCTATAATAGCAATTAATAATCCTTCTTAAGCAATTAAGGATGTACTTGGGAGAAAAATCACTGACATCTAAACAGTATCCAAGAGCTTTTACCTGTTCTGTGGAATGATATCAGTTTTTTTCCCTGAGGCATTGAATGTGACTGTTTCAAAGGATGATGAAACTCATAAAGCTAAGCTTGTAAAAGAAAACTTTATTTTTGTTCAAGTTGCAAAGTCTTCTTTCAAAAGCCCATGACAAAAAAAAAAGGAAGCTCTTCGAAGGTATTAATTGATTCAAGTTATTGAATTAAAGCCTGTGAGCTGCTTAAGCACAGAAGTCTCTGATTGACTTTTTTCTTTCTTTTCCACTGCCAAAGAACATGAAGGAGAATAGCAGTGATGATAATACATTTGGTATTCTTTTGCATATATTAAGATACAACATGTACCATAGGAGTAAAAAACATTTGACTTTGAAATATCTCCTTCAAGGGAGAGTGCTCAGAGCGCAGGGAAAAGCACCAGAGTTCACATGATTCCTTTCCCTCAGGGGCTTTTCTTGGGAGAAAATAACTTGTAAAAGATGTCTGTTATTTTTTCAAGCTCCTTGAAAACTGTGAATCACCAGAAGAAACAAAATGAAACAAAACAAAACAAAACAATAAAAAAGGAAAGAAAAGGAAAAAAGGAAAAATAAGAGGGCTGGAGAATTTAGTTGGGTAATGTATCCTTGTAATTCATGTAATAAATTTATAAAACCCAGTTCTTGCAATATAGCTGATTTGCTCGTGTCTGTAGTAATGGGGTTACAACAGACTATGGGACAACAGGCTTGAAAAGCGGTATGTGATTGTTGACCTGATTTCTTGCAAGGTTTCAGTGTCAGTATTTTCTCAGGTGATTCCTGAGAATTCCTAATTCTCAGCAAGGGATTATTTCTACTTGTTAATCCCCTGGTTTGGGAAGTGGAAAGCTGAGGCATGAGGAAATCAGTATCACTTGTGCCTGTGACCAGAGAATGCATCATAAAAATTATTTTTGGAGAAACAGGACATGAGCACTACTTTGGGGGATTTCATGAGAAATTGAGCTTTAAGAAAGAAATCAGATGTGGCTCCTTCTCAGAAAATGATTATTTTAATTTTTTTACAGGATGGACTAGGTATCCAAATAGGACTGATCTTTGCAAGTGAAAAGTAGTGTTCCCTTTGAAGCTGGAAATTTGGTCTGCTAGCATGGAATTAACTAGACATTTTTAATCTTATTTCTCAAATATGTTCAAATCTCTTTCCTCAGTACAGAAGAAGAGGATATGTACCATACTCAGAATTCATTATGACTGGAATAAAACTAGTTTAGTACTTGGCAACACCTTCTTGTTTCCAAGCCTTTTGTTTTTGTAACAATAAAACTCAAAGAGGAAGTATTTTGTAGTTGAATGATTTGTAAATCACTTCATCTAAACTTTTATTAAAGTCAGGATTTTGGAATCACTCTCAAAAGGTAGACAACCAACCAAATAACTGCTTCTCCCAGAGAATAAAGACAAACCCAACATAAAACCAATAAAAGAATAAGGGTACAATAAGATTTCTTAATATTCCTGATTGCCAGTTTACTATCATGTTTTCCTGGATATTAATCTGGAAAGAATCATTTGATATGTCTGGGTTTTTTCTGTAAACATAACCCTGAACTTTAAAACCCTTTAAATTAATTTTTGTTATATTACAAAATCTTCACACTAAGATTATATTTATGGGATCTCATCCAGAACTTTAGAAACAGGAAAAAATGTCCAATTGCTTCAATTCATGTTATATTGGATCATGCCCAGTTTTCATCAGACTGGTGTAAGAGATTAGATTAGATTAGAGCAGATTAGATTGGATTGGATTAGATAGATGAGTTTGTAGAAGATCAGTTTTATTAGAAGCATGGGTTTGCAACCTTAGGCTGTATAAAGCTGTTTCAGGAAATCAAGGAAAAAAAGTGATAACACTTTACAGCTAATTAGTTGAAATAGCTGCATACTGTCCATGATTTCTCACATTCCCATTATGGACCATTCCCTTCACTAATTCAGAAGATAAATTCTTAATATATGCTAATTTTGCACAATAGGGAACCTGCAAGAGGTTCACAATTTCGGAGGGTTTTTTCATATTTTTATTAATGTAAGCATCTGGAGGTTATATTTCTTTTAAGTAGATTTATATATAAGAAAACATATTATGTAATCAATATTTAGAAAATAATACATTTTTAGGCATACTGATATATATTTATATAAATAATTCATTTTTTTCCATCTACATCTTTCAAACAAGAGTAATATTCCAGATAAATCAAAAATTTTGGCAGATAATTAGTTTTTAGGGTATTCAATCATTCTTCATTTCTATTGACGTAGTAGGTCTGGAGAACACAAGCAAAGTGTTAGTTAGGGGTGCTCTTCAGCCCAGCAAATCACTGTTATAGCACTCTCCACACTTTGTAAGTCCTCTTTATGTCATTAAGACAGCCCTTGAAATAGGCACCACTTAACTTCTAGTGCTTGTTAGCTTGCTTCTATTATCTAGATTAAAGCTAAATGTTTTATTAGATGTGGATTGTATGCAGAATAGATCAAATACAGGTAAGAAATATGTACTGGGATTAATTGAGCAATAAAACACCTTCTCAAGGTCATCTTAGTTTTTTGTATTTTTTCTCTTCAATTTTTGCTGTTAATGGTTTGTTTGTTTTTTTTTTTTTTTTATTATTCTAGTTGTAAATAGCATTAGCAGAGATTTTAAGGGTTGAATAGACAGACTGTGTAGCTTCAAAAGTGAAAAAAAAAAAGTGATTTTTTTAGTGGCTCCTTAAAAGGGTCAGTGCTTACTAATTTCTGCTAAATGACTGCTTAGTGTGGAGGTGGAAACCCAATCACCTTAGTTACTGAGGTAGACTGCAGTTTCATTCACAGATTTTCAATTTGATTGTATGTGGGCAAAGGGAGAAAATGGCTGTATGTGACTTCTCAGCTGGCTTGGCAATAATACAGCCAGAGGTAGTAAAAAAAAAGAAGAAAAGGCAAGTCTAGGGAAAGCTTCAGTTCCTGTACTTAATTATTAAAAAAAGCTGCCTAATTGTAAGCTTTATCTCTGACAGTTGTCAGATGTCTTCCAGCAAGTGAAGATCAAAAGGAATAATTAGCATGTAGTCTCTTTGTCCCCCTGGCTAACAGAATTTTTTTAATCTGCTATAATGTGCATTGATGAGGTCCTTAATGGAAGTCAGTGATTTTCTCAGGTGAAAGTTTCCTTTCGTTTTATCTAATTCTGTCTAGTTCTGGTTTTTAGACAAGTGGAAGAGTAAGAAAAACTTGCTTTTGTGTAGTTTTTTAGCATAATTTCTTCAGCAAATTGACAAAAGGCTCCTACTGTGAGAAAAATGTTTCAGCATAGTTCTTTTGCTTTCATGTAGAACAAAGGTGTCCCTGCAAATGTAATTTTGAGCTTTGAGACTACCAATAATGTGTGAATCTCTTATTCCTTTCCTGGTTTATTCCTAATTAAAGCCTTAAGTGGCTCCCAGCATTGAATATTTTGGACTCAATTCTTATCTGAAGTATGCAAATATACAAGTTAATTCAATTTCTAGGTAAGGTCGTTAATACTTTAAATACCTCTACCTTTTAAAACTGGGAAAGTGAGAGGAGACACTCCTCCCATGAGGACTTGAAAAGCAATGGGAGGGAGGATGAAATTTCTCTAGTGGACACAGAAGGGTGAATTCCTCAAGTTTGCTTTTACACTTTCATTCGGATGACCTTGCTTAAACAGTCAGCAAGGTCATCTGAATGAAAGGCAGGACAGTCCTGGGTGGCTGGAGGAAATTACAGCTCATCTCTGTCCTTGAGAGGAGTCAGTAACATCCAGTAAGAGCTGATGTCTTCATCACAGAAGTCTGGGGGACAGCTAGGCTTATTCAGACACTTGGTCACTCTTGCCTGCAGCAGCATTATTTCACCTGAAACCTTAGCTTTCACCTATTCTTGTCTCTGCTCTGCAAGGCCTTTTATCTCTTCTCTCCTGATCCACTCCTAAAATTCTCTTGTGTGTCTTCCTTACTCCCTCTGAAATTGCTCTTTCTGAAAAAACATACCTTTAATGACACACTGGTAAGAGAACCCCATCAATGACTTTAAATTCTACTTCTGTTAGCAAATAAGGATATACAACTGAACAGTGTATAGTATTTATTATATAGTAATAAAAGTGGTTATGAAAATATAAATTCAGAACTGCTGAAACCAGTAGAACTGTCCACGCATGGTGGTCATGCTGAACTTAATAATTTTGAAAGGCATAGCAAAAGGAATGGAAATCATTCAGGACAGCTTAGTGCCAGTCTATTTCAGATCACAGCCAATATGTAGACTTAGTATGTAACATGCTATGCTGTTACACCAAAGACAGCCAAAGAGTATGGAAATTAAACTGGCCTGGCAGATATTGGTGGGTGCCCAAATCAGAACCATCAAAAACATTAGTGTAACAGAAAAATTGCAAATGCTAGAACATCACCCAGACCCCTGCCATGGGTGGAGTGGGAGCTTCAGACAAATGTAGGCAAAGTTTATTAGAGAAGCCCTGCAACTGAGCCACAAGATGCAGAAAGAACCCCTGTGCTTTCTGAGTTCCTTTTCAGATAGAAGTCTGGTTGTGGCTGTATCCAGTCTTAGCCCCAGACTTTGTCACTGGTTTTAATAACTTTGTCCCACACAATTAATAATGACAAAACAGATATATTTATATAAAATTAAATTATTTATTATTAAAAATGATTGGATAAAAAATTATAATCAGAATTATTTACTACACAGTAAAAAACTAAGGCTACTAATAGTGTATAGTATAGGATATTGCATTGTATCAAAGCAATTATATTAAGGAGAGGTGATAACAAAAAGGAAACAATTATTTGATATCAGAATTAGAATTAGTAGATATTGATGTAACTCGCCAAAATCAATATCAATACTGGTAGTGTTAGAAATAACTTAAAAATTCTTTTGGCTTTTGTGTAATAGTAGTCATGGGTTTGTTTGCCTTTGCCAAGGTGGGGGGGAATTGAGCTTTCTCTTCAAAAGACTGTTCACCAAGGGTTTGAGTTTCACTGGATGAGGCCTCACGGGCCTCATTCAACAAACAGAAGATTCCTAGACTCGAGAAGTTTAACATCTACACATTGGCAAATAGCCAGAAAATACAGAGGAGATAGACATTACACCTCTAGTCTGATCAGAGACACCCAGCTGTGAAAAGATTGATAAGGGAACCAAAGATTGAGGGCCAAATTAGCATTAATTGAAGGTGAAGGGATAATAACCAATAGGAGATCAAATACTAGGAATTGATGAATGGATACTTTTTTTTAATGTATAAATATGTAAAAAATCTGGTAAAGACCCATGTGTGATTTCTACTGCACATCCTGGCAATGATTTTCATTGTACATCCTGGCCAGAATAAAGAAATTCTCTAACACTTAAAAGATGGTATTAGAGAGTGTTTTTGTATCTCCGCAGTTTCAATGGCAGTGGGCAGATCTCTTTTACTCAACCTCAAGTAGCATCCTTGGGGGCTGCCCCTTCCCAGGAGAGAAATCTCCACACACTCCATAGAAGAATACGCTGGAAGAACCTAATCATATGAGAGTGGACTGAACTTTTATGCTATAAAGTGATTGAAAGTCAGTCAAACTGCCTCAGTGTCAGGATGTTAATTTGGAGTTAGTGAGCAGACTGGTTTTAGTACAATTCAACACCAAACACAGCACATGATGCCCCCTGTCAATATGCTACTGATAGCCTTGCAAAAATGGCTTTGTTCGAGTTCTCTGACCACAGTCCAGGGCAGAGCATCCTGCTACATAATGAGTTTATATAATGAGATGTATCTTCTTCTCATGCTTCTGTTTCTCTCTGAATATATTCTAATTCTTGGGATCCTAGATCAGTTTTGTGTTTTAAGTTTTTCTCAAGTCTCAGATTCCTGAAACAAAAAGCTCAATGATTGATAACAGAAAATTGTTGTATATATTTATGAAATCTGTGAAAATATTACTTGAATATATCTTAATCACTTAAAACACAGAAAGCACATAGAAGTAATGATAGTATAAACATCAATGCCTCATAAGTCCAAATTAAATCTCTGCATTTATTTATACATATGTTGTTCATGTATGAACATACATCCATGCAAATACATGTCTTAAAAAAAAATATGTTTTGTTTTCCAATATTTGAGTTGAAACTACATTCAAGGAATGTTCTTCTATCTGCTATAAATATACTTTAAATAATTTCATACAAAAGGCCCAAAAGAAATGCAAGAAATTAAAATCTTTGATTTATAATGTATGTATGACTATGAGAGCTAAGCAACGTGGAAGGCAGAGGAGAAAATGTAATTATGTTCTAATGTTCCATTGTATAACCTTACTTTCTTAGCAAAGCCTAAATTAAGAAAGTCAGAACTTAAGAAATCTAATAAGATTTTTAAAACCTGGATCAACCTTTCAACTGTTTACAGTCAATGATCACTTTATATTTACAGAAATATACATTTAAATGTGTATTATATAATTACAGTAATCAGTGAGAAAAGGGTGCTTTTGAAAAGATAAACATAAAGATGTAGAGAAAAGACAGAACAAAACAATGCAAAAAGAAAGATATAAATTAACATTCTTCCTTTTCTATAATTCTAGAAGTGCAAAATTGTTAAGATTTAAATGGTGAAATGACTCTTTTTGTTCTCATGAAAGCTACTGAACAAAAAGGGGTTTGATATGAAAGGTACTTTGTGCATCCCCAATTACTTCAGCATGAACTTTGGGTACAGGCAGGGAATGCTCACAGAAGGGAGGGCCTGGAAATTCAGATCTGGAAGCAGGAACTCAGACACAGGTAGGTAATTTATCTCAGGGGCAACCTGAGATAAACAAGGAGTTTGACTGTTTTAGAGATTCATGGTCTGATGTTTTTGCTCTGAGGTCTGACACAGTCTCCCCTGTAAGTTTGTCTGAAGTACACATATTTTATTGTCACTTTTGGCTCTACAAAACTCTCAAGAACCTAAACCACACACCTTGTTTTTCCTTAAGTCTTAGCATTTTTAATCTTTATCTGTTTTCTTTTTAAGTTATATTTCAATGACAACAATTATATTCAGTTACTATTCTCAACCCTATTTATTTTCACCCAACTTTGCATTATTCAATTTATTTCTCTTACATTCTGATTCATCAAATTCCACAGAAAAAAAATTACCATTTTTCTTTCTTTTTTTTCCATTTCTTTCAGATCTGTTGAAATGTAAAATGGTTGGTTTATTCAAATGATTTTACATTATTCATGACCAGAGAAACTTTCTGGAAAATTTCTATTATCTTTTGCTTTCAAAAGTAATCAGTGGCACATATCATTAGTAGCTTTGCTGTGTCAATCTATTCGTCATTTAAAACTTGTCAATTCTTCATATGCTTTCCTCCTCTAGGGAAAGTGGCCAAAATCCTTCTCATAAGTCCCCATTCATGTTTCATACTATTTTGCCAAATGTGTTTTCTTATTTGGGTGGCCAAGGCAAATTTTTTCTTGGGAACTAATTAGATTTTTCTTATTATCAAGCCACTTTCTTTCCTGGGATGTATCCAAAATTCAGTGTGTGCCTTTTCATACCCTTAATATTTGCATTTAAAATGACCATATGCTAAGTGCCTATAGTCCAACAGAAGTAATCAAGAACAGTATGAAAAGTAGGTTTTGTACAGCAGAAAAACAGTAGTGATGCTTTCAGTAATATAGTGTTAATTTTTCCAGACACCTGCAGTTTATTGTGGCACTACTGAAAGTGCATAAATTGTGCTCCATTGGTAGTAGCTTTATTGTACAATCTTTTCATCTGGACAGCTGATTTGAATGGATTACAAGTAGTTGAAATGGATTCTCTTTCCCTAGAGAATGGTTCCTAATATTTCATCTGTGAAGACATTGATTTCTCTAACTAGCTCATAGCTGCTCTTTATAAGTTGGAAGAAACTGTACTAGTCATCTATTTATTTGGTTGCATATTTGCTTATTTATTTAAAAGGCAAAGCAGTTACTTTAGTGAAATACCAGGGTTCATGATCACCTGTGGCAAAAACTGTGTTAGTGGACCTGTGTTCCCTTTAAATCAGCTGAACTTGGCACAGTTTCTGGAATATGGTAAACCTGCAGAACAGAGCAGAGAATAGAATTTTAATGTAAGGAAATTGCACCGAAACTAAAGGCTGTCCAGTGCATACAGTTATACAGACAAATAATGTCAGCATCTTAAAGGTGTGGTGGGGATTTAGGTGATCCTCATTTCATAGGCTGGAGGGGTTTTCTATAGCCTTGTCATAGGCATATCCATAGATAAAAATCTTAATTCTTGATCAGATTTATAGAATACACACTATTAGATAAGTAAATTACAGGGACAGATAAATAGAAGGCTTTGTAGATTTCAGTGACAATCAAATAAGTCTCTTACCATCAGTGTCAAGTGGGCTAGTGATTAATGGCATCATAGTTCTGTAGCCTAAATGGGCATAAATTTGTTCTACTGCAGGTCTTTTTGTTCCCTCCCTGCATTTCACTGATAACATCTCCCTTGTGCTGACACAGGTCTTCATTCAGCCATGTACTACCCTGGGAACAGATTTGGGTTAAAGCTCTTTTGAAGAGGTTATTTCTCAATGTGTGTTATTATGCTATTCCAGTTCATCGTGCAGCTTTGCAAACACCAGGCAGTGGCACTCAGAGGAAGAGATTCACAGTGGTAGGAAAAAGCAGCTCAGAGTAGGGGCAGCAAAGGGTAAGGCCTCTCCTGGTGTTACAAATTCTAGCTTATTCGTGCTCTAGGAGCTTGTTACAACAGCATTGTTAGCCATAAAAGTTTTATTCTTTGCTGTGTTATTCCATGATCTAGTCAGACTTGAAGGTACTTTTTATTCGATCTGAATAAATCCCTTCTCTCAGTTAGAAGCAGCTCTTATATTACAACCCATTCAAGATGTTGTCTAAACAGATATTAGAAAATATTGGTATTCTCCTTCTAAAAACTCCCTTGATATCTAAGGATATTTTCTCCTTTACTTCTCTGTTAAATAATTGTTTTCATGTCTTGACAGATGGATATAACATATATTTTTCCTATTTTTTTCCTTAATAACACACAATGCAGAAATATAAACTAGTTCTATAAATATGTATTTATATATATATACACATATATATATGCAATTCTGTGTCGACATATAGCTTATTTAATCTATTTTTTAATTAGTTTGTATTCTTTTTCAAAAGTAGTACATGGATATTTTAACCACTGACTAATAGGACAGTGAATGACACTGGTTTTTGTGCCTTTAAATATTATGTAATTCTTTCATCGGCTAAAGAAATAAATTTTGAGCATTTTTGGTAATGCCTCACTTTTCCCAATGACTAAGCAGAGTGTTTGAAAAAACTAAATGGGGAATTCTGATGGAGAAAAAAAGAAAGTGGAGAGAATACCAGAAACTTCCAATGACTATTCTCAATAAAAAATTTTTGAAAAAATTGCATATACTCCTTTGAAACTAATTAAAAAATTCTGAGTAGCTCTAAAATCTGCCTGATTAATTTCTTAAACAGAAGTGTGTAATTAAATGAAATAAAATATTTCAAGATACTGAGGCCACAATTACACATAACTGAGAAGATAAGTTCCTTGTGAGGATATTCTAAGGCCTGTGATCAGCTGCAGGTATGAGGTGTCAGTGAAGAATCCCAGTTCTTTCCTCTGTGTATTTTATATTTTATGTACTCTAAAAAAGAGTGCTGAAGCACCAGCTTACGATTTGATTTCTTTTAATGGCTTGTTTGCAGCATAACCCAGCATTTAACCAAGTAGTTTAACTACAGGTAACTGAGAATCGCCTCTAAATAAAAGTGCAAAGGACTCCAAGACAAAAGAGAAAGTTAAGTCCTTCTGGAGCTGTAGGTGGTTTAGTGTAAGAATTTAAAGGTAATACTCTTAGCAGATCTCTTTTGCAACTAAATTCCTCTTTGCATGTACATGCTCATTTACTTATTAGCAGTCACTGTTTTTCTTCTGGTACTGTGGCTCTACCACTATAGCTTTTTATGGGAAATATGCTTTGTTTTCTGTTTCCATGTTTCTTGCTACCCTGACTCTTTCTCATCACTGAAAACTAGACTGCTGCCTTTGTCTTGCTGAATCTGCTCCTGGATATTTTCTGGCTCTGTCAAGCCACATTCCCTCAAACATCTGGGTAACTCTACGTCTTATATTCCATGCTTTACGGCGGGCTTTACATATCTTTTCAATAGCTGGATAATAATGTTTTGGGTAATGTTTTTGATAGCACATATCAAAAGGTTTTCTCCTCAATAAGGTTTAGTTAGAGATAAATTCAGTGAAAATTAAAGAAATCTGGTTCATCTAGGCATGGTTTTATCCTGATTAAGAGCAAGTGAAAAATAATCACAATCTTCTATGAAGACAAAAATTATTTGGAGATATCTAGTTTTATCTCATTAGTTTTTGTGTATCTAAAACACAGTAATGACAGAAATGACAATATTAAAGATAATTCAGTTCAAATGAACTTTTGTTTTTTTTTAATCCAACATTTCACCCTCGCCTCCCTCCCTCTCCCAGATAGATTAACTGGACAGATTGCTTGGATTTCCTATGGTTTATAAATAATGCAAGTGATTGTGGTGGGTCCTCTGCCTGTAGACAGAAAGTGATTTCCATTCTACTATAGGATGCTTGCACAAAGACTGTCATTCTTTGAGGAGTATTATCCAGAAGTTGCTGAAGGTTAAAGAGTAAGGTGATAGGATTTGCTGATAAGTGAAATGTAACTTTGCATTAATATTGTTCGGGTTTAGCAAGACACTTTCAATTAACATTGAGGTTTATTTGAGTTAGCAGTGCTTTTGAAGTAAAGCTAGTGGTGTTCAATAAATTCCCCTTGCACAGAGGAAAACTTGTTTTACTATGAAGGTAAAATTCAGTCATTCACAAGAGCAATGTGGTCAAACATTCAATTTTCTTAGTAAAAACTTTCTAATCTTAGAAAATTAATTTCTCTCCCATGGTTCCTAAGATGATACTATAAAAAGGGTTTATTATTTTATTAAAAAGGTAACTGATGACAATGACTGGGACATATGGAGTCACTGTAACAGAAGTTTTATTGTTTCCAAGACTCTTCTGGTCTAATTAGTAATCTTTTATTATAAATAAACCAAGTTCTGAAAGAGCATTTGCTTTCTTAGGCACTGTGCACCTACTAAAAATCCTTAGAGAGAGAAAAAAAACAATTTATGCCTTTTTTGATCCTGTGATTTCTAGGATTTGAAAATATGAAAGGATTTCAGGAAGAAAATAAAGAGTTAGCCATGGATTCGAAAACAGGGAACTAACTGAAAAATCACACTGAAAGAAATAGTTTGCAACCTTCCCAAAGATGGAACACATTTCATACTGCTTTCATGCTTAGGGACAGGGAATCAATTTCACTCTTTGAGGAATGCCCTTTCCAGTTCCCTCTTGGGATGCTATTATATCCATGGTGTGCTCTGGCTAGATGCTATGTAGAAAATGGAGCCATGACACTGTTACACTTCTGTGAAAGGGAGGTAAGGGATATATGCCCAAGGAGCACAGGTTACAGAGCTGCCATGCTGGATCAGGGGTGCTTTCAATGCATCATGTGGAACAGGAGAGAGGCAGAAGGGGCAAGGATAGGACAGGATGGTGATGGATGGGATGGCCAGCCAGCCACTCTTCTACTTCTATTCTGAAACACACAGTGGAGGTCAGAGCTTCACTCAGACAGTTTCCTTCAGAGTACATATACTTCGGTCTGAGTATATCAAAGCTGAAGAATGGTTTTGATCTTAACCTAATTTATACAACGGACTTGTAGTAGACCAGGACTCTTATTTCAGAAACAAAACAACTGATGAAATATACTATAGAGACATCTGAGCAAGAAACTCCAGTTAGGTTTATCAGCAGAAGAGAGCACCCTTTGTTTTCAATACTGATGTCTAAATGAAGCACAGCTAGGCCATGTTATCATGTCAGGTAGCTTAATCATCAGGAAGAGTTCAGCAATCAGTGTTCCTGGTCTTACAGGGCTAGGTGTTACTCAGGATCTCAGTTATCAGAAGTTTAGTCAGCTTGATAGACTCTGTAGTGTGCTCTGTTACACCCTGGCTCTGGGAAATACGTGTGAAGTTAGCTTTGGTCTGTCTGTGTTGGATAAATCTATAGTGCTGCAAGGAGGAGTGGCAGAAAAGGTGGGAAAAACATACAGTGGTTGAGTGTTAGCGAGACTCTATGCATTGAATTATCAGAGACAAAGAATTTCTCCCTAAATGCATACCTGACTTATTCCAAATTTAAGTTAAAATGTCTTAAGGTGCCAAGGTTTTAAGGTTTTGCTGAGCTAAGTTATGACTCTTCCAATTCTCTTTCAAGATTGTGCCACTTTACATTTCAGTAAGTGAAAGCTCTAGCTTATGTTCTCCTTGGGTGAAATATCTCGGGAAACAGATACTAAATAATCAGAAGAAGGGAAAGGAAACTATAAATCACTATGTCCCCCTCATGCAACTTCCCCATAACTGTTCCTTGTAGCATGTTTTCTGTAGCTATATTTTTTATAGAAGTACTCATCACTGTAATAATTTTGCACCTGATGGAAAGAGATGCTTCTGAAAATAAATACATCAGTGGAGATACCACCCTGAACATTTGTATTTTACCACATTCAGGAAAGTTAATCACAATCTTAGTGGTGTTAAAGACCTGCTTTTCCATGAGCAAATGCTCTTATAAATGAGAGAATTTTCAAAAATATTGAGACATGATAATTAATTTTAAAGGTGAAATTCAACATATAGTAAGGATATCTGCAAAAAATCTCGGGTTTCCAAACCACATGGCTGTTGACTGATTTGACTCTGCCCAGAGAATCTTCACCCCTTCACAGAAAAGTTACTCATATTATCTTTTGAGGAAAGCTGACTATTGAAGACTACTGAGGCATAGTTAAAACCCCCCCAGAGCAGAAAGAAGGTTAAGGGTACTATTCTGTGTAATGCCAAGGCCAAAAGGAAAAGCTGCTTCAGCAGAAACATGAAGATAAAGAAGAGACATCGAAAAGAAAAACAGAGACGTTGCGGGAACAGGACAGGGACACAAGAAATTAAGAAATTCCTTCTGAGAAAATAAGAATCTAGCAGCAAAAGTCACTTTGCAAATCATAAAATGAATATGTATGAACCTATTGTGAAACTGTATGCATATGCATTGGAAAGGGAGATAAAAGAAGAACTGGGCTTAACAGGGGTTACACATGTCCTTTTAAGGAGAGCAATCTCCACATGCATCCAGCGCTGAAATAAACATACCGGGCTACTTTTACAAAATATTGTAAAAGTAGTTGAGCTTTTTTATCTCCGCGAAACAAAGTGCCTTCACCTCTAGACCAGCAAGGGCAGGGAACATCTTCCTCAGCTTCTCCCAGAAATCTTTGTTGCATCCACTGGAAGCTCTGACATGGAGTTGATTTAATCATGGGAAGTTCCTCATATCAGACTTTGGGGGTGTGCTGCCTTCGTGTCTCACTTGGGAACGCAGCTGGATTGGTGCTGTGGCTCTGTTCCTATTCCCAGCCCTGCTCCTTTTCTGCTTTACACTCACAACATAACAAGAGTACTCAAAACCTCTGGCCACCCTTTCTTGAGGACCACAAGATTTATTTTTGTGTTTTGATGGTACCTTGGCAGGAAGTTGCTTTGGCAACAAGAGTATTGACAGGACTCTTGGTGCTGCTCAAGAGGATCTCTCAGCTGAATGACACTGTCAGTGTTTCCTGGCCTGAGATGAAATGTTTGAGGGTGATACATTGAGATTGCCTCAGATTTAGGTTCTTTGACGCTTTCTCCCAAGGCTGACCTGGACTCTAAAGACAGCCAGAAATATTATTTTTAGCAAGGCAGCCAGGACGGGTACAGCATATCTGTGCCTGGGGAGAGACAAGCATGCTCATACTCCCTAGAAAGGGGGCAAGTACCTCACAATAATGGAGAGTGTAACAGTAAGCCAGCTCTACCCTAAAAACCTTTAATATTTGCTAGAACACTTACTTTTACAGCGCCTAATGGTAAATGCTCTAGTTTATGCTGTCATGCCAGTAAAAAACCCTCTAGTTTTTGCCAGTTGTATTTGTCTTTTAAACAAAAAGATAATCTCCACCAGATAAAGGTTTTCATTTATCTCATGTAAAGGGTCCATTAGGCTCTCAGCAGAGGCATTTTGGGAGCATCCATCTGCCCCTTAATGTCACACTGAAAGGTCAGGCAGCCTGGGAGCTGCTTGCTCCTGTGGTTGTTGCTTTGTTCGGATCATACAGTACTTTGTGCTGTGGGTTTGATCTGGACCTAAAGTGTCCTTAATACCTCTACTAAAAATCTCAGGAGCTTTTAATTTTTGGTTAGTGTTCTAGTTTTAGGTTTGGGTTTTTTTCCGTAAGAAAGGAGTTATCTGCTCAATCTTGTGAAGAAGCATCCTGTTCTCATGGGTCTAGACTAGAAGATGATTGCTTAGAGTTGAGGTAGTAGAAGTACATGGAGTATTTTCTTCCTATTCGGATTTTTTCCTGTTTATTTGAAACTTCAAGGGTTTTTTTTTTTCTACTGCCTTAGTTCCACCCATTTGCAAATTACTCTCTAAGAAGGAGAACAAACTAAATAACATCCTGGTTAATAAAAATTACCACCTTCAGAATGACTGGGGCCCCTAACATCAGAAGGACATGGAGCTGCTGGAATGAGTCCAGAGAACTCCAAGGGATGAGCCCCTCTGTTCTGAGGCCAACCTGGGAGAACTGGGGGTGTTCACCTGGAGAAGAGAAGGCTCCAGGGAGACCTTAGAGACCCTTCCAGTGCCTAAAGGGCCTCCAGAAGAGCTGGGGAGGGACTTGGGACAAGGGATAGAGGGACAGGACACTGGGAATGGCTTCCTGCTGCCAGAGGAAAGGGAGAAATGGTATATTGGAAAGGAATTGTTCACTGTGAGGGTGCTGAGGCCCTGGCACAGGGTTCCCAGAGAACCTGTGGCTGCCCCTGGATC
>JAWWEY010000208.1:50497786-50538853 GCA_035582745.1 Loriotus luctuosus
TGAGAGGCTGGACATGACCCAGCCATGGGCACTCACAGCCCAGAGAGCCAAAGGTGTCCTGGGCTGCATCCAGAGCCTCGTGGGCAGCAGGGGAGGGAGGGGATTCTGCCCCTCTGCTCTGCTCTGGTGAGACCCCACCTGCAGGGCTGCAGCCAGCTCTGGGGTTCCAGCACAGGAAGGACATGGACCTGTTAGAGGAGGGCCACCAAGCTGATTAGAGGAATGGAGCACCTCTCCTATGAGGAAAGGCTGAGAGACCTGGGATTGTTCAGCCTGGAAAAGAGAAGGCTTAGCTGTCACCTAATTGTGTCCTTCCAGTACCTGAAGGGAGACCACAGGAAAAATGTAGAGCAACTAGGACATGTTAAAAAGGGGGGCAGGACAAGGGGGAATGGCTTCAAACTGAAGACTGTAGGTCTAGATTGGATATTAGGAAAAAAAAAAATTATTGTCAAGGTGGTGATGCACTTGAATAGGTTGCCCAGAGAAGCTGTGGATGCCCCATCCCTGGAAGTTTCCAAGGCCAGGTTGCATGGAGCTTTGAGCAGCCTGCTCTAGTGAAAAGTGTCCCTGTCCATGGCAGGTGGTTGGAGCGAGATGATCTTTTAAGTCCCAGGCCGTTCTATGAATCGAAAATTTTATGAATTTTCTTTTTGGGGGAAAAAAACAAAGGGTATTTTTGGAATATTTCAGAAGCTAGAAAACTGTATTCTAAATAAATAAACTTGGAGCAAGGATTAAACCTTCAGAAAGGCAGAGAAAGAGGAAACATTAGTAGATCTATGATGGATGATATCTAAATACACTGATATTCGAGATAATATGCATTAAAAATAGGATTATGAAACATTTAAAACAAACTAGACAAACCTCATTATAAATTACTTGATTAGAAAACAGAAGATCTATTATGTCTAGGAGTAGTATCAGTTTACAATAATTTATTTGGGTTTTTTATTACATTCAATATGGAGGTCATATGATAGTGAAAGACTAGAGAAATCATGCTGAAAAAATAAATTACAGAGTTTTTGGTAGAAAAAGTCACTCTCAACCTTCTTCCAGCCAAACTTCCCTGATTGGAGACTAGCATATGTTTAGAGCTGTGCGTGATCCTGGAAGAAATAGAAGATTTAGTCACTACTTTTGGAGTTTTGTCATACACTTTTTTTGTCTAACAGACAGTAAAGCACAACAGACAGTCCAATTTTTAAAATGCTGAAGTGGAAAACTGGCTTCTGTATTTCAACAAAAAATCCCTATCTCATTCTTAGCTATACAATGAAGTAATTAGTTGTTCTCTATTCAATTACACATTAAGAAAAAAAAAGCAGAAATGCAGACAGAAAGAACTAAATCCTTTGAAGATTATTTTCACTGTTAACTAATTTTCTTTTGTAGTGTAAAACTCAAACATCTGAGAAGTGAAATTTAAAGACCCAGTTCCAAAATCCACAGGCATGTATCTAATTAAAATCACACAAAATCTCCAACATTTGTCCTTAATGGAAGCCGAGAAAAACAAATCCAGCAGAAAGTGATTGCTGACATGGCACAAATGGCTGTTAGTTTTATAAGGGGGTTAGCTATTTTAACAAGCAATCTCTTCTGAAGGACTGTAAAGAGTTTCAGAATAGAGCTGCTGTTTTTAATTTGATTTCTTATCACTGCAGTTTTAGTTAACTATCTTAGACATCTATAAGAAGAAGCAGCATATTGACAAAAATATTGATGTGACTACAAGATCAAAGAAGGAAGATTAAAGCAGGATATGGCAGAATGTGGTAGGAAAAATAAATAGATTCTTATTTTTGCAAATATTAATTTATAATACTTCAAAAATAGTCCATCCTGAAGTTTAGTCTAAGTTTTCCCCATTTAATTTCTGTTCATCAGCTACTTACGTGCTTTATATGATATTTAACAATGCTTTAAAGTAGTTTTTATCAAACTGTCTCTTCTGACATTTCTTTCTTACTTGCTTCTTCAAGCAACACAAATTTCATGGTCAAAACAACCATTTAGAAGCTTTTTGTTTCTGATGTCAGTGTTTCTTTTTTCTTTGAATATTAAGAAACCCCCTGAAAGCAATGTTTATTTGCTTAGTATTTTGGACAACATTAGAACCTCTGTCTTTTTTGGTAGCACATTAGAGTTGTGGAACTCTCCCTTTTCCTGAGCCACTATCAGCCAGTCTAATCCTCGTTGCATGAGACATACTTGTGCTGCTTGCAACCCTCTACAGCATCCCTCTGTGAAACTCATTCCACTTGCTGACCTTCTGGAGCTTTCAGACATTGCAAGAAACCTTACAGTTAAACTGGGCAGAAGAACACACACTATGTATGAAGCTAAGAATTTGTTATTAATCCAGTGGAGCAGTTTAATGCTCTAATGTGTTTGATTAATGCAGAAAAGACCCATTAAAGGAGTTGCTAATAATAAAATGAGAGCCCAGCCACACTCTCCTCCTTTTTTACCTTCTAGGCTTTTCTCTGATTTTATCCTCACCTTCTCAATGTACTTCTGGATCCCACAGTTGACAGATTCAATTTTCCTCAAGAAGAAAGGGGTGTGTGTCTGTCTGCAATAAGTTGTGACAACAGCTTGAGAGGTCCTCCCTGGGAGGCGGATGTTCTTCATAGCACAGGTTTCTGCCCCCTCAGTTCTGAGTCTTCTTGGGATTGCTTATGATTTTCTGTCACAATTTGTTTCCTTCTCTTGGGTGTTCATCTCAAGTCTCAAAGTTGCACTGGGCCTCCCCAGCCACAGCTGACAGCAAAGGCAATTGCTGCCTTTGCCAGGACCCCATTTGCTGCTCAGACTTGGCCATGATTTTCATTCACAGAGCTTCAGCAGAAGCTAGTGAGACAGTGGTCACCTGGCCACCAACCTGCTGCTCAGGGAAACTGAAAAAAACTCAAGCCAAGCAAAGCCCAGGGATCCTGTACTGTCATGTTTATGCAACATCTCTGGCATTTTGATAATAATGTCAAAAAAAAAATTATTTACTATACTATAGTGAGAAATCCATAGAAAATTACCTGCTCCTTTTTACTTTCTCAACCTTTTTTATGGTTACCTCTGCAGCTTTTATTGGATTTTAGCACCTCAAGAGAACTCATGCAGCCTAAATCTTTCCTGCTTTGTTTCATTCTCTCCTTGATCATTAGTCCTGAATTCTCTGTACTCTGGAGGTGGTCAGGTTAGACATCGGTTATCCGTCATAAATATCTAAACTCATTCTGCTTAATCATTAATCCCAATGTCCACATGATGCTTAAGTTGTACATATTAATTTTACCATCTTCTGTAAAGCTTAATAATTTGGTTATTTATGTTTTAAATTTTATTTCTAAACCATACTGGATTATAAAAGCAGCTACATGTATTTAGTTTGGTGATGTTAAGACAGCTGTTTATTTTGGCAATCTGGCTCATTCATAGAGACCAGGAAAAAAAAGATGTCTTGAGCACATAAAATGAAATGAAGCTTTGAAGTAGTGTAATTCTCAAAAGAATTTTCCATTTTTCAGAGCATTTGTGGAATCATCTCCTCATCTCCATTTACTGGTCCTTGTAGACAACTACCTGATTTGGTAAATATTACTCTGTAGTTGCCTTGCAGTGTGTAGCATTATTTTTAATTTAGGTGATAATTTAAGCTTTTAACTACTATTCTCAAGTTTTTTTAAGGATGCCTAACCTAAATAAAACCACACTAGAAAGACTGCCATTTTGAAATCAGCATTTGCCTCGATTCTTTTTAGAATATCAGCATATGAAATCTGGGCCAATTTATTCCTTCGTTTCTTGCCCTGAATTATCTTTCCTGCATTAATTCTGATGGAAGTTCTAAACGTTCTCTCCTCCTTTCTGTCATGTACTGTTCTGTACTTTCCCAAGGCAGTCAATCATTCTAGTACTAGTGTGTAATTTACTTCGTGAAACAGACATTTTGCCATTAATATATGTGAAATTTCTTTCAACTCTCATTCTACATAGTCACTTCCCTCTGGTGATCATTTGTACTTTTCTGTGTTTACTTGATGACTTCTGTCTGAGCCAGGCGTTATTGGTTTGCTGAACTTCAGGTGACACTGCATTAACAAACAGATTTTATTATGTGACTCAAGCTTACTGAATTCATCTGTTATTGCAGTCACATTTTCATGGAAAACAAAATACCTCTGAAAATTATGTTTTTTCTCAGTCTCTTTCCAAGTTCCTAAAGATCTTAAGTTAATATTGGTGGAGTCCATTTTAAGCTCAAAACATATAACAAATATTTATTTATAAATATCAACACCAGTGTGTCCTGGCAACCAAAATGACCAACGGTATCCTGGTGTGGTACAAGCTCAGCTTCATCAGCTTGGTCCTCCCCATTGAGTTTGCCTTTGCCTGTCTTAAATTGATTGCATATTTTATTGTAGACAAAATATCTTGTCCTTCTTCTAACAATGTCCATGGAGTTTGGAATGGTCATATATTTAACACTACAGATATAACTGATAACTGATACAGAAGAAGATTAAAAGTTTGAAGATTATCATTGCTAAGAGGGTTTCCTAACAACTGTTTCCTTCTCTGTCTTTAGGCTATGGTATGTAAAGGTCTTTAAAAATGGATTTGAAATTAATAGATAAGTAAATATTTTGAATTTTCAAAATTCAACAAAGAAAGTAGACTAAAATAGACTTTTTTTGGTACTGTTGAGAAGTAACAGTACAGGCTCTCAGCACCTCAATTATTTTTCTCATATTTGTCTTACTAGGTTAGAAATTAGTTTCTTCATAGTTGAGGAAGAAACTAGGCCTGCCTTTAGCTTGCTTTTCAGCAGATACATTAGCATCCATGGTTCTTCTCTCCAGAAAAGCTAGTTCTGCTGTGCATTAGACCTACACTCTGATTTATCTTATCCTCTTACCTCTTCTAGTAATATAATAGTTGCAACAGAGTGAAAGGTTGATTGTGGGCTATCTGGTATGTTTTTTTCATAAGTGACCATAATGCGTACAAAATTAAAGGAACTGGGGAATTACAGGGGAGAATACATCGGATTTCATGCACATCCTTTTCACTGGCAAGGACAAATATAATTCAATTCTGTTCCAGAAAAAAAGAGAAGTATATTAAAAAAATAAAGATATAAAATTGGCACTGTCCTTTGAGAGCAAGAATGGGATGTTAGGGATCCTGATCTGAAAATCCTCCGTGTGAGCAGCATGGCATAGTGACCAAGCAGTATTAAATATAGCAGGGGAGCACTTAAAACAGCACTGGGACATTTTGTGTGCGAACTCTCTTGTGCAATTTAGTCCTTTACAGAGACATCCAATGCTCTTACTAAGCCATCAAGAGAAGCTCAGGAGCTGGCATGGCTAAAGTGCTCCTCAGGCTTGGTTGGTATCTCTGCTGGCCAAACTGGTGCCATACCAGGTTCTTTCAGGCTAGCAGGAGTATCCACTCCTTTGGAGACCTACATGCAAGCGCAGTGTTTTATGTACCTTTTATGTTTAATACAATCATCATTCTCTTTTTCTATAAATAGTACTCTACAGTAAATTTACAGCAGCAATTTACATTACCTTGTTTCTCAAAGTTATTTTTCTTTCTGATTGGTTGGTTGCTTATTTTTTCTTTTTCACTGTTTAACAACTTCAGCTGTACTTTTATTTATCTTGATTTACAAGGCATCAATCACTGCTTCTTCAAAAATTTTATCTCATTTACCAAAATGCTCAGAATTTTAACCATTTAAAAATTAAGCATGCACAAGAAAGAGTTAGATTTATCTTGTTATTCACAGAGAAAGAAAATAAATAAATAACTTTGTTTTAGAGGCATTGTTATGTATTAAAAAGAATTAGTCATATAAGGTATTTTGTCTCAGTAGATGAGGCGCAACCTAAGCATCAAAATACAGAAGTTTAATTTTTGGATGCCTGTAATGATGAGATAGTATCCACCTCTACCTAATTTAGAATACAAAATATTCTGAATCTTGATTTTTCCTTGGCTGCAATTGAATTCACTCCTTAGAATATTTATTTCACTCCCAACCCTAGAACTGCCCAGAATTCAAATATCCTTTCTAGGAGTTTTCCTCTGAAAGAAATTGATTTTCTTTATTCTTCCATTTAATTTATTGTGGGTGAATTTCACAGTTTTTCCAAAAGCAAAGCATGTTTATTGAGATTTTGATAAAGTATAACACGAGCCATTCTATTCTTACTGTGCCTTCACAGAACCCTGGCAACAACAGAGGGTAGACCAAAGTGTGAAAATGTTTTCTTTAATAACAAAAAATGTACATAATCAAAAAATGATTCCTCTATTTTCCTTGTAGTCCTGACTGTAATTCTCTTCTCTATACAGTGCTAGATTAAATCACTTGAAAAGAGGCCTGATAAGGTTTGCTTAACATTGCTTAAAATTATTATTCTGCTAAAATTAGTCACTACTGCTGCTTTTTGTTTTAATGAATCATGTCCATTCCTTGTATCCACCCAGGTGGCACACTCTGTAACTTTGCCACTTTAGCTTAATGAGGACAGTGAACCCCAATGTGCATTACCAAAAAGGGTGAACTGAAATGTTGGAGATGTCTAATCTCTGTAGGTATCTGTCATTTCATTTTACACGCTCTGGATGATGGACATTTGCAGAAGAGTGAATTGCCTTTAAAGTTTCAAATCAAATCAGGACATTTGCTCAGCCTCCACTGTATCCCTCTTGTGCCCCACATAGTCTCTGAGGATTAAAGAAGTGGTACTTGTCACCTTTATCAGTTAAATCAAGAAGGAAGTACATATACTGTTCCAATTGATCATTAAAAGATTTGAATCTCAGTTGCCTTTGGAAGACTCCTGGTCTTTATAAAGGATGAATCTTTTACTGTTGGAATCTGTGAAGACAACAGAATATATCTCTTTATATTCTTCCCTTTGAAACTTATTACTGTGTTTTAGAAATATTTTAAAATTCAGAATTTTTTCCCTGATAACAACACTATCTAGCATGTATGTATCCTGACTGGATGAATAGAAAGCAGACTTAAAGAACTAGCTTATTTTTTACCTTACAGCTATGTTAGTAAATTTTTTTTTTCATGAGTTAAATTTTAATTTTCTGTAATAATCATTCATTCATTCACATTCACTTCCTGGAATTCAAGTGGCAGGACAAATGTAGTATTTTTCTTGCTTGTTTTGTTTAAAGACTTGACCTGTTTAGCTTATTCATGAAACAGTAAAATAGTTCTGCTTTAAAACTATTTTAAGAACACTTTGATTTTTGGCTCAGAAATCTGAACTGAAGTGATGGTTAGATATTGACATTAATTACATTAAACATAAAATGAGATTCACATTTTGTTTGGGAAATAGAGTATATCTGGTATCTTGGTGTCTTTGTAATTGAAATGGATTTTCTATTTAAAAGAAATGCCAGCCCTCATTTAAACTGGTAATTAGGGCCATCCCAAGTTATTTGGTGTATATCCAGGATTTGACACCCAAAAGTCAGTCAAAATTGTCTTTGTAATCTGACTTACCTTTGTAAGATATAAATTTACCATTGCTAAAGAAAAAAAGTTTTGTAAGAAAGGTAAGGGAAAATTCTCCCTGCTAGAGCTATTAAAATTTTTTTCCCTTTTTAAAAATAAATATATTTTTGAGCTGTAAAATACTAAGAAACCTTTCATCTCTGAAAGGAGCACTTTTGTGGCAGATTCCATCCTTACATTTTTAAGTATGTTGCAAGGAAACTTTCTGCAAACAGGTAAAATGTAAGCAATGTCTTGTCTTTCATACAATCCCATTGTACATCAAAGACAATTTATCTTTAGAAATGCTTTGCTGACAGATACCCATATCCTGGAGATAAAGTCAGAAAATTATGTAGAAAGTCTTGGCAAATGTGGACTGACCACACTGGAATTTCTGTACTGCCCTTCCTGTGGGCCTGTCGTGCTTACCAGTGTTTGTGTAATAGCTGATGACATTCACATGCAAAATTGTACATTTGTTCAATTAGGTGTGATTTTTAATTATCTGTGTAAGAGTTCAATCAGAGTAACCACCTGTATTTTAAAAAAAATAATAAAAATGTTGCTGTCTTTTGCTAATTCAAGACCTTAGCAGTATATAAACAACTTGATCTTGAGTAATATAATTTAAATTGACATCTATATATGCTAAGAGGCAGAGAAAGCTGTGATAAAAGACTGTGCAAAGCTTCACTTGCACTTGATGTTTGAGAAGTGGGGACTTAAGATGAGGGCTTTTTAAATTAAAGAAAAAAAAGATATAGTGCTTATTTGGGTGTCTGGGTAGTCTTATAAAGGTTACATGAGAAATAAGTTAATGGACTGAAGTTTATAGCTGTGTGTATAACTGTCAAATCTCTGTGTAAATTACCTTTCTCTTCTGCTGGCCAGAATGCAAAAATCCAATATACTGTTAATAAAAATGGAAAGGTCATATGTAAATATCACAGATCTGGAAAATGAATCAGAAAAATGTGATAGTTTGCACACAAATATTTCATATTCTGTTTCATGGTGCCTAAAGTGGGATGAGACTTATGATGTGTGTTTTTATCAAAGTATGGTGAGAAAATATTTTGTGAAAAAGAGATTTGCTTTAAATCTAAAAACAAGTGTTGGATGACTAATTGGGGTTTGCTTCTCTGGTTTAGAAATAATCTTTCTATTTTATTAAGAGCAACAAATAAAAAAACTGATTTAATTATTCTAGTAATTTACCAAGAGTATTTAAAATGGAATATATATTCTGTCTTTTGAGTCCACTTGAGCACACACTTGTTTATGTATTTTTATTTACACTGAAATATTTTGGTAGGGTATTTTATAAAATAAAAGCAGAAGAATTGCAAGAAGGCTAATTTAATGCTCAGAAGACTGGATTTTACAGTGCCAGCTTCAGTGAAGACAATATTGCCAGTATTTTCACAGAATCACAGAATGGTTTAGGATGGAAGGGACAACAAAGAACATCTAGTTCCACCTTCTGTGCTGGGGGCAGGAATCCTTTCTGCTAAACCAGGTTCTCAAAGCTCCATCCAGCTCAGCCTTGCATAACCCCAGGGATGGAGAATTCCCAGTTTTTATGGGCAACCTCTTCTAGTGCCTCACCACCCTTTTTCAAATATCCAATTTAAACCAGAATTTCAGTTTGAAGCCATTCCCCCTCATCCTATCACTGCATTCCCTTGGGAAAAGCCTCTCTCCAACTTTCTTTTAGGTCCTCTTTAGGTACGAGAAGGTTGCTAGAAGATCTCTCCAGAAAATTCTGTTCTCCATGCTGAAAAATCCCAACTCTCCCCAGCCTGTCTTCATTAGAAAGTTTCTCCAGCACTTTGATCATCTTCATGGTTCTCATCTGAACTCGCTCCAGCAGGCCCAAGTCAGCAAATTTATCCTCATTTTGTTCCTGAAAAAAATACACTTTAAAACCTGAGCTACTGGAGTGATATGCACTTATTTAATTTAAATTAAATAGAATTTAAATATTAAATTAAATAGAATATTTTAAAAAAAGTATTTTGAACATATTAGTCTATATTGTGGTTGGTCCATTTCAATCCCGAGTTTTCCTTCTTGTTTACTTCTTTTTTTCCATTAAATATGTAATGTAAATTTGCTGAATACTTTCATAGTCTTGCTTCCCTATTTAAGAATTTATTGTTTTTCTTCTGGACTGTTTAACAATACTACTGAGGGATGTCAGCCTTAGTCCTTGTAACTAAAAGAGATTTTTGTTAAGGATGCAATTTTCTCTTAGAATGATCTTCAGGCAGTGGATTAGGAATGAAATGACCTGTAAGATGTGTGCTTTGTAATCAACACATGAATAAAAAGCCCCACCGCTTACTGCAAAACAACATCTTGATATCAAAGATGCTCTAAAATTAGAGTGATTACACACTTATTTTTCTAAACAGAAAGATAAATAATGGCTTTAATCAAGAATAACCTTCAAAAATAAATCAGGAAGGACACAGGAGATTTAGCCACAGGGTTACAGAACCCATTAACAAACAACTTCTCTGTAGCTTGTTATGTAATGATTTTTTGTCATTTTATTTAATGAATCATAATTTTATGTGCAAAGGTCATCAGAGCCTTTGGACTCCTAGGGTACTCCATTCTTACATAAAAACAATATTAGAATTTTGGTTTATTTTTAAGTAAAGTTTTCCTTTTCCCTCAAAAATTATAACTTCTGACTTAGAGAAAATTTATAAAAAGAAAGAGATGTGCCAGCAGACCAAAAGTCTAGATCAGGCTCATGCAGTACTGATTTGTTTGGGAAATATACTATCATTTCCCATTGCTTATCTGAAGGAAAAAGGGTGTAGAATAGAGTACAACTTTACTATTTACTTGTACTCATTCTTTTAGAAGACCAGATGAAATTTCAGCCTATTAGCAAAAACTTCTGAATGGAAGCAACCCCTGAGTTTTGTGAGGCTGGACATACCGCCCATTATAGACCTCCATTTATGAATGCCTCATCCTATGCATTCTCCCGGCAGTGCAAAGCTATTCTAACTATTTACAAAGAAGCATAAAAGCCATTGTAGAAAAGCCTTTGCAGGCTGCCAGACACTGAGGTGTGTCCACATAGTACTGCACTTTATGATGCAGAAATATAAGATTGGTTTCATCTTGAAATGTATTAATATCCCAATGCAATTTTTCTAATTCTGCTGCAAGAATGAAGAGTCCGAGTTTTTGCTGAATCCTAGGAAAATATTATCATCTCCCTATTTTTTTATCTTATGGAAGCCTGATGATATTGAATCCATATGAAGAGCTGGGAGTAGCTTAGAAATCATAAAAAGGTTAAAGGAAAGTACTCAACATACCAGTTCCACTCCTTTAGACATAGCAAACTAACTCACCGGTTATGTAAAACAAAAAAAGCTTAAAAAAACCCCCATACTTTCCCATTAGCAGAACACAAAATGATGCCTATAGGTACAAAAATAATTATATTTCTTTTGCAAAATTAAGACATTTCTTTTTTATATATTTAAAGACAGAGTAGAAGATTCGTATCTATAAAAACCACTAAAAAGCAATCTAAAGTAACTACATTTTCACCAATTAAAAAAATCTTACA
Source organism: Loriotus luctuosus (assembly GCA_035582745.1). NCBI lineage: Eukaryota > Metazoa > Chordata > Aves > Passeriformes > Thraupidae > Loriotus > Loriotus luctuosus. The sequence continues at coordinate 50,508,940 of JAWWEY010000208.1, forward strand.
AAAAACATTACTTGAAAAATTTGGTACTTTTTTACGCGGTTGGTGGTGCTTATGTTTTATTTGATAAGGAAGATCTGTATACTGAAAAACCTGAAGAGAATTAAATCAGCATGAATTCGAATTTTCTTAAACTAAGAAAGTACATGATAAAGAGTTTTAAGGATAATTTAAAATGTTATTCCAGCTCTTTTCTGAACAAGGCTTTTTAGAGTCTTGAGTTTAGTGACTTTTAAAAGCACAGGAAGGGGATTGATCATGTAATCTTCAGAACAACTGTGCTGACATTTTTTTCTTCTCTGTGCATTCTTTTCTCTTTGTGCTGAATCTAGAGGAAGAGAACAAAGTACATCCTCTAATCTCAGTAGAAATAATTGGGTTAAACACCTCTTCTTTTTTTTAAGTAACTCACAGCATTTTTGAAATTTTATGCCTTGAAGAACCATGGGATTATTAAGTGTAAACTTGCAAGTGTTTTCAATTAACATTTCAGTGCTGCAGACTTTTAAGAACTATGCAAAAATTTTTTAAAAATCCACCTATACAACCGAATGTTCAAGATGGATAATTAATACTTGCATGGAGACTAGTGAACACTATATCTTAGGATATTCAGGCTGGGATTGATTGTGACGTATCTAAATACTTGCCAGAGTTAGAAGAAATGGTCTTTTAATTATTTTAAAGATTTTGGTGATGCTATCAGTAATTTTCACAGACATGCAATTTGTCTTTTTCTATTGTAAACCCATTTTCTTCAGAATAATCTTCAACCTCACTGCATTCAGTACAGACTCCTACTCTATTTAGTTGGACAAACAAAATATCTGTATTGCATATGTTACAGATTTTTATTCACCTATCAATGTTATTTGAAATTGTGAATGATGTGAATTGATCACTGTTTTACCATTCAGAAATAATTTTTGTCAGAAAATACTGATAAAAATAAGCTAAGGAAAGATACCTTGGGAATGTATGAGAATATTTTTTAATAATGAAAGTACCTCATAGATATTAATTAATTTAGATTTGAATCTTTCTATATCTAAAAAAATATTTGACATTTACCACTTTCTTTTCCTTCGACACTTTTCATGTTTTCCATTTCTTTGAGCTTGCTCTCTAGGCAAACTGATTAAAGAATTCTGAAAAGCAAAAAAAAATAAAATAAATTTTTAAAAAAGAGAAAAGAAGAAGAAGAACCTTGAGACTCAGGCTTTTGTTTTGATTTTGTTCTTTTTTTTTCCTACTCAGTCTTCTCACGTATCAGCTTTAAATAACATTTAAACCACTGGCTCCATAATTTTCTAATGATTTGAAAGGCAGATAATTAGTAGGTACTGAGCAAATGTAAAGCTCTCCAGATTCCTCAATCAGATCTTGTGCACTGTACTATCTGTAAACTAAAGTGGCTCAGTGGACACCTTTACCAGAATATTTTCTTGGAATATCAGACACCTCATTGAGAGAGCTTCCAGAGTTAGCTGAGAATACTCTTCTGGAAGAGACATGCATTGCATGGAAAGATGAGAGAGCTGATGCATAGCTTCTGGACAACATCCCACCACTTTGCCATGAACTTTTATTTCTTTGCAAAATCTTGAAGTTTGTGGGCTTGTTTTTTTTCTCCTTTTAGCTTTTCATTCATCTTAGGAGATATTTGGTTTCATTTAATCTTTTTTCATCTGTAGAGCTACAGTGTTGATGTAAGTAATAATGCCTTCTCAGCTGTGGTGTTGCAGCTACCGAGGCTGACAGTATACAAAATAGTATTTTGATAGGATTTTGATAGTATTACAAAATGGTAAGGATACAGTTATTGCTATGAACAGAAAAAAAAAATACATGACCATCACTTTCTCTTGTAAGTCTCGTAAACCAAAGCAGCTGGACTTCAGTGTTCATGTTTTGCTCTGATGTCCTTATTTTTCCTTCAAATGAAGCAATATTTCTAGATATTTCAAGTCCTGCAGCAAATTTCAAAGAACGTTTTGAACTCTACCATTCTCTGAGGTTTTGGGGCTGCAGAATTCTGCTCACTGCTTCTGGAAGCTGATGTTGATGAGAGCTGATCTTAAATCACAAAACTTGTGGATAGCATAGGTGTTAAAATGTAAATTGAAAATAGAAATCTGGTATCAGAGGTAACAAGCTAAGACCTTGCAGATAATAATATCTGTTACTAAACAGAGAAATTGTTGATATTGTTGAAGGAGATTGATAAGTTTCTCTTGCTGCATTTGAAAGGCTCATGTATTCTGCAAAATAAAATTGAGGATGTCAGGCCCTTGGCATCAATCATTTTGCTCTTCTCTTTCTTCTCTTCCCATTGTACTATATGCTAGAGTAATCATATCATTAAGCAGGCAAGGAGTCTTCAGTTTTGGAAAAAAAGTCACTGAGTGGGGTGAGCAATCATTTAACAAAATTTTATGACAGAGAGAAGAATTTAAAGGAATTACTTGGAAGCCATAGCATCAGATGATGACTATTGACTCCACTGCTGCTATTGCTATCAGTTAAAAAGCAAAAATTACTTTAATGCTTTTCTTAACACCTTAATATTAAAAAAAAAAACCAAAAAAACAGAAGGGCAAGACAGTAATCAAGAGAGGGACTTTTATCTTGACCATGATTTATTCTTTTCATTTTCCTTTTGTATGATTTCTATTGGTTTACACTGCTGAGTTTCATATTCACCATGACTATAAAGAATTGTCTATCTGAAAGGTATAAACCCATTTATTCTAGAAAAGTCAGGCATCTGACCAAAACTGTTTGTGAGATTATGCTTTGTTAGAAATTCCCTAAACTCCTCTACAAATCATGTGTGACCCACATTCTTCACTGTGTCCCCTTGCTAGAATTGAGATTATAGAAGCTACTGAAGCAACAGTACAACACTTAGAGCACTACCAAAGGGTTAGCAAGATTCAGCTCATTTACAGTGCATGTGGAATACCACTGGGTTTTTTCTTTTCTATTTCTTTTGTTCCTTTCAACATATTTCTTTAAAAGCATACTTACTTAAACTAATAACTGTGATTTGAGTCCTCATTATAGTCTAAAACCTTTATATTCATAAAAGCTTTTCCTCTGGCAAGCTTTCATAAAAGTCTAGTGCAGCACTTGTGCTCTACAACAAATCTTCACATAACAAAAGGGAAATTCACTCTTTACCCCAAGCAAACTTGTTATTGTGTTGCTTGGAGATGCTTATGGTGACAGTGACCACTGTGTGACAGGTGTTCCATGATGCTGAATAATAAAATTCCTATGGGAAACTGTATATTCTCTTAATGTTGATACCTTTCTGCCAGCTTCAGCCTTTGAATGATAAAGATGCAATTAAAGCTTTTGAGATTTGCATAAAATAACTTGCCTGGTTCCTGTTAACCCTAAATAATTCTTGGGACATTATGGAATAAATCTGATTTTTTGTTTCAGTAAGAATTTTTCTTTTTTTTCAAGCCTAATATTCTTCATAGCTTCCAAATAATAAAAGGAAGGAACCAACTAAAATTTTTCAAGAAAACTACAATTGCCAAGGATGCCTCAAATACTGGTCAAAAGTAGTAAGATAATGAAAATTCCAGATGACAAGTTCTCTATTTCTCTCCTAAATTATTGGCTTACTGTTGGTTTTATATTTGAACCAATCCAAATTTTGTTTACCCATTTAGTTAGAGACTGAATGTTCCAAATATTTTTCTTTTTTAATATCTAATTGACTTTAAGGAAATCTCATTTCGCCTGTTGATATCCTTCTTATTTTGAAGTTATACAAATTTCATATAAAATTGGAAACTGTGCCAGCGGGTGACTTAAAAAGACCTGGTAAAATTATTTTAAGGGCATAATTTTATTCAACTGCATGGAAAAACTGAAACATTTAGCAGATTACGAAAGACTGAATTAGCTTTAAAACGCACAATTTTTTCCATGGGTCATATCATTTGGAGCTATACTTTTTATGTGAATTGAGGATTTCACTGAATTTAGGAAGAGTTTAAGCCAAGAACATTTGAAAATTTTTGAGCTTATGGGAAAAACAAGAAGTGTACACACCTGAGGAGTAGGAAGCAAAGCATAAAGGGGGAAAATCAACACAACTGATTTCTTTGTGGGCTAAGTGATCAAATACTGACTGTATTGAAGTCTGAAGGCACTTGGATCTCTGGTGAGAGACATGGGGGAAGGATGTTTTCTACATTTGTAGTGTTGGCTTGTGCCATGCCTTGTTTCTGGATTATCAACTGTGGAGCTGCCACCTGGCAGCTTTCATGAATGGAATCATTATAATAGGTGTTACCTCATGTTTCAATACCTTGCTCTGTTAAAGCTTGCACTGCTGTGAAGAAGATCAGGATAGGATTTGAATACCATTTTTCATTATAAAAACAAACTAGTGAGTGAAGAACTCATCAGCCCTAACTGATGAGTTTGAATCAGATCAGAAGGCAGGAATCAAAGCTCTCAACCAACCAGATATGTTGTCATAAAAAAGATGAGCACTTTCATGCTGATTATGTTTCTGCCATGTCAATTAACCCAGCATGTTTCAGTTTCCATTGCAAACAGTGGCACCATTTCTACGGGCAAAGTGGGGGGTTGCATTGGGTCACATTAATTTTTCTAGGGAAAGCTACTTTAAAAAATTTTTAGCTTTACAAAAATTCTGAATATATCACAGATAAAGATTACTGTTCTAAATGGAAAATAATTTTATTTTGTGTCTTTGTGTATTTGTGCATGCAGGCATATACACAAGCATACTTCTACATACACTTTCTAGAAATTTACTCCTTGTGGTGAAATTTCTACTGTTTCTTGTTGTGTTTCCAACATAATACAGCAAACCACAAACACAATATTGTTTCTTACATCAAATCTCAGAACTGACTTTAAAGCACTCTGCAGAAATGGAGGTAAAGGTGGGTGCCTTTGCTGTAGCATTCCTTCAGATCAACTGTGATTTTTCATTTCCTTGTAATTTATAATTATAAAGAATAATTATATATTTATATATTCATATATAACTTATATAATTAGCTGATAAATCCAACTACATAGTTACCTCTCTTCCTAAAACCTGCAAACTAGTCATTTTTTACTCCATAAAAGTAAGGAGATAGAAATAGAAACATAACGTCAAATAATTTTTACTTATCTAATTGTCGGGTGAATATTCCATAAACAGAAATTCCATCACATGAATTTGGCAAGAAATTGATTTGACAGTATATTTAAGTAGTATGAAGTTTTATTATTGTATAGCATAATAGTCTATAATGTTATATCATTAGGAGAATATATGTTATAATGTCATCATTCATCACTTTATATATTTTAGAATTAATTACAGAATTGTAGAATGATTTGGTTTGGCAGGAACTTTACAGATCTTGTCTCAAGTCCTCTGCCTTTGCAAGAGTCATTATCTGGCCTTATCTGGAAAATTCTGATGCAAGAAGAATAAGCTTACAAAAAAGACTAAAGATTTAAGCACAGTTTAATGTTAGTTTATCTTTTTGAGGATAAACAGTATTATAGGTGTAATTGTCAAGTTAAATTGTAATTGCAAGTTCTTTTGTCATCACTGCTGTATGTTTATATTCCTGGTTGCTACAAAGCATCTTATGATGCTATTCAGTTGAGATGTTCCATATAGAAGACTTTCGCATGATACAGAAGATGATGAGTGTTTATTAAAAAGGAAATAAATTGTTTCTTAATAACTGATAAATCTGGCCCTGACTTTCTTGTGGTACAGAGGTCACCTCTTTCATTAACTATGATTCCATTTTATCCATCTGGACATCAAAACCACAAGAACATATGAAAAAGCAATATAAGAAATACTAAGAAGTAAATGGGAATGTGTTTTCCTTTCTTTAAATACCAAAGAATTTGAACAATAATCTCATGTAAAAGGACTTCCATTCAATTTACATTTGTAATCTGAGTGTGAACATAAGCACGAGAACCCTTGCTCAGTCAAGATCTAAACCACAGTGTTCCACTTACTCACTGCTTTTTAAAATGTCATCCACCCTTAAATTACTTTTCAGTTTTTCATAGGTGAAATATGGACAGTGCATAGATATTTGCTAAGAGATCTGCCAGGAGACAGTTAGCAATTCTTGTGATACTTTTTATCTCTTCTATGTGGAGGTGCAATATAAAAGATCACGACCTGTACAGTTTCTTCTATTCATAATGAAAACCATAATTTATAAGGTGCTGTCAAGCAAGTCTAAGTGTGAATGTTCAATTTTTAATTCTCATTTTGAGACAGATATGATTATGTTAACTTAGAAGTGGATTTGCTCCAAAGAACAAAAAAAAACCCAACTGTGCAGAGTACCTTTTGTTCAAAGAGACAAGTCTGTAGGTGGAGACATTCAACCAGATTTCAATTTAAAGCATTTGTACTCATGTGCAAGATTCGGTGTTTTGACAGGTGATCATCCTGCCCTGCTCTATACTGGTGTAGCTTCCTATGTACGCTCTTGGGCACCACAATGTGTAGAGAGACGACCTTGCCTGGATGACTCTCTATCATGCCAAAGAAGGATAGGAGAGAGAAAATATATGAAACGGTTCATGAGCAGAGATGAGGCCAGAGAAAGATCACTCATACTGTTATGACCAAAAAGGACTCAAATTAGAGACTTTAGTTTATTACTAGCAAAATCAGATCAGAATAAGGAGAAGTAAAATAGGACCTTAAAAACAACCTTACCTCCACTCCTCCCTCCTTCCCAGCTCTACCTCCTCCTCCAGCAGCACAGGGAGACAGGGAATGGGGATTGTGGTCAGTTCATTGCATGTTACTTCCACTGCTTAGGGAGAGGAGTCCTTCCCCTGCTCCATCATGGAGGCCTTCCCACAGGAGACAGTTCTCCATGAACTTCCCTAGTGTGATTCTATCCCATGGGCAGCAGTTTTCTAGGAACTGCTGCAAGATGTGTCACTATTCCTGTGTCGTTCAGGCACAGCCTGCTGCAGTGTGGGTCCCCCATGGAGTCACAGGTACAGGTACTACCAGGACATCTGCTCTGGTGTGGGCTCCTGTCTCCATGGTTCTGTAGGTCCCTACCGGGAGCCTGCTCCAACCTGGGTTTTCCTCAGGGTCACAGCCTCCTCTCAGGCATCCACCTGCTCCCATGTGGGTCTCCTCCACAGGCTGCAGGTGAACCTCTGCATTGTCCTCCATGGGCTGCAGGGGCACAGGTGCCTCACCATGGTCTTCACCACGGGCTGCAGGGGAATCTCAGATCCAGTGCCTGGAACGTCTCCCTTCTTCATTGACCTATGTGTCTGCAGAGATGTTCCTCTCACATGTTCTAACTCTGTCCTTCTCTGGCCACAATTACATCTGCATTTTTTTTTCTTTCTTCTTAAATAAGTTATCACAGAATTTTTACCACCATTTCAAATCAGCCAAACCTTGGCCAGTGCTGGCTCTGCTGGACATGGGGGAAGCTTCAGGCAGCTTTGAAGAGAAGCCATCCCTGTAGTCCTCTGCCACTAAACCTTGGCCACAGAAACCCAATATAATAAAAGACATTAAGCTATTAGAGAGCATCCAAAGGAGGTCAGCAAAGATGTTGAAGGATCTTGAGGGGAAGCCATATGAGGAACATCTGAGGTCACTTGTCTTGTTCAGCCCTGAGTTGTTTTATGTGGATCAATTGAAAACTCAGAAGTTTTCTTTGCTAAATTTGTCAGATTTTGTTCAATTCTAGGACACAGAGACAACCACAACTCTCTTTAAAGGGCAAAAATATACTTTTTCTTGTTATAATTTTTTGAAATACATTAATAAAATAGATTTCTTTGGGATTAGAAGAAATTTAGAATTAGACTATCAATCTCCATTGATAGTCTAATAGAAGAGTCCATTGAAGAGTCCATTGAAGTCCTATGTAATGAGTACAATTCTTTAATTCCTGGCGAGTTAATACTGAGTAGATCAAAGCTTTAAAAAACTTCTGAAGGTGGAATTTAAAAAACAAAGTCCCTGATTAAATGTGTTGTGTTGTTTATAAAATTTTCTATTTTGACAGCCCTAGAAACCGGAGTCATATCTATTCCAAATAAAAGGTTCTCTGCAAGTTACGGCAAGGTAACTGTCCTGTATTTCTGCAGTAGCTTAAGAGACAGCATGGATGAATGCTGGGGACCATCCAGGAATAAAAAATGTGTCTAAAGTTGGAAATGTGTAGGAAAAATGCTTATCAAATAGAAACCATCTGCAGACTAAGCTCTGAAAAGGAATTCAGATTGCAGAACAGTTCAGTTCAGTTGCCTGACTTTGTTCATGTAGTTCTACTGGGAGTACAGAGGCCAGGTTTAGCCACTTGCTTCTGACTTAAGTGGTCCGTGTGGTTCTCATCCCAATTCTGTGTCCAAGTGTACTGGAATAAAAGGGCAAGCTTGAATTCATGATCTAAGATTCCTCTGTACCTACGAGTATGCTAATGGCTGAATACTTTTACTGGAGCGGTAGGAGAGACCATCAGTATATTATGTAGGCTATAGGAATGGAATGTGAAGGATTAAGCTTTTTTTTTTGTTTTGTTTTGTTTTTTTTTGTAGCTAATGCGTCATTTTTCATTGACAAACTCCACAAAGAAGGAAAAGAAGAAGAAGAAGCAATGCTCAGTCTTCTAATAACAGCCTTCAGCATCTGCTTTTATTTCTTGTTCTTTCTATTATCAGCATATTTATGGTAGTGATGTTTGCAGACTGAAAGCTTTTGAAAAAAAACAGTGAGAGGTGGTTACATTTTCAGAAGATTCAAAACCTTAAGTGTTCTTTATATTAAAATGATTAACAGAAATAAGGAAAGAATTTCAACAGCTTTTCTCTCCGTTGAGAGTACAGCACAAAAAACCCTGTGTGTAGGAAAAATGAAAGTAGTAGTAATGCACATGGTAGTGTCCACAGCAAAGTATGCTCATCATCTGGTTTTGCATACCATCCAGGCAGAAAACTGGCAGGAAAACCCCACAAAACATTGGAATCTATTATATCTTTATTTTCAGTGTGTTTCACCTCATCCTTTACAATTAATTTCTTTCCCTTTCCTGTAATTGTAGTGGTTTATAATCAAAATGGAACACCTTAATCTCGTGGCAGGGTGGAAGTCCTTTACTAATAAGTCTTGTGTGATATGGTTCAATTTTACCACAGAAACAGATGTATAAAAATAAGGTTTCTTCCATTGACATAGTAGATTGAAGCAATACAGCCTGATGCAATGCTGGGAAAAATGTAGTAGACTTAATTTTCCTATCCCTTCCAAAGCACTGAATTTTATTACTTGGGCAACAAGAAGGAGATTTTGTACCATTTCAGTGAATTTATACAAGAAAAACATTTGACCCAAAACTAGAGAACATTGTCCTACTTAACCACAGGCACTTTGCAGAAGGAAAATGGCAGTCATTATTTAAAAAAAAAGGCTTCCTATTATTGTAAGACAGAAAGTGATTAATGAATTGCATGAGTAATATGGATGTTGTAACCTCCTACTGTTTTCATATCTTACTGAGAAACATCAGAAGATGCAGCAACAAATTATTCCAAGTCAATTTCCTTCCAGTTCCCAGTGTCCTACCCAGGCTTAGTAGCTGACAAAGTTCTACTTGCCAAAAGCTAATGATACCTGGTATTGTGTTGGCCCAAAAGAGCCATCATCATTTTAGCTAAGGTTATAATGACTCTTCCTGCCATTACAGTTCACAGTTGGAAGAAGACCTACAACAATTGGATCTTTCTAACAAGCTATTCTCATGTATTTGTGTCAGCTCCATATTCCCTACTTTACAGGTTTTTCTTTACTTGGATGTCTTGCTTTCAAGTTAAGCATTTTTGCAGTTGACATTCGTTTTAGCAATTTATAGCTGTCCTGGGCATATATCCCAACTCTCAGATTGAAGTGCTATTGGGAGAGATATGAAGAAAAGTCTTCTATAAATCTTTCTGTAAAAAAATTTAAAATAAAAACATTAAAAAAAAAAAGTCCTCTGCTTAAGTACTGTGTGAAGATGATGAAACAAAGATGGCGGGCAAGTAATACTGGCATGACTGGTGTATTTTCACTTATTTTAATTTATGCCTGGTTAGGATTTGGATCAGTATTTCTGACAAGAAAACTCTTTGCAGTGTGCACTGTTACTTTGTAGCAAATATTGCACTTAATTTTAGTTAAAAATGGAAATTATTTGGATGGAATACAGACTATAATATCAAATTCAGGTCAATAGATCATGTCTGATGTTACCAACAATTATTCAAGAACCGTAAAACACCAAAGCTTTTTAGTTACTGGCCACCTGCTATTTTTAAAGCCCAGAGGGAATTTTACTTTAACATCCAAATGGCTTTTTTAAACACATTTCTCACATTTTCCACTAGCTTTTTGTTCAGATGTTGAAGCATCAAATACAAGATTGTTGTCACCTTGACAAGTGTATTACATTCTCAGATACACATGAATTGCTACAGCAGAGGTGAACAGGCAAACGCTTATTCTGTGACAACAGTACCGATAAAAGGGAGTGAACAAAATGTCTCTGTCTGTATTTTTGCCTGTGTACCATATATATGCTACTGATTTGTAGCAGGGTATGCAAGGAGCCTGTTAGGCTGTCCTTACTACCCTAAGTATGTATTTTATTTTCTTTTTTCCTATTTTTTTTTCCAATTTTTTTTTTCTTGTTTCTGCACATAGAAACAGGACTCCTATCTTAATTCACACATCAAGACAGCAAATATTTGTGCTGGTTTTTTATGAATGCTCTCTGTTATTGTACTACTACTTAGTTTTCCAACAAAAATTCAGGATTTCTCTTTCTACATGTAAATCATGATTTACTTTCCCAGCATGCAGCTGAACAATATGAAACAAAATATTTAAGTAACCTTAAAGTCAGTGCAAATAACTGACCCTTTGGAAAATGGCCTGGGGTTGTTTCCCTTTACAGCAGTTATAGAAAAATCAAGGTTAAGAGTTTATCCCTCGCTCTTAACATTGTATTTTCACTTCACTGTTACTCCATTGAGTAACTGGATAAAGGTGAAGCTTGAGGAGTGACAAGGAAGGTGACTCTTACAGGAGAAATTGATGTTAGGGTAGAGCTCTCTTCAGTCAGATTAATGGCTTGAATCAATGGATTTGAGATGTCCTTCTGTACCCAGAAATTCCTGCAGTTTCTGGTGTCCTTTTATCTCCATGTTTTGCTGCAAAATTAAAGCATATTTTGAGATAACTTTTTGGAGTTTGCAAACCAAATAAAGGACATAGGTGACAAACCAGCTGCAGTTTCAGCAAAATAGCTGAAAAAAATCAATTCCCAAAGTGTAATTATTTAAAATAAATAAAACTAGATGTTATCGTTGCAGTTGTGACTTTAAAGATTTATTGTGCAAGCAGAGTCCAGCAATACTTTTTCACCATATCCTCTCTATTTTGAAAGCATTTGGTAAGATAGAAAAGAATCAAATTACTGCTTTAAAATACATACTGGTAATAATTTACTAGTATGAAAACATTGTGAAATATATTGTGAAATATTTTTCCAAAATATTCAGTGACATGACAATACAAGATTATTCACTGGCTGTGACAAAGGGCTAATAAATTCTAATGCCCTAACATAAGATTTCTTTATAATCTAAATATGGAAAGCAGAAATTGCCTTTCATAATTTCTACAGCTTTAAGAGTTAAAAAGAAAAAGAAAGTGAATAGTTTTAAGAGAGAAAAATGTTCACTGGCAGAAAAATAAAATGATAGTTTGAAAGAACCACAGTATGTGTTAGGATAAATGGTCAGATGCTTGAAAACATTGATGCATTAATTAGAACATCTAATTAAAAACTACCATTTAAAAAGACTAAATCATGTGAGAGAATCTGAATCATATAAATTGTTCTTCATGAAAAATAAACCTGCAAATTTTAGTTTCAGAAATACAAGTTATATCGTCAGAGACAGTCCTTTAATTTAGACTTCCAGATTAATAAGAGAATTCATATATTAGTATGGGACTCATTCTGTTTGTTAATTGTCAAGTTGAACACAAAATGTAAAAAATTTAATTCCTGGCTCTCACAGTAGAAAGGAGACTTACTGCAAAGACATTTTCATTTTATTTCAAGCAAAGTACTGGTTTCTTCAAAGATATTGTAACTGTAAGGGATAAGAAATGAAAACAAACAATATGATCAAACAGAGTAGATCTCAAAAAGGCACTTTCAAATATGTGTGTTCTGGTGGAATCTATACCCTTGATACACTATACAGGAAGACAAGCAAAACTTTTAAGAATGGGGTTCACCGAAGCAATTCCCTCATTATCAAAAGCTGCCTTAGGTTGTAAGCAGGAAAATCCTCCCTCTAGCTGCTGGCAACATTCCTCCTCTTGCAGCTCAGAATATCCTTCACCTTTTTTACTTGCAGGGACACGTTGCTGGCTCATGTCAAACTTTGTGTCTACCAAGGTCCCCCAAGCTATTTTGCCAAGCTACTTTCTAGCTCCTTGGTCCCCAGTGTACTGTGCATGATGCTATTTGTGCACAGGTGAAGGAATGTGCACCTCCCTTTGTTGAACATCAAAAGGTTTCTGTCAGCCCATTTCTCCAGCCAGACAAGGCAGCATGACCCTCTGGTGTATCAGCCACTCACCCCAGTTTTGTGTCATCCCCAAATCTGCTGATAGTGTGCACAGTACCATTATTCAGATCATTAATGGAGATGTGGAACAGAACTTGACCCAGTGCTGATCTCTAGGATACATTGCTAGACACTCATCTCTGAGCAGAATTCATGCCTCTGATAGGTTTGATGGTTATGATCCCAGACTCTAATCTGGGTTACGGACCCAGAGACTTTCTCTTAAAACCCAGATGTTGCAAAAAATCTACTCCTCTCTAGAGCAGAGGTAAAATTTGGATTCAGTTTTCTATTTTCCTGCATTTTTTAAACCTGTTTAGATTTTCATAAGGATACTTACTTAGGCCATAGACATCTGTGGTCCAGCAACCCTAAGGCCTGTGATTAATCAAGTTTGCAAGGACTGATTAAATGCTGATTTAAATGGGAGAAAAAAGTGGAAGTATATACGTTAAGGCAGATAACTGAGGAAAAGCATAATGAGGACTTTGACATCAACTTGCCAAAACTCTAAAATATAAACAGCTGAAATAAAGGTAACTGGAACTGAACACAGATGAGAAAGAAAAAGCTAAATAAAAATAGCTTAATAAAAAAGGACCACAAAATGGCATGTTCTATAAAGACAGCTATTATTCTGAACTCACTTTCTGGAAGAGAGGAATAGCATATAAATGTGTATAAGATGAGAAATCAAATGAAAAATACATATTGATAAACTGTACCAAAAATTATAGATTTTGACAGATTGGAGTTACTGTGAGAATGACTGACTGGAATAAGAATTACTGAACACATAAATAGGATTTTGTATATGTGTCAGTCTCAGATTTTCTGCTATTTTTATTTTATTCCACTGTGCAGAATGTCTTGAATGACCAAAATTATCTGAAGCAATTTAAAGACCTATTTAGGAAGCAGTTTACAAGGTAGAGTGAAATTTATGTTGAGCAAACTTGAAAGCATTTGGACGTTTGATTTAGATAAGCATACGAAATGTGAATATTTATTTGAACCTATTTAACTTCTTGTAGCTTGTTTTTGTTCTGTATCCAAATGACTCTTTCAAAGCTATATTGGATGAATATTTGTAATAAGAAAGAATATATTAACAGCTTTTAAAGTGTTTGAACTTGAGCTGGAAGGAAATGTTTTCCTTTTTGCCAGTGAAGTATTACTCTATATCTGGAAAATACTAATATGTCACAGAATCCCAGAATAAACTTAATTGGAGAGGATCCACAAGGATCATCAAGTCCAGCTCCTGCACAGCACCATCCCCAAGGGTCACACCATGTTTCTGAGAGTGTTGCCCAGATGCTTCTTGAACACTCAGGCTTGGTGCTGTGGCTCCTTCCCTGGGGAGCCTGTTCCAGTACCCAAACACCCTCTGGGTAGAGAACCTTTCCCTAATACCTAACCTAAATCGCTCCTGACACAACTTCAGGCTGCACCCTCGGGTCCTGTCACTGGTCACTCCGAGGGGGAGATCAGTGTCTGCACTTTCTCATCCCCTCACAAGGGAGTTGTAGACTGCAGTGCTGTTTCCTCTCAGTCTCCTCCAGGCTGAGCAGACCAAGTGACCTCGGCCACTCCTCATACGGTTTCTCCTCAAGGCCCTTCACTACCTTTGCTGCTCTCCTTTGGCCACTCTAACAGTTCTATGACCTTACACTGTGGTGCCCAAAACTGCCCCCAGCACTGGAGGTGAGGCCGTACCAGTGCAGAGCAGAGCAGGACAATCCCCTCCCTTGCCTGGTTGGCCATGCTGTGCCTGATGCCCCCCAGGACAGGGTTGGCCCTCCTGGCTGCCAGGGCACTGCTGGCCCATGTTCAACTTGCCAGTGACCAGGACCCCCAGGTCCCTTTCCACATCACTACTTTCCAGCATCTCATCCCCCAGTCTGTACATACATAGCCAGATGCATCCGCCATCCCAGGTGCAGAATTCAGCATTTTCCCTTGTTGAAATTCACAGATTTTTGGGGATCCAGCTGGAACAGCAGATCCCGCACAGTTTCAGGGTCAGCTGGGAGCTGATCATTCTCACAGTTCATGGTCCTGCATTTCAGGGTCCTGAGACCCCTTTGGTCTATCATTTGTGTTGCAGCAGGGTAAAGAATGCATTAATGACCTCTGCCTTGTTCACATCTGTGTTTGTGAGGTGATCATTCTCATCCTGTAATGGGCTGATGTTATTTTTACACTGCCTGTTGCCATTAATATACTTGAAAAAACTCCTTTTTATTTAAGTCTGCCAGAATTCTGGCCAACTTCAACTCTGGCTGAGCTTTGGATGCATGAATTTTCTCCCTACCGTGGCAAGCAGCATCCTTGTATTCTTCCCGTGTCACCTGACCTTGCTTCCATTGGGCATACACCTTCCTCTTTTACCTTATTTCCAAGAGAGGATCTCTGTACAGCCAGAGCAGTCTTCTGCCTCACCTGCTTGACTTGTGACATTTGGGAGTTGCCTGGATCTGTGCCCCTAGAATGTAATGTTTAAAAAGTCACCAGCACTGATGGATCTCAGCATCTGCAAAAACATTTTCCCTGGAGACTTTATTTACCAGTTCCTTGAGCACGAGGAGAAGTCTGCTCTCCTCATGTCTGGAGTTGAGGTTTTTCTTGCACTTTTCCTCCTGTCAGCACGGATTTTTAACTTGCCTACTTCAAGATCACTGTGGCCAAAATGTCTGGCAACCACAAAATCCTCTCTGTTGACAAGCAGTAGGTCAAGAAGGACATCTTTCTGAGTTAGCTCCCTTAGGAACTGTTCCATAAAGTTGCTATCCAGGTTTTTAGGAATCTTCTGGCCTGGTTTGCGCCAGCTGTGTGATGCTTCTTGTTAATTTCTGCCAAGTTGAGGTCCCTCATTAGGACAAGGACAACTGGCTTGGAAGCTTTCCTTAGCTCCTCAAATGATAATTCATTGTTGTCATTGTACTGGCTAAGAGGTCTACAGCAGACTCCTATGATGTCATTCACATTATTTGTTTGCCCTTCATTCTTATCCAGAGGCTCTTAACTGTGCCATTGCTGACTGTGTCATAAAGATAGGAAAAAAATTTAGAAAACTGAACGGAGAGAAAGAGCATATCATCACATACTGAAAAGGGAAGGACAATTACCCAGGGTTTAAATAGTGTGGGCTCAAAAGCCACTGTCTTATTTTTTATAGGCTATGAATGTTGCTAATTGGCCATGGAATGAATCCACAAGAAAAAGTTGTATCTCTCAAAACTAAACTTGGAACAAAAATACACATGGAAAGTAATATTGAAAAGTTTTAAGAGGAATTCTTGCAGGTATTCACTGATAGGAACATGTCCTAAAGATTCAAAAAACACCAGTGTATAGAGTTTACTGAAGATAAGACTTATGTGAACACTAGGCTATTTCTGTGTGCTACATTGAACATTAGTTGTGGGGAAAAGGCTTAGAAACTATTTTAAGAGATCAAGTGACACAATACTTTGAAGGACTCCGGTTGTTTAGAAGAAAAAATGTGTTTAAGAAAAAAAGAAATTTATGCATTTGTGATTTTTTTCCCTTCTAAAGAAAGCCACTATAGCTTCGGAGTTGAAGACAGAAAACTGAAATTTTACCATTTGAAATATTTACAAGATTTGCAATATCTGTAAGATTTACATTACAGATGTAGAAATTTTATATTAATAAATAACTGAAAAAATAGAATTCTTCATGGGCTAAAGGATAATTGAGAAAGAAGTTTCTTACTGAAAAGAAAGTGTGAGAGCTTCCCTAAAAGCTTTTGTCCATGCAGACATTTTAGTGTATTAAAAGACTCTGAGACTAGCTCAGCTTCAGCAGGACCAAAGAGAAGCACAAGGACAGACATGAACTGTTGAGGTTAGGGAATGAGACCTCTCATCTCATTTCATAATTTCTAGAGTGAGTAGACAGAGATTTACTTGAATCTGTTACCAGAAAATTGTATTGACTCCTTTAAACTTCCTTGCTTTTGAGAATTTTCAGAAGGTTTAGCATGTGTTTGATATTCAGCAGTCACCCTTCAAGCTCAGTGATTGAGGAGATGTCATGTTGTATTATTTCTGTTTCCTGAGTAGATGAGCAAGTGAGGAATGTTTGTGTGGTGCTGCTACAACTGTTGGACCAAATGAACATAAATTGACTTTGTGCCTAAAAGATTTTGGCTTTCTCACTTCCTTGCAAAGAGTAAAGGACAGAGTTACCACATGAAATCTTGTATTGTTTAGATGTTTAGACCACATTGTGGAAGTCCACAAATTATTAAAGTTGAACTTCAGTTGTCAAATTAGCAAAGTTGAAGATCAGGGTTTGTGTTTTATTTTCCTCATTTTTCTAATTATGTCTGATGCTTAAAAATCCACTATCTTTCTTTTGTAAATTTCCTATCATAGGGAACAAGGGAACAAAAAAAAGGAGCAGAGCAGCAGAGCACCAAAGCAAACACAAAACTGTAAACCTGTAGAGACAGAAGTTGTAGATAAGTTTTGCTATGTACCGAAATAATAGTCCACAGCAGCGGAGAAATGAAACATACAGGCTACAACCTGCTAAGAGTGTCTTAATCTAATGTTGGAATAACACGATTGTTAGTGAATGTAGCTTTATTCCTTGTTCATTTGTCATCTTATTAAGTTCAATGCATATCTAGGTCATGTATCATCTGGTTTTGTTCATAAAACAGAACTTAAAAACAGTTACTACCTCTCTAGATAGTGTTAACACCAGAAGACACATTTACAATTGTATCTTTTGACTTAAAATGTCCATCTTGCAGCAAAACATAATTGGAAGAATACACGTTAGAATAGAATTATTACTTTTCCAAACAGAGAAAAAACCCAGTCATGGATGATACAAAATGGTGAAGGTATTGAGATAGGAGACCCACAGCCTTGTTTCTCTTCTGAATTATGAGCAACAGAGACATAAGTCAGCATGTGTTTTATCTAGAGAGAGTTCTGACTGTAGGGCTATTGGCCATCCAAGCCTCTATTTTCTTCTAACACTACATAGTTTGCAAATAGTCCTGGCTTGCGTGATTTTTGCCTTTTTCCCCATTAGTGAACAATATTTTCAGCTTTCAGAAGCAAGGAATTTTTTTTATGAAAGAAAAAGGTTGCCTTGCCAGTCCTAAGCATGCTAACACTGTATCATTACAGTAATTACTAGTTTAAGAAAAAAGAGCTCCAGGAGGGACAAATAGTTCAAGTTTAATACATTATTAAAAATTTTCTGTATTACTGTATCAGTATTAGTTTGCAAAAAACTGATAGCAAATCTTGCTGTTCCCCACATTTCACAAGAGCAGTCACAGGATAGAGTCTGCAGCCAACATGCTTTAATCTATGTGGAAGTAAAAATGGCTTTTGTGTCTGTCTAACACAGAAACATTATAGGCTTGGCTTTTTGTCTTCTGAAGGGTTTTCATTAGGAGTTCAGAATAATAGGTCAATGTTCAAAATATCCCACAACTGCAGTGCATTTTTCAAAGATCTGGCTTAGGATTGAAATTGTGTAATAGTAGTGTAATGATGTGCTCGCTGCAAGTTTTCAGGGTCATCTTTTCTGTTTGCCAGGTCATTTGCAGGACTCATAGGCATGAGTGGTAAATGTAAATCAGAATATACTTTCATAATGAAAGGAAAATTCAAGAAAATCAGGAGTTTTACATGAAGACATAATTCTGGGCAAGTTGTTTTGGTTATATATTTTTGATTGGGAGGGGTTTTTTTGTAATTAGCATCAGAGATTAGTTATTATTTCTCCAATAAAAGAATTAGCTATGAATCCTACTTTTTAAACTTTTTTCCCTCTTACCTAACTACATTTGTTAAATTTTAGAATAATATATATCCACTTGTTTTAAATTTGTATTTCTTTCAAGATTGAACAGAATTAAGCAGCCAAAATTTCAGTAAAAGAAAAAAACCCCAGATAGCTGGGTGTCACTTCTGTGTTACTGGTACGAGAAACATTTGCATCTGTAGAGCTCCTCTGATCGATTTACATGTTAAATAAAAGAAAGGATTGATAGCTACACAAATATTCTACAAATGGATGTTTGAAATTCAACAATTATGCATTTTATTTTGGTTTTCCTTTTTACTTCTGGTTTCTGTTGTTTTGGCTTTATTATTTTTTGTAATCATGAGAATCCATAACGTTGTTAAAGACACTGATAGATTTTAATTTATTTTAAATTCCATATAATATTGAAAAGGAGAGAGAGATATGGGCAATAACTGTTGGCAAGACATATTACAGTATATTTTACTCCAAAACCAAGCGGGTAGTATAGGAAAAGCATGATGAGAAAAGCTAGACAAATTGAGTATACCTATAAGCTATAAGAAATTAACTTTTCCTGATACATCTGTTCCCTAATAGTGATTGCAGGATGCAAAGATTTCTCAGTGTGTTGGCTTTTGTGGTTCAGTTTAAGAAGATAAACAATTAGTAAAATTGTTATTAAAGAAAACTTATTTAAATTTCCATTTGATATTCATAACGTACTATTTTAAAAAGTTGTATGAATGAATACTAAGTCAAAAATTTTGCTGTTAATATTTAAATAATGACTCAAATGCAAGTATTTTTGTAATTATGAAAGCTTCATCTTGTAGAGAAGCATCTGAAAGGTCTCTTAAAGGCTCATTTCAAAAGTAGTTTCTGTTTGGAAAGTAGAAATGTGAACTAGGAAGAATGACTGTCTAATAATTGTAATTATAATTAACTCTAGTTCTCAGTTCAAATATATTGAATATAATAAATAAATTCAGTAATATAGCCACAAAGTCAACCTACTTTTAGCATTATGTAAAAATTGCCACATTGAACATTGTCCTTAAAATTACAGTACTGCCACATTGATTTGTTCATATCATTAAGAAACAGATAAAAGCAAAAGATGTAATTCTAAATGCAGAAAATAATTTTCCAAGATTATATGACTGTCTTGCATCAGTTCACTGTTGTGCTGGGCTTATGTGGCCTGATTTTGATGACAGAGGTGGCTTCTATGAGAAACTGCCAACAGCTTCCCCCATGCCCAGCAGAGCCAAAGCCAGACAGCTCTGCATAGATGTGCTGCTGGCCAGGGCTGAGCCAATCAGAAATGGTCATAGCACCTCTGTGATAAAGGAGAAAAAAATTATTGCGCTGGACTAAGTGCAGTCAGAGTAGAGCAGGGTGAGAATATGTGAGAGGAACAACTCTGCAGACAGCAAGGTCAGGGCAGAAGGAGGGGAGGAGATGCTCCAGGCACTGGAGCTGAGATCCTTGTGCAGCCTGCAGAGGAGACCCATGCCAGAGCAGGTGGATGCTTGAGAGGAGGCTGTGAACCCCTGGGAAGCCTGTGCTGGAGCAGGGTCCTGGCAGGGAGCTGCAGACCCTTGGAGTGCCCATGCTGGAACAGGTTTGCTGGCAGGACTCGTGACTCTGTGAGGGACCCACTACTTCTTATTTTACAAAAAAAATCTGAAAATTATTACCTCCTTGTTTAAATAAACTCTGCGGAGAGGAGTGTGTTTTTAAAAGGTAAAGTCATTCTAATGATTAGACCATATTCCCCATGTGATTTAACTTCCATTTAACTGGAACTAATGGACTTTATGAAGATATGTAGAAAAGCAGAATATATTTAATTCTGTTTCTATCTTTCCATCAGTTTTCATATTTAGAGGACTAGAGCCTAGAGCCACCAAGCTGGGGCTTGCTCCCAGCACTCCAGAGCAACTCACATATTAAAGTTATTGTGGGCCGATTGCAGATGGGAAGGTCACAGTCTGATGTTACTTTTAAGGGTTTTTTTGAAGCTGAGGATTGAGTGGCAATCCTGGTCATATTCCATTTTACTTACAATGGGCAAGGGGAATGCAGAGTTTTGAAAACTCCAGAAAACCCAGCCATCTACTTTGTTGAATATTTTCCCATTACAGAAACTGTTGACAAAAGATTCAGGTGCACAAGATGGGTGTCAGGTATATGCCAGGAACAGAAAACATCAGAATTGAGGCTGAAGTTGAGAGGGTTCTCTGAAAGAGGAAATAGTACAAAAGTGGTGTTGATTTTCATCTACAACAGCAAATATACACCAAGAGAGCCTGTGTGTAGTATGCCCCTGTCCATAATACTTCATGATCAGAAAGTCTCAGAAATAATTGAAAGCCACCAGTGTAAGAATTCTGTAATGTATCGCAAAAATCTCATGCTTTTGTATTTTATTATTTGGAAAATGAAGAAAGAGATTTTGTGGAGATTTTGTGCCTCTGGAAGCAGGCAAGACACAAGTTCCTTTACTCTCATTTTACTCTTCTTGAAGATTTTTTTACTACATCTTATGAAAGTGATATAGTAAATCCTCATGTCACAACTGGCAGGAATCCTTTTATTCCTATACATCATAGCCTATACTCCTCCACAATTGAGAAACTTAGAATACTGATATTTGCAAGTGTAAAGAGTGTGGAATCTCCTGGGAGAGATGAAAATTGTGTTCTATTAGATCCTGATGATGAATCATTACAAGTAGGGGAAAAAAAATTATTCACTCCATTAAACTTTCATACACACTGTGTTTTTAATTTAATAAAAAACTATGTAAGAACATATAAAAATATGTTTATTATTTTGGAAGAGAATGAAAACTACTCTTTCAGAAACTAGTTTTGCTAGTTTTATAACATTAGTCATATTTCACTAGGTTTCTAGAATTTTAGGTGCCATACCTTAAATTACTAACAACGAACCCTGCAGAGGATACTTGTGTTTATGGTGCTGTTTACTCTAATCTCTGTGGCAGATGAAACACTGACATAAAAACAGCCACATTTCCATTTTTCATCAAATGTGTTGTTGATATTTAGAAACAGGTGGGCACACTTCACATTTAGAAATGATCAGTTGGGTAATTTTAATGGCAAATACATCTCTGTGTGGTCTGCCATTTTCCAGGCAGAGCATTTATCCCTGTCAGCACTGCTGTGAATTTCAGTACATCAGCTAGACAAAACTGAACTCAATCTTTTACCTGCCTTGGGAAATATCCAATACATTTGTGATTTTCTCCTAAAATGCAGCTGACTAGGATGCAGTGCATCTTAAATTACAAGAATTCATCAAAGAATAATTGTTACCACTCTTACTCCATGACTGATTTCCACTCTGTACACCTGGTCACATTCCTTTAAAGCCAGCTGTGCCACAAAGAATCTGTGTCTGTGTGTGTGAGACAGGACAAGTCTGCTGTTCTGACAGCTGTGGAAGGACACATGCATCAGAACTTTATTGACATGAAGCTGTTCAGAAGAATTTCTTGCCACGCTTTCATCTGACATAACAAATACATAATTTTGTTGTCTTGTAGGCTTTAGTACAAAATTTGTTGATATATTTTTCTTTAATTGAATTTCACTTTGTACAAAAAAAAAAAAGATAACAGGTGAGTTATGCTTTGAAATATGTTCTCACAGATATACAAAACCACTTTTAATAATTTCTGCTCCCATTCACATCAATGCATATTCCACGTATCCTCTGTATCAGGCCTAGGTATAAATCTAGCCCATATTGACACCAGGCTGCAGCTGAAGCCTTGTCTTTTCCATTGGGTTTCTTGTAAACAGCTGAATGGTGTGAGTGGTGTGAGCTACTGTCACCATGAGGAGTTCCATGCAGGGAAAGAGAAGAAATGTAGAGAAGGATCATAAAATAAAATTTCTGATGAAACTGAGTTGTTAGGTGCAAGCATCCTTGCTGTGTAACTGTTATGGACCATTGCTCCTAAGGGCAGCAGAAAAATCTTAGCTTGTAGAGCCTCTTAGTCCCTCATTACCAGAGTTCAGAGGTTAGGAGCTAGAAAAACCCCAAGATTCATTCCAGCTCTAATTGAATTTGAGCTCAGTTTGTTCAGAAATAAGAGTAAATTCTGACCATGGACATGAATACAGGAAAGGGAACAAAAGGGTGGAAAGATGTTTGTATCATTACTTTGATACTGAAGTACTTGAGCTTCCACCTGCTGGTTTTGCTTCTGCAAAACATAACAAGGTTTCTTTTTTTCCTTCATCACAAATCGTAATATTTTCTTTCCTGACCTATGGGTTGCAGAAAAATAACAGAAAAAGAGCAATGCATCATTTGGGTCCTGCAGTGTTACAGAGAAGCATCAATTCTTGATTTATCACCTTTCATTAGATTGGAATTAAAAAAAAAATACAAATAGTTATGAGAAAATGGGATAAGACAAATGAAGGTGTGGGTAGTAGTAGTTTTTCTCTACATTCTTGGCTTCAGATATTTAGTATTCTGCCCATAGTTCCAGTCTTTTATCTAGCCTGCCTCCTGTTTCTTGTTTTTCTGGCATTCAGCCGTACTTTGGCTGAGCTGATAAGAGGCAGCTGGCACAAAGGCTTATTTGCATCTTTCTCCAGCTTTGCAGTGACTCAATGTGGCAGGTAACAGCTATGGAGGGGGAAAAACTTGGGATCAACTAAGATTCTAGAGGAAATGCAGAGGAGAGAATAAGTAATTAGATGGAAAGCAAAGTCAGCATGGGCTACAGAGATCAATGTTTCTGAAAATACACTGTGGGGACAATACCACTCTTAAGACCTTCAGAGAAAGAGACTGATTCTCCACAAAAATGTTCCAAAGAATGGCAGAATAGATGTGGTGAAGGATAAGGGATTTATCTGAGAAAGAATTCTTAGGTTGGGGTTTATTTTAGATTTTTTTTAGATTTTTTAAAATCCTAATTAATAATCATAAAAGCAACAATACAATGATGGTCTTATTTTTCAGTTTGTATTTACTATAAAAGTAGCAAATATATTAAATAAATTTGGTAACTATATCTATGTTCAGTAGAGGAAAAATAAATTCTTGACATACATAGCAATTTGCAGTATTTTATAATCCGCTGTCTGAAATATTTTTTGTTTTTATTTCTGGTTTTGTTGGCTTTTAAATGAAGAAAGATATTTTAATGTGCCTACATTATTGATTTGTCTGTCTTTCTGTCTATGGTTTGCCCCTTATCTATAAGTAAAAGCATTCATAAATGTTATTTAAACTCTTAGAAGCGTGGAATGTCCTAAAGAGCATGAATTATTACAAAAGTAAATGTTTCAATAATGAAAAAAATGCAGCCACATTTCTTAAATTTCTCATATTATTTCTACCTGAATTATTTATAGGAAGATTTGAATACGAAGAGCCTGGAAAGTTTGTTTCTAGTCATGATTTTACTTATCCAATCACTGCATAAGTTAGAAACATATTTGATTCCCAGGTGATTGCTAGTGTCCTTAGTTTTGATTGGGCATGCTTGATTTGCAGATGTCAGAGAAATATTTAAGCCGAACCAGAAATCCATCCCCTAAGATGACTAAGACTAAGCCTTATCTTAGCATGTTGAAATTGTATGAGAACATAAAAAATGCTTCTCTAGATCAGATCAAATGGTCCACCCAGTTCAGTGACAATAAGATAATGCTTAGGGAAGGCACACAAATCTGGCCAATGCCTGCTGTTCATTTTTCTTATGCTTCTTCACAGTCATTGGATTAGTGATCCTGGCTGCTCTCCTCATCATCTAGTTTACAAGCCTTTTTCTGGAGTTTTTTTCAAACCCTTTTCAAAGCAGCTGATTCCATCTACCTCCACAATCTCCCCTAGAAAGAGATTCCAGAAAATTTCTGCCCCCTGTGCAAAGAAATATATTCTTTCACCTATTTTAAGTGGATCTCCTGGTAGTCTCAATGGATATTCTCTAATTATAGAGTCAGATAATTAGTTGACAAACTGTTCCATATTCATTTTACCCATTTCATTAATGGATTTGAAACCATTATCTCACCTCATTCTTCTTCTCTGCAAACAGAGGAGTGTATAGTTGTTTTCATTTCTCTGTTTGAGGAGGTGAGATGCTTTTCATCATATCAGTTGCCCTCTTTGTGCTTATTCTGTCATCAGAAAAGCCTTTTTGAGATACAGAGAGGTGCAGTACAGGTGCCACTACAAAACCTGCACAATTTAAAGCTTTTCAGAGAAAGGTACTGATTCTTCCTCTCTCAGGAGAGGAAAAAAAAGATAGAAAAAAAATATATTTAATAGTCACTGTATTTAAAACTAAAATTTGGCAGTACTAAATGAGATTTGAGGAAGAGAACATAATAGAGCAGAAATAATTTTTAGTTTGTCATAAAACCTGTACAAAGTGTGATTATGTAGTTATTCTGATTGCACATAAGAATAGTTTTCCATGGATAAGCAACATATGATTACTCATATGAGAACTAAAGCTGCAGATTTTGTGCTTGATCTGAACACCCTCTCCTTCTGTGTTTATGATAACTGCCAGTTATTTTGTCAGAGAAAATTTTGGGATCAGACAGTACCACAATGACAGAAAGTGTACCTTGTACCTCACTACAGAGTAATAAGAGTCAGCCAGAGTATAAATTGTCAGGATATCAAGAAAGGGTTTTGAAGTTCAGAAAGACTGTTCTCCTCAGAGACAGAGATGAGTGTTTCTGAGGCTCCAATATCTTCAAGTGATAAGAGTCAGGAAAGGCTCATACAACTCTCACAGTAATAGATGCTGTTATGGAACTGTCATTAGAAAATCATTGACATTCTAGCCTTCCCCTAAGTGTGTCTGATAATTTTAATGAGATCCTAAATAAGTACTGGCATGAATAAAAATAACAGGGGTTCACATTTCCACATGTGATTCTATTTCTGCAGTCAGTTACTGAAAAAGCAAATTACACAAATAATTATGTACGTTATTATTTTGTCAAAAAAGAGGAAAAAATGCAAAGACTACCCCTCCCCTCCCCTCAAAAACCCTACATCCTCAACCTGAGTAGACAATACACAAAAAAACCCAGCTTTTCTGAAGTATTTGACTTCCTGCAATCCATTACTGGAAGAAGGAAGCAGAAATGAGGTTTCTGAGTGATGTGGTTTGAGGAAGTAGGTTTTCTGGGATATGTTGTGGTCAGGCCAGAGGCCAATAGGTGTTCAGATTCTGAAATTGGCAGCTGGTCTGGCCAGTGAGGTATTGGATACACCTCTGAGAACACAGGGTTAAACGCAGAGCTGTGCCTTCGGAGCTTCCTCTTTGGGTTCTGGCAGGGAAACAGTTCAGGTCTCTCCCCCATCCAGCTGCTGCTGCTGGGCGGGGGAGGGGAAGCCATGTGGCTTGGCAGAGGTAGGCCTGACCCTTCATGATGGAAGGGTGGTGGGGGCACCGGGAGGCATTGGGCAGCCCTGCCAGGAGAGACTGAGAGAGAGAGAGAAGCCCCAAGAGGGATTTGGGCAGCCCTCCCCCTGGAGACGAGAGAGAGAGAAGCCAGCGCTCAGTGCATGGGGCTGTGACCTTGAAGGCCTTGAAGTTGGCGGCATGCCCGGCTTGTGGAGAATGGGGGGGCAGCACGGAGAAGTCTGGCCGCTTGTAAGTTTTTTTTAACCTCTGTTTGGACAATGAAGATCTTGCAGAGCATTGACCTTTTCTGGAGCAGGAAATGGGCAAGTGTGTTGTGATGCAGGGTTGTGAGAGAACCCTAGATGGCAAGAGATGATGGAGTGGCCTTTGGCTGGACTTTTTCTTGTATAGCCATGGACAGAACCATGCTTCCTTGTGACACAGAGGCTGCATCCAGGGGGGAGACGATGGCTCGGAACCGAGAGGGTTCAGTGCTGGAGACCCCCCGGCCCCAGGGGGTAGAGAAATATGGGGGGGACAGGATGTCCCGAAAGTGAGACTGTGCCCTTTTTGGAAGGAGACAAAGCACCCTTAAAAAGGACGACCCTAGAAGCAGCTGTGGTCCATGTTCATGTGGTGAGAGCACTGGACATGAAAAGGAAGAGGTCACCATGGCCCAAGAAGGACTCCTCCTCTTGACGGACTGAGAATTGAGTATTTACAGGATGATGATGGACTGAGAGTTGAAATTTGGGAGATGTATTGGATTGGGAGAATTTGGTAGGGGGAGGAGGAAATGCTTTTGTGAAGTTTTCATTTTCCATGTGTGTGTGTGTGTGTGTGTCCTTTTCTTTAGTACTTTAGTTAATAAACTTTTTTTCCCCTATTCCTAAGCTAGATGCCTGCTTTGCTTATTTCCTGGTCACATTTCACAGCAAACACCAGGGAAAGTGTATTTTCATGGAGGCACTGGCATTGTGCCAGTGTCAAACCATGACACTGTATTATTGTAAAATAATAAATTAGCCTTCTGAGAAAATGGAGTCAGATGCATCATTCCTGCCTTCGTCAGGGCAATCCCAGCAAATACAATAGTCTTCCACTGGGTTTGCTGCATATAGAGATCGTCTGCACACAGGTATCTTTGTGTTACACTTTCCAAGACCCATGCCCAGAGGTTGTGAGGATTAGCCCTCCTCATCATTCCTTGGTCAATGATGGGATCATGGGACAGGGATCCCAAATGCCTTGCTTCAGTGACGTCCAGAATTGTAGCCTCGCCTGCAACATCCCAAAGACAGACTAACCAACTATAGATTCATCAGGTCATCGACTGTAATCCTTACTTAGGCCACGAAGGTCCTTCAGGGAAAAGGACTCAATATTAGCTTCTGATCTTGTGTCAGTTGCTTTGACTCCTGATTTTATGTCAGGAAGTGTTAAGGATCCTTCTCCTGCATCATCATCATCATCATCATCATCATCATCCACTGGTTGATCGGTCTTGTCTGTGCACTTTCCGCTTCTCGTGCTAGTAGCAACAGCCATTGGTTGAGGCTTATTGTCTGGTTTAGCTACTGGCTTAGTAACTGGGGTGTTGGCTGCATCCTGAGTGACTGGGATAGCTGCTGATTTATCTCCCTGCCCCCCTTCCTCTGTCTGCTGCCCTACAGTATCTAGAAGTGTGCAATAAGCATATGCCAGGGCCCAGCTTACTGCAATGATCTTTTTCTCCTTAGGGTCATCATGGCACTTCTCTTTCAGGTATTTCCCCACCTCGGCTGGGTTCTGAATTTGTTCATGTGGAGAGTCCCAGACTATAGGGTCAGAAAATTCCTTCAGGATTTGGCCCATATCCTCCCATTTCCCACATCACTCAAGATTTTCCACACCTGGGTCTACTTCTGGATCAGGGATTTCATCAGTCTCTCTAGAAATCTCAGCCTTCTTTCTAGGGAAGCTGCAGACTGTATAGAGGAAGCTTACCAGATTAAATACCAGAAAGATGGTCTCTTTAACATTTGGGGGAAACTGAACATTCTCCAGTAGGGATGTAACAGATTCAGAGGAGGAGAAGAAGAAAAGCAAAAGCTGAAAAGCCTCACCCCCTGCTCCTCCTCTAACAAGCTGGGTGCATACCCATACCCATGAGCCATACATACCTGGAACAGACCCCAGCACCTTTATAAACTTCCTACAAGTCATTACCACCAAGCCCAGCCCAATAGCTATTCTAGTCACTGCCCCTCTACTTCAAAAACTATGTATTAAGGACAATACTGGAGCTATTTCTGGATAACAAAACAAACCTAGGGACCATAGAGGTATTAAGACTTTAAAAAAACCTAGGGACCAGAAACACATGCAAGCCTCCACCCCAAGAGGCATTATGTATTCAAACAACATGGCTATTGACTGCTCTATACCAACACAGAGTAATTGCAACCAAAATACAATCAGAACAGAGTTTTTTCCACTATCTCTCACCACGCATTGAGTGCCAAAAATTTGTCCTGGTTTAGGGCAAATTTGGAAGAAAACCTCCAAAAGGGGGCCCCCCCTGACAGCAAACCTACACGGCCCCTCCCCCCAACCAGTTCGGGAAGAATTTCTTCCAAGAGAAGTGGAAAAAACCTGTTTATTTAACAGGCAAAGCACTTCTCAGCACAAAAAATGTACAATATCAGATGACAAAACTCATACATCGCTCTGAAGAGACGAAAAATATAGCAAGTCTCTCCTGTGGGTAGTCACTCTGTTATCAGTCCCTCCGGTGCTGGAAAAGGCTGCTGCCCAGAGTAGGCTGTGGCAGGTCTCAAAGTGAGAGCTCTCGGCATTTCCTTGTGTCCCAGTCCAGAGCAGGTTCAAATGGTTCCAAGAAAAGGGAAAGAAAAACAGTCCAGGGAAAACTTGGACTGCTTCAGCTAGCTAAACTAACTAACTAGCAAAAGGCAGGCTGTGTACTGCCCTGTCCATGCCCAGACACCACAGTGTTCCAGCAGACTGTGGAGGAGTGAGTGAGGTTGATAACAAAACTCCATACTTCTTTCTCCCCGCCTTGCTGTCAGAGCCAGTCTTGAAGGCACAGAATATAATATCCAGCATAAACAGAACAGACGATTAGGGGTACAAACATCATAATGTCACCCTAGGACACCCCCTTTTTCTTTCTATTAGTCATTTGGCTTGAACAATTAACCTATATCTTCTATTCTGATCATTTAGTCTTACTTTCTTAGTAATAAAAAATTTGAATGAGTCATGCTAGCATCTGTTGATGTGGGTGAGGACAGAGGGAACACTGGCAATCTCAGGTTCTTTTTAGGCCCACTTATTGATGTATTGGTTGGACAGACAAAAAGCAATCTTGGAGGTCTGGTATGGCTTTTTACTCCCATCTACTGTGCCCATGGGGTTGCTACCCATAGCAGGTGTATCTTTGTGTCGAGTAGAGAGGCCAATTGGGTCTTGCCCTCTAGTCCTTGTTGTTAATTGTGCCTGTATTGGGTGTTGAAGGGAAAATACAGCTGAGGGTTGATAGAGGTCTGGTATGGCCTTTTTGCCCCCACCTTAGCATGCCTACAGGATTGCTGCCTGCAGCAGGGCTATGGAATCTTCTTGGTCACGAGCACAGCGGTAACCCAGTCTTGCCCTCTATTTCTTGTCTTCCCAAGCATACCACCCTGTGGCGGTGTTCACAGGGGTCCCAGGACAAGGGAAGACGTGAGAATCTTGACTCCATGTTTCAGAAGGCTGATTTATTATTTCATGATATATATTATATTAAAAGTAAATTATATATTAAAACTATACTAGAGGAATAGAAGAAAGGATTTCATCAGAAGGCTTGAAAGGAAAGGAAGGAATGATAACAAAAGCTCATGACTCTTAGAGAGTCCGAGCCAGCTGACTGTGATTGGTCATTAATTAGAAACAACCACATGAGACCAATCAAAGATGCACCTGTTGCATTCCACAGCAGCAGATAATCATTGTTTACAT
>JAWWEY010000208.1:50538953-50704467 GCA_035582745.1 Loriotus luctuosus
TTCCCTCTATTCCTAAGTAGGCTGCTTTGCTTATTTCCTGGTCACATCTCACAGCAGACACCAGGGAAGTGTATTTTCATGGGGCACTGGCATTGTGCCAGTGTCAAACCATGACAGAAGGCTTTCAGAAGGCTTTACTTTTATTGTTTCCTTGTGCAAGTATGACATTTTAAAATTATTTATAAAAATATGCTTCTTGTATGTAGCATCTTCTGTGGATTTTCTTATTTATCAGAAAATCTTATGACTACTCTTTCTTCATGACTGAAATTTTCAGCAAGACTTATGCATTGTTGCAATTCTCTCATGACACATTACTATGTTCCTTGCAGCACAGCATTTAACATGTCGGTGCTGAGACTCTTGTTAGGTGGAGATGATGTTTGGTCTTGTTATGTGTCAGGAACCATTTTTTTCAGTTTGCTGAATGCATTTTAGCTGTTTTATTTCAGAGGCATGAATCTTTTGTCTTAGGTGCTGTCTTTTGTGCTTAGAAAGGTTTTCTTGGGTTTTTACATAAACTTCATATGGTTATTTGCTGACACTTTTTGCACAGCCTGAGACAGAATGTTGTCACTTATTGTTTCAATGTTCCTTTTCATCTTCATCTGTAATAATAGGTTAAGTTTTGATTTTCTCCTGTACTGAAGAAAATATGACATAGTACCTTTCTTTTTTTTTTTTTTTTCTGTAGTTCTTGCAGAGGAGGCAATTATAAATCACACAGGAATCTGACAGACAAGGAGTGAATTGTTCCACCTCACACAAGTCTAAGGTAAACGACTTTCAGAGCTATGCAAATAGTTTTGATTTGATGTTCCACTCTTGAAATCATGGGTTAGGTTTATGTGCTTGGTAGAAAGAAATTCTCTTCCAAAGTGAAGTGGACAGGGAAAATAAAGAGCTGCTCTTGAGACATGATATCCTTCATGTAAAGCTGTTCACAGCAATAAAAGAATAATTCTTTTTCTTGGAGATTTGCAGCACAGTAAAAGGTGGCTACACCAGAGATGGAATGCACCCGATTGTTCAGTCACTAGATTCTTGGTACAAAATATCTCTGGGTATAAGTACTACTAAAAGACGTATAGGGCTCACAGTCATACTTCATGTGCACTGACAAATTAGTGGCACAACTGCTACTACTACAAATTATTACAGATCTGGAAATAAATCATATCTTTGCAGTAGAGATATGGGAAAAGAAGATCTGAATGCCTGTTCCTGCCCTTTTTTTCAGTTTCCTTTAAATATACATTTTCCACAATTTTAACTTCTATTTAGTGACCTATAACCTCATCTGTTTTCAAGGACACTTCAATTTAAGAGCAGCAGTAACAGCAACAGGAATAGCAGAAGTAGCAGCAGCAGGGATTCTAACTGTGTAGCTATGAGAAGTATTTCAGTAATGAAAGGGAAAATTTTGGCTCCCTGCCTCTGCTGTAATTGAAAATCTAGGATAGTGCCTTTTTCATTTAACTTTATTGCTTGAGTTCAAATTGTTGTATAGAAGGGAAAGCCACACTAGAATAATGTCTCTACTAGTGCTTTCCTGTACATTCACCAGTTTGAAACCTAGCATTAAAGTTAAAAGGAAGAGCAATTACACATACCCAATTATTAAAGAGGGAAAAAAACTGTAATTATAAATTTCAGTAAGAAAAAGGATTGCTTACCAAATATTTACTTACTAGTTGTTATTACCAGATTATCACCAGTGAGCTAGGGAAAAAGCACCATGGTAAAACAGTTGTCCAGGTAATTTATGCTGAATTAAAATAGAAAACTTTTTCACTATTAATTGCAATTACTTGTAAATTAATGGTGTTCCATCATTAAATTAAAGGTGTTCCACCCACTGACAAAGCATAACCTTAAATCTGCAGAGCGTTGAAGTATTTTCACATTCTAATGTCTCAATTGCCTATTGGAGATACGTAGTACATTACACAGTACTCTGATAACAACTATTCTTATATGTTTTATATATTTTTCACATTTTATATGTTTATGCATTTCAATATAATTTTCAAACTTTTTTTTTCTGCTGATCTGATATCTAAGTCTCTACAACAGCGTACATGTGAAGACAAATATAATGGGATAAACCATTCTAAATACATCTGAAATATTATCTTCATAAATTGCTGGTTTTTGCATCACTGTGGGGAAGAAAAAAGAGATTTTGAAAATAGGTAATTATTATGGATTTTAGAACTATGTTTATTGTCTTATAAGAAACTGTAGACCCACAATTCTCAGTCTTCCTCCCATCTTGACATGGCATCAGTTGGCTTCTGTTTTCAGAGTAAAACTCACGAAGATATTCTGCAGTGATAAATCTATTAAGTCTAGCTTTATCCCTAACAATACTTATATTATTGTATTTCAAGTAAAATTAAAGGAGCTACTATGAATTTACCTCCTTTAAAATTAGAGCAAAATTTTTCTTTGTACTTAATTAATCGGTGTGGAGGGGGGGTATTCAATATTTTACAGCAAATTTCAAAATAAGAAATGCAAGGAAAGTATCTTCAAGTACATGAAATAAAAAAAAAGCTATAAACATATTCATCCTCTCCTGCCTTCATGAAAAGTGGCTGTGCCCTGTCTGTTTTTCATGTTTGTATATTTTATTAGCTGCTCAGGACTATTAAACCATTTTAATAAGTGGATATTTCTAGTATGTATAAAGGGATGGAGACTCATTTGGACTTTCCATTCTATATCAGTTAAAGTTCTTTTGAGTCAATACATGTCTAATTAATGTCCTGTGAGAGTCAGGCATCTTATGCTAATGTTGAAGAACTGCCATGGAAATATAGAAGCAGAGACAAAAGAGGAGAACAAACTGAATATCTGTGATGTCATGTGATGGAGAAGATCTCTGACCAAGCTGAGATTGTGGGGATTTCATTGATCTGTAGTCATTAGATTAATCAAAGCTAAAGGTGAATTTAGTTTGGGTACAAACAGAACAGGGGAGTTGGCATTATTAACTAATAACTGTGAGTTCAAACTGATCCACATAATGTGAGTCCTTGTACAAAATATTTATTTATATTTAACATTTTGGTTATCCACTATATATCCTGTAATAAAACATTTTTTGTTCTTATGAGGTATTTTGTCTCTGTTCACAATTTTGTGCAAGTAGTTCCAGTTAAATAATCCAATTCTACTTGGATTACACTTTGATGTGCTTGTGAAAGCATTTCCATGTCATTATTTAACATCAAATACAATTGTACCTGTCTCAGAGCAAGTGCTTCCTAACCTTACTCAGCAGAGCACACAGAATTTCAAATTATTGGACAAATACACACAGTTCAACCCAAGTCAAATCTCTTTCCTAATCATCTTAAAAAATTCAGTAATAGTGGAAAAAAAAAGTTTGTAGTTGCATTTTTATATACTTGCTCAGCTCTGTTATGTTAAGGAAGTTGGTAAAGAATGGCAGCAAAATAAACCTTACTAAAGAGCTAGCACTCTGTTGCCACAGAACATAAAAATGGGGTGAGACTTTTGACACGGCTGGTCATTTCTACCCTAAATATCCTAGAAATCTAGTTAATTGAAATTCATGAGGAATTTTACTGCCTATGGTATTGGGATTGGAACTAGATTAACTGCAAGGTCCTATTCAACCCAAACCATTCTGTGATTCTATGATCTTATGATAATTTTTTCAATTTCCTTCTAGGCAGATCAAATTAAATAATTTCCATTGCCATTAGAAGGTAACATCTTGCCTCTACTGTGCTGCACAGTAAAGAATATTCCCTGCAGTGTCCTTAAATAGAGATATGAAATAGAAATCCGAATTTTACTTGCTTTATTTGCTGTTTTGGCTCCAGCACAGTATATACATGTGAGGAAGATTTGTTTACTCCTCACTATATTTTTTTCAGGAAAGATTTAGGGGCTCTAAGTGTTTTGTCCAATTGAATAACTGTTGGGAAAGTATAAAATGGAAATTATTTAAATTTGTTTGAAAAAACATTCAGTTTTCCAGATATCCCCAATTTCCATTAAATCTGAAAAAAACCCAGAAAATTATGACTGTGTAATTAAAAGGGGGGACATGAGACATGGTTTAATTTCAGGAGAAAAAAAATATTCTCAGTTCTGAAAAGCAAGCAGAAATGAGCAAATAGTAGAATCGTTTCATGAGTATTCATTAAAAATTGGAACTGTTGGGAAGCCCTAGCATTCCTTCCACAGTGGGATGCTAAATCTCTGTTGATAAGGGAAACAAGGTGAAAATTAAAATCAATAATGGAATTATAGAACTCATGCAATTATATAGGAAGAAATTTCATAATATAGAAATGTAAGCTTTGTGTATGTACGGAACACAGAATTTGCATATCAAATTTGCTGAGGAGTTTGATGTTGGGCTGTCTGTAAGGTACATGAGGTTTGCTCCACCACCACCCCTAATGGGCAAACAGAAACTGCTTTGCTGTTATCATAAGTTTGATAGGTATTTTTAACTGCAAAGAATGCATATTCTGTGTTCTTGATAATATTCTGGCAATGTTGTAGGAAGGTTCTATTAAAAAAAAGTAATGAAATTGTACTCAATGCAGACTGAAATTAGAAGAAAATATTCTTTATATAAAGGTGGAGAAAATTATTTTCTAGGACAAACTGAGAGAGTGGAATTGTATTTGGAATTATTATTGTGTGCACATTGCACACTGGGATGAAGCAAGATTGGACATATTCACACACTATACAAAGAATGGATTTATTCCAAGATGTGGGCTGAATTTCAGATAGGTTACTCTTTTAAAGGAATGATCTTTTCTTTCCTATTCTATCACTTCAACTTCTGGACATGTAGTTGCAGTCCTGGTGAGAGTAACACAGTTGAAATGCACATAATAATAGGCATATTTCCTTTATTCAGCAAGATATAGAGGTCAAAACTGTTGTTTATGCTGGATGGATGCTTACAAACTTAAGTTTTTCCTAATAGAACAGTTTTGACAGCCAAGATTGGTTCAGCTTCATGACATTCAGAAATGCATCAGTACATGTCATATTCTTCACAGCAGGATATTTTTTGATTATGTACTGTAAATTACTCTGCAAACACATAGGTATAAAATAATTCTAAAATATTAGGAATGAGGAAATAGAAATCCAATTAAAGAATATTGTGACCATAAAATACAACAATATTATATCTAGGGTAAAAAAGACTGTAAACAAAAAAAAGGAAATTATGCCTCTGCAAATGATTTTATTTGTTCAAGTGAAAATCAGTCTTACAAATAAAAACTAGCATTATTTCATCAGGAACCTCACATATAGAATGAATACAATCATGAATGCAATTTAAATTTTATTTTAAGTGAAGTATATTATCAGAGGCTTTTGTCTCTTCTGATATAATAAAGATGAACCTTAGGGATACTCTACTTTGAGTTTGTAAAGCTTATGTCTTCAGCTATGTGAAATGTGCAGTGTGTGATGGAATTATTGTACAGTGTTTTTCAGTAAGGTATAGTAGTCTTAGGAATGGCTAATTCTGCCAAGTATTCTCTGAGGTGATGGATTGTTACTCCTTATTTCAGTAAGTGACTAATTTATGATGCCAGAGATTTACTGCCTGATTATTAACAGGTGACAAAGCGATTCCAAACTGTACAATGTTACTTGAACTTCAGTGAGGCTGGAGTAATTACAGTCTTATATGAGTGGAATTTCAATGGAAACAGTATGGATAGACCCAGGGAAATGTAGAGTGCTCCTTTTTTTTCTCTGTATAAGATGTTGGTGCCGTACCTGAGTGTATATGCAAAGAAATAATGATAAATTCGATATGGAGATGTAATTTATTTATTTTGTTTAAATTCAATAGATACTTTGGAAGAAAGAATAATACATTACTTATCAAATCTGTACTTTCTAAAAGTACAGACTACATGGAAAAATTGTCTGTTAATTTAGTAAAACGTGGTTAAAAATGGAAGGAAAACCTATATCCAACTGTTGCTACTCAAGTCTCTTGAAATGGAGACTGGAACAGAATGTTAGTGTCAGAGATAAAGAGAAATTTTCTTGTCTCAGCCACATGTTCAGCTTGAGATACAATGAAAGGGCTTCTACTAAACAATAGTTTTACTTATTTACTTATGTTTATAAAGTCTTTCAGCTAATGCCCAGTAGATAAACTTGATCATATACTCCCTTTTGTGTTTTACAGTCCTGTCTTGTTCTTTGACTTTGGACTTCAGAAAAATAGATAGCATGCAACCATTTTTTTTTGTCTAACTCAGTTCATTCAAGTCACATTTCCAATTGGTTTGTTTCATTTTTTTTTTTCTATAGCAATAAAGGACAGAATTTTTTATTTAATGGGTGAACAAATTTTAAAACATGCATTGAAGAACGCACATCATTAAATAAATCATTTTTCATTCTTTCACCTGCAGCAGACAGTGCTGTGAAAAGAGAAAATAGAATTTCAAATCTTGAGCTAAATACTGCAAGATTTGGGACAGAATCAGACGACCCAGAAAAAGCTTCTGTTTTTATGGAAATCAAAGTTGGGGTAAAAAGAATTCTTCTGGAAATGTGGTCCTTTCATTACTCTTGTAAGATAAACAGAAAAGACATGCATCAAAAAAAAAAATTGATCTTCAACATATGCCCTTTGAAGTTATTGTGATGAACTAGTAATAGAGTTCCTCACAGAGAATCTACTTTTGATCAGCAGTAGTATATGTCAGGGATTTTTCCTCAAAAATAGATTCCACCATAGAACACCTGTCCAGAGCCTTCTATGAATATTTCCAGTTTCTTTATACCAAAGCTAAATCAACAACCTCCACATAAATTTGAAACTAATACTAAAGTGTGCTACTGAAGTAATGTCTCTGACAATGAACTTTTAATGACTCAAGAGACTTCTTTATTAAATTTTGTAATAAATCAACCATTTTTACATAAGGATCAGATTAGGGATATTCATACTGGCCAAAGTTTCAACAAACCTCTATGTTGTCAGTATTTTTAGTTTACATCTTAAATGAGATGTAACATCATCAGAATTGCTAGTTTCAGTTCCCTCTATTTGACTACACAGGACCTGAGTTTCCTTAGATGTATTTGCAGTCATCTCATGTGTAAAAAGTAGAGAAGCTTATGAATTTAGAAGTCAAAAATCATAAGATTTCATGCTTAATACAAAACAATTTGCACACAGATATTTCCATGGACCATTCTAATGCAAGCATACTATCACCTATCAGAACATTGTAATTGTTTCTAATAGCAATTTTTTTAAATTTAGTAAACTTCATGCCGGCATCCTAAAATCAGAGGCCAGCAATGTAATGTTTCTCTTTGCAACCAGAAAGTGTTGAAAGTGTTTTGCTTCACTTTTTGTAACTCAAACAGTGGTTTTTAACCACATTAATAATGGTTTTGTAAAGGGCTATTCTTGTTTACTTTCTTTGTAGGACTATAAGCAGAATCTTAGTATAGAAGGCTGTTTTTTTTACCTGGTGACAATCAATGCAATACATATGGGAAAATTCTTCTAAAATCACTGTAGGGGAGGATAATGTTTCATGAAGACATGACTATTAGCAAGTACAAAGATTTGATGAAGAACAGTGAGAATATTAAACTAATGGGAAGAAGTGATTCAATCTTATCAAGACATTTTTGCTTCTTTAATTTGAATTCAGAACTTGTTTTTCTGAGAGACTAAATTTCATTCACTTAATTTGCTTTATGGATTTTTGGGCTTTTGGGGTTTTTTTCCTGTTTTTTTTTGGGGTGGTTTTTTTTGGGTTTTTTTTGGGGGAGGTGGGGGGAGGAGATTTATGTTCCTTTCAGGAAATTAAGTTAAGAAAGAGAAAAAATTAGGAAAAAAGATGTAGTAATGTTAGCTGGAAATTAGTGTCATGAAAGACTAGAAGAAAGCAGAGAGAAAACTAAATATCAGAACATTGTGTAATGTTCTGTAATAGTGTCCAAATGTGGATAAATTGGTGTCTGCATGATTACTTGCGCCCTCACAACTGTAAAAGCGGAAAATAATCTAATTGAAATTCAGCTGTTAAAGGAACTTTAACCCACCAGTACTAAAAAGCCACAACATGAGTATTTGTAGTCCTGCCATGCACCTAACTCCAGCAGAGATAGGGGGATATAATATTAACACAAACACTTTAGATCCTAAAAAGAAATCATTTATTTTTGGAAAGAAATCTATAATTTGTTCATTGATGAGGATAGATATTGATGTCCCATAAGGTATTTTTCTGGCCTTTTTCCTGTCTGTTTGCCTTTTCCTGTCTGTTTGCCTTTTCCTGTCTGTTTCCTAGTGCCCCATTAATGCATTGCAATAGCTGGAGCTGCACTCAATGTATGAATCAGGGCCCAAAGGAGGAGTTTCAGCTGCCATTATCTTCACATGTAACATGTTAGCTGACCTAATGACATTCTTAAAGATCTTACCCCATATATCAATATTTCTCTTTCACAAACACAAAATTGGCCCCTTGGATTTAATGGGGCAGTGGTGAAAAGAAAATTTTTTGAGAAAATGTGATTCTGGCCTTTAGTATTTTTATTCAACTGTCTCTTCACAAGAATATGTCTAAGAAAATAGTATGAAGTCAAAGCTCACATAATAATCACATTTAACACATATATGATTGTCATAGTTCTGAATTATTATTGAAATTTTCTCACAAATTCTTTTACTTTTTAGATTTCTATTATTAATATTCTGTACAACTGCCTAGAGGAAAAAAATTATATATATATATATGGAAAAATTTTCAAAAGCCATTTTGTTCATTTCTGGGAGGGGATAGGTGTTTTGACCTTAGAACAAATTGAAATTACTAAGCTTTACCTTCAACATTCTCTGAGGACTCAGATGTTTCAGCACCATGAAATGAAGCTGCCAGGAATTCAGATTTATGGAACTTGTTCTAATGTATGGAGTGAATAAGCTAATATGTTAGCATGTTATATTTATAAATTGATATCAATGTCCTTGTTTTTAAAACAAAGGCAAAAGCTAAAAAGGAGCAAAGTTAGCTAGTTTGTTTATTTTGATATAGCAGTCAGTAAAAAAAGATCTGCATATTCAAAATAGATTAGGTTTCATAGAACTGAAATTTGTTTTTTTTGCAGTAAGACTAACCAACTCTAACTCTGCAAGAGAAAACCTAATAGAGAAAAATTTACTCCAGTAGAGATCTTCTGATAGCTAACACTGAGATAAAGAGAGAAAGGCATTTTAACTCATGATGGCAGCTGACAAAGGGTAGGCAACCCTGATATGATAACTCTGCTGGTTCCCCCCCATGCTGACCAGAGACTCAGAGAGTATTGTGTCTGCTTGGGACACCCTGGCTGTGCCTGCCCTTCAGAAAACAAGGTCCTTAGCAGGTGAGTGCTTTAGAGGCACAGCCATTAGCTCAACTTCTGCCAAGTCCTTGGAGAAACCTAACTCCAACTCAAAATCCGAGACTACAGGTGCTCTGGAAAGGTGCACTCTACAACAACAGTACCACAAGTCTTCTGCTGAATAGAAGATGTCCTTCAATTTCGGGTGTATCATAAAAATTCCTGTTAATACATAGATTATAATGCAGAATGATCCAGCATATCCATGACACTAAATGTGGTCATTAATTGAATTCTTAGCATTTATTTGTGCTTAGCAATGTCCTTTGCACTTTATTACAAGTGCATATATGTACCCATACACAGTGTAATAAATCTGCGCCAAGTTCTGCTATATTACTGAATTATACAATGTTTAAGCAAAAACTATTGAAAGTGAAAAAGGGTAATAAAGATATGGCATTCAAATCATGCTAAAGCAGCTTTCATTGTTGACAATAGTATTCATATATAGCAAAATCTGAAATTTCCCACACTCCTAAAATAACACAGACCTACAAGGCGAAGGAGTAGCAGAACACATTTACAGTACAATGCTTTACAAAGGCAATACTGACAGAAATGTGCTCCCTGAAATAATGTGAAACTGGACTTTGCATGGGACTTTATGGATGATTTCTCAGATCCTGATCCATGCTGGGGATAGTGGGGAAAAAAGGGAGGTGGTCACAATTCTAACTGCGGAAAAGATTTTAGATCCCTGTAGAAAAGAAATAGGTACAAATTAGGTAGATTTTAGTGGACACTGACTTTCATACCATATGGTCCAGTGCAACAAGTGTAATTGCCTGCTGACTTTGGGCATGCAATTAGAAACACTAAATTGTAGTGGAGTTTGAGAACTGATAGGCATCAGCACAAGTTTCAGTCAGTGAGCCTCAGATCTTGCTAAAGCCAATCCCA
The DNA here is from genome assembly GCA_035582745.1 of Loriotus luctuosus. Lineage (NCBI taxonomy): Eukaryota > Metazoa > Chordata > Aves > Passeriformes > Thraupidae > Loriotus > Loriotus luctuosus. The sequence continues at coordinate 50,549,301 of JAWWEY010000208.1, forward strand.
GCAAGGGGTTTTAAAACTGCCTGTGGCATTTTCAAATCAATCTATCAGTCTGTAGGTAGCAGTGTAAAGAATGCACAGCCAGCACAATACCTGTTCCAAGCGGTGACAACTCTGCTAGTGCATTCTGAGCAAGCCACAAGCAATTCAAAAGTCCTGAGAGGAAAGAATCACAATAAATGAGTCTCTGTTCCCAAGAGGTTGAAACACCATTACAAGGATCAGGAAAAAGCTATGTCATTTGAGCAAGGAATAATATATTATCAAATTAGGTGCATGGAAAAAATGCTTTTGCATGCGGATCACCCTAGCTTATTACAACATTCATCTTTCTAATAACATTTCTTCTTTTTTTTCATGGAATCTAAAGCCTGTTTTCTTCATTGTTGCAATTTTTTTCTCATAATTATTCAGAGAAAAACTGCAACATTTCAGGCCAAACTTAAGTTAATCCTGTAAGGCTTGACCCATCAATGAAAATGTTCTCGTCTGTGCAGAGCAAGGAAACCTGGTGCAGGTGAACAGCAGCTAGCTGTATTGAGGTTATTATAGTGTGCTCTGGAAGAACATGGTGAGACAGGCTTTAGAGTCAGATTTTAGTAACAGTATTAAAACAACCAGCTCACATTGGTAATGGTGCTTTCCTGTGAAGAATTATCTGTAGGTGAACTCAAAAATGGGCTTTCATTTCTGGAAGATTGGTATGATATTCAATTGGTAGTGAAACCTACAGGTAGTGAAAAGACAAGACTTGCACAAAAGAGTCTCAGAATGTCAGTGGTTGAAAATAGCCACATTTCTCTGCATACCTGCGCTTCCTGGGGTCTGTTTGCAGAGACACAGTTTATTTGTGTTCTATGAGTGGTCATTTGGTTGACTGTTTTCAGTACATTTGGAAATCTTATCTTCTGATCATCAAGTACACAAACAGCCAATCCAAAAGTAGCATTTTTTCCCCCTAGGTAAAACCCAAACAAAATGGAGAATATTTGTTTTGAAAGTCTTTTTGGAATAGTGTTTAACTCAACAGTTTTTGTTCTTGAAGGCCAGCTCCTACCTAGGTGTACGGTGATTAGCACAATGATAAATGGAATTTTAAGCTTTAAAATTTCTTCTAATAAGGAAAATACAACAATAAAGAAAGTGTATTTCCTTACACTAGCTCTCTATTAAACATTCACAGCTAAAATAGCATTTTATGAGCCCTTATTGGTCATGCTCATCAGAATTGTGGTTAATGAGATCTAAATCAAGTCTTACTGCTCATTTTCCGTGATTGGTTTGAGTTTAGACTGGCAATTATCAAGCTACAGAATATTTTTGTTTTATTTACTGCTCCACATTATTTGCTGGCATAAGTGTTAAGGCCAATAATAAAGCCAGACTAAAGGTAAGAAGAACTATGTAAATAGAAGTGGAAGAATGTCAATTCATCTGTCCAACCTGACTATTCCTGAAAATGTTATTTAAAGAAATATCAGAAAATAACAGTGAATGTGTTATCACTAAAACTGCTAAGGGAAAAAAAAGACTGGAATCTAATTCCGCCTGTTATCTGGCGTAAAACCCACACAGCATTAAGAAAAGAATGGAATAATATACCAGACAATAGAAAAGCATATTTGTTTTTTCCCATCACGTGTATATATACATATATACCTATGTCACCACTTAAATCTTTTATATAACCTTTTGTTTCTGCATGTATCAAGGGACTGCTGAGGATGCTTGGATTCCTGCTTGCATGTAAATCTGTTTGCATTTCACAGAAAGCCTCTTTGCTGAAAGGCTTACAATGTTGTTTAGCTTAGATTCCTTTGCAGATTATATACACCTCACATTCTTGGTAAACTTGGTTATATTGCGTTACACTGTATTACCTGTGTGATAAAACTTTTAGACAACCCATCACATTTGGATTTGTAGGGGTTTCCTTTGTTTTTGGGGTTTTTGGCTTGGTTTGGTTTTTATTATTTCAGTGTTTCCTTTTTAGTCTCATACAGTTTATCTTCTTTTCCATATTGATTTTTACTACTGAGATTCTTTGCAGTCCAGAGTGCTAGGGCTTCATAGAACTTTATCCTTAAAAATCATATTTTGTATAGTCATGTGTTCATTGTATGGCTTCAGATAAATTCCCATGAGATTACTGGAACATGAGATCTAACCTAAATCAAAAGTAATAGGGAACAAGTACTTTCTTAAATATAGACTTGAAATTTCTCCTAGATTTTGCAATCTGCAATATGTTGTCACCACGTGCAGTTCTATTATTACCCTCTGTTCTAAAAGTAAATTGTATGTAATGCTGTTACATGAATTTAGTTATTGTGACAACCCAGAACATTTTTTTTATGCCAGAGCAGCTTATATAAGGTAAAAATTAGAAGGAAGTTAAAGAAGGAAAGAAGAGGTATTGAAATATAAAGCTTTTGTCATTTTTCTGTAATTTTTTCATAATTTCTTGTTCTACAAACTGAATAATTTTGAAGAGCATAGTATTTATTTTCATAAAGTCTTGAAAAACAGAAAAAAAAAATTATTTACTTAGATGCTGGCAATGTCCCCTCTAATACTTCAATTAAAAGTAACAGCTAAGCTCTAGTGTTTTAGAATGGTTGATTACAATCATATTTTTCTACTGGTACATTTTATTTTTGATTTTTATTAGGATAAACTGGTTTTGAGTGATAACAAATTTTTTTCATTTCACTTATGTTTACTACAAATTACCGCTTGTCTAGAAATTTGCATTAAAATAATTTCTACTCAGGTGTATTAAACATGCATATTATTTAAAAAAATCATTTAGTGTGGTTGAAAGTTTCATGTTTAGGGAAACAAAGAGGAAAAAAGTGTTTAAGAGAATAAAAGTAAACTAGGAAAAACGGTAGGTGATAAAAAGTGTTTCTAAATAATTTAAACACAAAGAAGGATGTAGATTAGGATTATGACACAAATTATAGTCTCTTTCTCTGTGAGATGAAATGACAGAAACAAAACTGAAAAACACTTGTCTAAATCGGGTCAGGTTAGCAACTGTAAGTAGATCAAAGAAATCTACAGTTTACAGGAAAAAAATTCAACCCTCAGAATATTATTGTAGATGCCTTTTGTTCTGTATATAATTCTATTAAAAATAAATAAAGGAAAACACTAGGAAATTTACATATTTGCAGTATTTAACATGCAAAACATGATGAAGATTTCTGGACTGTTATGGCATCATGTTCAGACAAAACTGAACCCTATTACTAAAATAAGCTGTTCCATATAGCCACACCTCCTGCAGTCATTTTCAAGTGGACTTCTGAGCATCACCCACTGTTGCTTGCTGTGGTGACTTGATTGTAGTAATGAATGAAAAAGCATCACTTCATGCATGATCAAGTTCTGGCTTCTCTGTGAAAAAATCATAGCATGAGGTTTCAACAGTTCCAGGGTCTTGGGCATCTTGGGCCTGGGTACCAGAGTGAATTATTCTCAAAAGCCACACTCCAAAACAGATATTTCAATGTTTTTAATACAGTGATGTTCATCATGTGTTTAGTGCAGGAGGGGAACTGTGCACATCTGTACACAGCCAAGAGTGTGCATGGAAATTTACTCCACACAGCAAGAGCCATTCCAGGATGGGGCCTGACTCTGACTGTACTAAACTCAGTAATTTGCAAAACTGCAATGGTACAGCACTAGGGTAAAAAACAACTGCTCTCAAGCAAACCATCATTCCTACATTGCCTCAGAGATCTGTTTAGGAACGGTTAGTGTGAAAAAATACAGCAGAATAGCAGTTAGCACTTACCGGTGTGTTATCCTTTATCCTTTCTAAAGCACTTTACAAGCCTTGACTAATTAATTAATATGTATAACTCATCATTAGACAACATTGCAAGAACTCGGTATATGATTCTCTAATGGCTGTTACTAAGAAATCCCTTTGGGAAGCACTCAAAATGTTAATGATTAATGTTGCACAAGTCATTAGCTCAGCCTTTCTACACAAGTTGCTCTTTTATAAACTTAAGTTATCCCACATACTCATCATTTTATATGGATTTATGACTTTGAAGTGTGGGGTTTGTTTTCTAGAAAAATTTCTAGAGAAAGATGTATTTAAATATAATTTTTCCTTACTATTTTGTAGAAATTTATATGCAGTCTACATTGACCAGCCTGTAAGACAAGCAAGCAAAAAGCAGTAATATAAGGGTGTTGTGGAGTGTGCTTTGTATGATGCTTTTCAGAAATATGCAGCGTGAATCAGAAATAAGAAAATATTCAATTGCAGTGTTGTTGCTTTTTGGCAGCTTTCTGAAATGCTTTTTAGAAACTTGCTTCTTTCAATTAATGATAAAATCACAAGTTACTTGGTTACAGCTGTCCAAATTCAGGAAATACTGAGTTTCAGCCCTTTGGCGAGTAACAACAGGAAGTCTTTAAAATCTCTACTTTTAAGATTTTATCAGGAAAATAACCCTAAACCTCTTTTCTGGACCTCTGTCTGGGGATTAGGTTAATATAGCTCATTTGCTCTTTAGCATACCACTTAGCAATAGTGCGCTGAAACTGACAGCTGGGGCATGACAGCGTCTTGTTTAACAATGTTTTGCCAGTATTTGAGCAGGTTTATAAGAAAGGCTGGCATATTTTGTCAGTAGTGTTTATATTTAAGCTTCTTGTCATATAAATAAAAGGGCGAAATGTGCAAAAAGCACACATGTAAATGACAACTGCTCCAATTGAAAGAATTTCCTTTTTTGAATTTTCACTGAAAAAAAATAAACACAGAAACGTATCCCTTGAGTTATGTGTACTTCATATTTTCTTAATCATGCTAAGGGTCACGTTTAACTAGAGTCTAGATCTGTGCCTTCCTTCATCCAAGGCAATATTTTTCATATTTTCCTCCCAGTGCCTCAGTTTCCCTGCTTCAGGAATGAGTTGGTTTCACCAGAGCTGAATCAAAGTGAGAACTGCCATAGGCAGTACAAACAATTAGGTTCAGAAGGAACCAACCAGAACTGCCTTTTTAATCCCATGTTATATTCAGCTGTACTAAATCTTCCTGGAGGAGAATTTTTTTTTGTGTACATTAGCCTTTATTTGTAAGAAGATTGTTTGTAATATTTTGTCTTGCTAGAAAGTTTTCCTCCAAAAAATTAAAAGTCAGTATGCATAAAAAAAATCCTGAGTGATTGAACCTAAAAAGCGTTTAGAAGCACTTTATGTTTTAGGAAAAATAAAAACAAACATTTTTTTACGTGTGATACTAAAGATACAGGATCAAAACCCATAAATGAATTTGTGAAGCTAAGCCTGTAAACAAGAATATCACAATCTTCTCAGGGATGCAGACCTCACTTTCAGATTACTTTTCCATAGCACAAGCATAGTCAAAAGCTACTGTTATATCCTTCTTCACTGACAACAGCTGTATTCACACATCCTGTGTAAACATTCTATTTTAATGTAGGACTTGTGCATAAAAGTTGAAGAGATAATGTTTGTCTTTTATCATGAGATTAAAAAATTCTATATTCTCACTTGTCATTTATAGCAGTTTTTTTTGTTTATTTTTAGATTGAGGAATTTCAATTGATTTTATTTTTAATTTTAATTTGCATAAACCCCAAACAAAAGATGAAAGACAATATTAGGTTAAACTGTGTTCTGACTGTATTTAGCAATGATGTTAAGGCAATTGTATTTAATTGCATTGCATTTGTACCAAGTTTTACAAAAGAAACATTTTAGGAATGTAAGACCAGAGCTGTTTGCCAAACACTTCACTCATTATTTTCCAAGTACATGAATTCCAGAATAGATTGGGTGAGTTTTGCAGGTGAAATCTGTAAATATTGGAAAAGACCAGCATGTGGTCTTCAGCAATTATTTAGGATTTTAAGATTGTAGAATAAAAGTAGATAGATACAGTAAATAATTGACATTCTATAATTTCATCAGTTTTTTCCTGTAACTTTAATTTTATTTGATATTAATTCAGGTAAGAAATAAAGTGAACATTTGGTATAAATTTGGTTTGGTGTGTATTTTTTGGGTTTTTTTGTGTTTGGTTTTTTTTTTAATTTGGTTTGGTTTGGTTTGTACTGGTTTAGTTGGTTTGTGGGAGTTTTTGTAGATTTTTTGTTTGTTTGTTTTGTTGTTGTTTATTTGCTTGTTTTTCTCTCAAGGAAATAGAATACAGTGAGTTCTTTAATAAAGTTCTTTTGAAATTGTTATGAAATTAAGGAGTATTTTCTCCTTTTCTGTTTCCTTTTCTGTCTTTTCCCTTCCCTTTCTCTTGATGCCTTGAGAAGGCTGACATAGAACAGAGACTAGACAGAGTTAAAGCATATAGTAGGTATTTATTAAAAGGCCTCAGTGGATCCACCTTGGGCAGTACAAGAGCACAGCCAGGGCTACACCCAAGATGGACTCTAAATGGTCACAAAAATGGATGACCGGTCACGAAGTCTCTCACTTTTATAAATTTTGGTCCATTTGCATATTGGGATTAGTTTTCCAATTACACCTTCAGGTTATAAAGTCCCATCCTTCTTGTATTTCTCTCTTCAGTTAACCGTTTATGCTCTTGGGACTGAAACTTGGATTGATTGTCTTTGGTCCCAAGCTAGAAAATGAATGTTTTGTCTCCCTACTCTGCGAAGAGAGCTTACCAACACTTAATATGAAACTCAGAACTACACATTAAAGCAGCACAGAATCTGAAAAAATATAAAAACTAAAACTTAAGGCTCCACTCTTTCCCTTTTCCTTTGGCCTTTTCATTTTCTGTGAGGGAAAAAGAAGTAGTAGAGGGACTAAAATGATCCCATATTTAATTTGCTAAAAGCAATTAGATTTAAATAAAATTAAAACATATCTAGAGACTATATTTGACTGCCTGAAAGGACTCTTGCTTGGTACTGAACTTGCCGTTCTTTTACTGCACTTGCTTGTGCAGGAGGTGTCTTCTTGTACTGTGACATTATGATAGGTATTCCTTTCCCCCAAATTCTTTGTTTGAAGAGTACCTACATGATGGCTAACTCAGTCTGCATTCTGCGAGTAGGAGTGACAAATACTAAATTTTGGAAACAGACACTATTTCACCATGATAGTCTGTGACATTGAAGGATTAAGAGATTATTTAATCTATACAACCCATCATTTGGTCAGCAACTGGAAAAATAAAAACGATCTATTCATTAACTCGTGGTATTTTTTGTAGTACCATTCATCATAATGTTCCAATTAGCTATTAATGTACATGTCACATGTGTTATTATAAGATTTGCACTCTAACTCATCATGCATTAACTGGGCAATCATTTTAAAGTGCTAGAGGAATTACACAAAGTAGCTGTCATCTGCTTTCACCTATGTTTAATTTATGCTGATTACAGTTGTCAAGGATACATTTTTTGCTGCATGTGCAAATGTTATGATGCTCTGTTATTTAATAAATCCAAATAAATATTTTGACAGTGAAAGATTCAAATGAAGAAAAATACGAGCCATGCACAAGTAACCTAATATGTTGTTAGCAAGGAAAACGTTCCTACTTTCCTGTGTAAGTTTTAAAAAATAAAAATAAAAATAAAAATACCTCTTCACGTCTGTTACTGCAGTGCTTGAAGGTATTTAATACTGCAGTTAAAACCCAATTTAAAAAATACCCAATGAAACAATTTAAAAAAATCCAAACAACCAGTGAAAATATTAATGTAAAAAGACAGTTAATCATGTTTCATTTACAGAAAATACCCTTATATCCCAAAATAAGACTTTGGAACACCACTTCATAAAAAAAATTTACCAAATGTACATTTCCCTCAGATGCCAACTGGACTGAGAGTCATTGTGGTACACGCAGCAGAACATAATTTACTTTAAACTTACTACATTTAGAGGACTCAAATAATATATTGCCAAATGATGTTCAGACATTTCCATTCCTGTTTATGCTGCTACCTTGGCAGTATTTCTTTGAAAGAAGTGTTTGAGGATGTTCCGCAAGAGCACCTTGGGCATGTTACACGTCAGAGGGTACACAGAGGGATAGAGGGATAACAAAGAAACTCACATGAATATGTTACAATAAAGGTTAAAGAGACTTTTATTTTACTTCAGAGCAAAAATATGGCTCAAACTTATTAAAAACAAATTCTAATGAACAATAGGAATTAATGTCTCTGATGCTGATTTGAATACTAGAAACACGTCCAAAGAGAGGGGTTTTATAGTAAATATTGAGGCATGCCTGAATCAGTCTTTAACATATAAAGACAGAGAGTTTTGGGTGAAAAATAAAGGTCTTAACTTTCACATTGATGATTTTATTTTCTCTCTTTTTCTTTTCTTATAATATGATCCTTAACAGGGATTTTGATGTCCATGAAAATTCGTGACTAGGGGGTAATGGCTTGGAACTAGCATCCAGATACTAGGCAGAAGATGATCTAGGTTGTTAGTAAATCATGAGTTTTGCAAATAATTCTATTAGTGTTTTATAGTGAATTAAACCACTTAATTTATTCTTCTGCACATGAAAGAGTCTGGTCCATCCACTAATTGTATTGCTTCCTCTCATTTTTGATGAACATATTTTCATAATGTTTTGTAATTTGAACTCTTCTTACTCTCTCCCTGATTCAATGGAATTACATCCATCAAGAAGAGAGGAATTTTGTTTTTCCTTTGTGATGTGGAATCTGTGTTTTCCCAGGAACAGTTTTAGCTTCAAGGAAATAAACACATTACAAGTTCATTTTCCTTAACTGCCACTTAAGATTGTTGCTTGGTTTCAGCTGTAGAAACAGGTGTAATCCTACCATCATCAGAAATTAACATTTCTAATGTTTTGGAAATAAAAAAAAAATATGCTTTTTTAAATGATATATTCATCTGACAGATAATACTTCATTTATTAGGTAGCATCACTGGTGGAAGAGCTAGCCTGAACCTCATAATCTATTAGGAAATGAAACTTGTAGAATTCTCAGAAGATGAAAAGTTCTTTTAAAAGGTTCATTTCATTATTTAGACAAGGACAGACATTGCATTATGTATGACATTTTGTTCATGAAAGAAGAAAGAAATAGGCTCCAAAGTTTCTGGGGAAAAGCTTAACCTGTATCAAAGTGATTAAAATAAATGGGAAAAAAGTAACTGGGTGATGTGCATTTAAACCAATCTTCTAGAAAAATGTTTTATGATTAGCTAATTCTGCTTTTGGGGGGGTTGGATGGTGATTTAGCTGCATTAAGTCTGGTTACTCTGGAATGCTCTTTCAGATAGTTTAAATGGAAAAGCAAAAATATGAATGGCTGTAAAAATAACTTACTGCATTTGGAAACAAGCTGGTGTCAAATTATTTAAAAAGGAAATCTATAACAAATATTAAATGAGAAAAAATTATCCAGTTTAATGTATACCAGAAAATGAGAGAGATCTTTTATAAATTATTTTATTAGGAAAGCTTAAGAATTGACAATCTAAAAGTACTATATGCAAAGTAAGATTGAATTGAAATAATATTTCTTTAAGTATGTTAGTATTACGCTGATTTTAGATGTCATGAACTAAATATAAGGCTACTTTCTCATTTAATTTATATATTACAGATACTGAACTGACTTTAGAAAGAAATACAAACTGTTGTATGGTTATGATTAGCAAAATAACAGGTCTAGAACTATGGAAATAAGAGTTACTGAACATCTGCAGTTATAATTACTCAGTGAATATTAATATTGCCACAAATTCATTGAATTATCTAAAAGTATAAAATTAAACAGATTACATTTTAAAAACTTTGTATAATAGTCGTGCAGAAAAAGTAAACATTACTCTAGGAGTTGCCTAGAGGGCAACTCCCTATGTAATACATCTACATGAGCTTTGAATAAAAAGGTGCCTTGCTCTGGACCTAGTAAATTATACAATAAAATACTGAGATCACCCAGAGCCATAAAACTCCAGCTTCCATCTTGTGGAGACTAAGGATTGAAAGGAAGTTCAAAGGCTGGACAGAGTTGTGGCAACGTGTTATGCTGTTTGTGTTTCCCATTACTGGTCAAGATTGTGTCTCAGCAGGTCTTGGTGGTTTGCTTCTTCCCACACTGGCATTGTATTCACATCTGGTATTATATCAGCACAGTGTAAAAGCTTCCTGCTGTAGGACTTGAATGTGAACTGACCCTCCCACGTAACAAGAGATAGGACAAGAGGAAATGTCCTCAGCCTGCACCAGAAGGAGATGTAGATTGCTATTGGGAAAAATTTCTTGACTAAAACAGTTGTCAAGCACTGGGACAGGTTGGATGGGGAAGTGGTTGAGTCACCATCCCTGGAGGTACTTAAAAAATGTGTACTTGAGGCACTTAGGTTGGTTTACTGATGTTCATGGCAGTGCTGAATTAGGAGTTGGACCCTATCTTAGAGGTCTTTTCCAACCTAAAATATTCTATGACTCTTATACCTGTTTTCAGGAACCACATGTTGGCTACTCCTTCTAATGCTTTTATATCCATGGCGAAATCTGAAAGCTTTAGATAAAAAAATCAGAAAGTATTTGTATCTGATAATGTAACATTTCAGTAAGAAATCTGCCCAGAAGTTTCAAAATGGAATGTATGATTTATTTTCCTTAATGTTAAAAATGATCTCCCATAAAATTTTAGCTTTTCTAGCTTTTAATCTCTTATTATGTTCTTTTTTTCTGTTACTTTTTTTTTCTTTGTTCTATTCAAGGCAGGATCCTAATAAGCTCCCCTGTCTTCTAGTTTACTCAGTAAATGCACTGATGACATGATCTGCAGCAGAGTAAAACTTCCACATTCTTCTGACTGTGGAATTACTTTCATGCCTTGGAGGTTTCCCTTCATATGTACAAAATTATTTGTTTGTATTTTATCTCCCAAAATCCCTAAATATTTTGTTTGAAAGTCCACTGTTTTACTTACACTTTTCCAAAACAAAACTGGTACCCGAAGGAAAATGCTGTGCCTAAATCCTTGTTCTGGTTATCTGGAATGCTTACTTTACCCAAATGGAAGGGAAGAGCCTTCGGTTATACAGTGCTTAAATATGAACCTTTTCATCTATCTTTTAAATAAATTAGTTGGCATAGAGCTGTTACTATTTTAATAACAAAAAAGAGCAAATGTTCTGATAGTGACTCTGAGGAACTGACTCAATATTTTAAAAAAAGATATGAAAGAAAAATACATTAACTTTGTTTTCATTATTTACTTACTTGCAAACTGGAAATTGAAGTTCTTACTCACATTACCATGTTTCAAAGCTTTTTTTTAAAAAGATATGCATTTATAGCTATGAATGATTATCCTGCTTTTTCTATTATTAAATTAGTTTCTAAGACAACATGTACATATTCTAAAACTGTGCATTATTAAGAAAAGAGAAAAACTTCTGAATTTAGACTGATGTGCAGTAGAGATAGAAAATGGCAAACTTTGTTGTTTGTCTCCCACTTGAACACTTAAAACATAAAATAAAAATTGCCCATCCTCAAAAAAATGACTACTCTATATTATTAGATGAACGTTTTAAATTAATTTTTCATAATGTCTCATGTGAAATATTCCAACTTTTCTTTCAGTTTTCAATGAAGACTAATTTACTTTCACATGTGACTGCTAGAGGTGTGTTCTATTATAAGATAATAATACTTCTGGGAGAAAAGAGACACTTCAAGTAACTGTACCTTGAAATGTTTCAGGAGTCTGATCTGTAATCAACAAAGTTTGGATAAAATATGTATGAAAATAATAACACACACAGAGAGGAACTCTTTGGGAACTTTACAAATTACATGCTTCTGGAAACATTTGCTTCATATCATATCTTCAATATTTTTTAATTATTTAAAGTTTTTCATATCTGCTAAGATGTAAGTGTCCAAAACCATTATCATTTAAATAAAGAAATGACCAAATTAATCTAGGTAAAATTTTACTGTGCAATCGACACTGTATTCCCATGAGCTCTGAATGCAAAAGGAAGCAAAAGTCCCTTCAAAGTTTTTGAGACAATAAAGCCTGGAGCAGTAATAAATAAATAAACTAAGAGTTTTTGAAAAATGTAAGTAAAGGAGGAAGATCTCTAGTAAGTAATTTAGCAAATCATCTAAATATTTTGTGTAACAGTTTTAACACTATTGAACTTGCAATTCTAATGGGAAGTTGAGTGTTTGAAAATTCCTGCTATGCAGGAAGTAGTGATTTGAAGTATTTGCTGATATGTAGGATGTTTACACATCTGACATTCTTGGTTCTCAATACTTTCATTCAGCTATCTGACTTTTTTTGTCAAACTCCTTCCTCCTCTTCTTCCTTGGTGTAGTACTGTGCAGTACCAGTTTTGTGGAACATTTCCAGAGTTGTAACAAAATAAGACTTTTTTTATAAGTAGTGATTGTTGACATTTTTTGTAGAAGATGAGAACTACCCCTGAAATGCACTGGAATATTGTTAATACAAACATGTAGGGAAATACATTATAAGTAATACATAGGCAACTGGCTGTAAGTATTATTATGATACTTTCTAAAGGAAATTCTTGAGATATTGCAATTTGCATTAAAAAATGCCCTACAGTGCGTAAAATTGAATTCATAGGTGTTCAAGAGCACACTAGATAGTATCATTCCCTTCCAGTCACATGAGATTCTCTTAGTGGTGGAAAGACAGTAATTTAATTTTGATAATTATAGGCCAGATCTTGGCAGGAAAGTCACTATGATAAACTATAGATTTTGCAAACCATTAAATATAACCCTCCTTTCCACTGAAAATTAGTTTATCTGGTTTTGGTTTTTAGGTCCCGACTGTATGGACTATTTTTATCAATATAAAATATGCTCATGTTTGCCCAAAAATTTATTCCCCAATATAAAATAGATGTTTTGAAACACTCTTGACAAGCACAAAACCTGTAGTTCAAACAACTGCCAGTGCCTCACATCTTAGGTGAATTTTTCAGGTTATCAGACACTGTTAAAGTGTCTAGGAAAAATGATTGCAGAATATACCATTCCTAGTATAAAGAAATATTAGTAACTTCTCAGTGAAGCTGAAGAAAATGTAAGAGACTCAGGTGAGAAATAAGCAGACACACCACTACAGGCTGAGGCATAACTGTGCAAAGCAGCTTTGCAGAGATGCTGTGGAAGAAAAGTTAATAATGAGCCAGCAGGGCATCCTTGTGGCAAAGGTGGCCTATAGTGCCATGCAATGCATCAGGCAGAGAGATGCCAGCAACACTTGTGAAATACACCTAGAGTGCTGTGTCCATGTGTGGGTTTCTGGGATGACAGAGATGTGGAATGAGGTCAGCAAAGGGCCACAAAACTGAGGGAGATTGGATTTTTTTCGTAGAAAGAAAAGCTGAGAGAGTGGGAGAAGACAGAGCAGGTCTCCAGAACATTCTAGTATGTTTTACTAAATAGACAGTAATAAATATGATTTCTCTTAAGCAGTATAAATGGATCCTTAGTCTTTTCAAAGCAGATGTTTTTCTGTAAGTCTGATTTTTACAAAAACTTCTGTGTATACCTGCACAAAATTTTGGAAATTGAATCAGGACATTTTTGATTGCAGCAATGTTGCTCCTTTCTAACTACCTTAATAAAAAAAGTTGGTTTGATTGGATGTTCTTTAAAGGACAACTAGGGCCCTGAAATTAATGGCAGCAGCAACAAAACCAACAGGTTTTCCATGTAGATGTCCACAGGCAGAGGAGAAAATCTTGGCAAGGATCATATTCAAGTAGTGCTGCTGTCAGGGATTGCCCCTGAGAGTAATTTTTTTTTTCTCATTTCCAGTTGTTTTTTTGTCAGTTTCTGGCATGTATCAGTGCCAGGAAGAACACTGTGAGAGAAAATGAAGTACTCTGACAAAATTAGAGATGGATAAGTGCCAACATATGTCTGCTTATTGAGGATTGAGGGAACTACTGTTTTGGCACATAACAACGTAGCATTACACTGAAAACATTTACAAAGAGAAAAAGCCAAGATAGAAAAAATATTCTATAGGCAGTCCGCCAGTTCTTTTAATATGATTTAATTTGCTAATTGAGAAAAATGCTGGTGCAATTTACTTAGCTTGCACATGCTACTGTGTCTTACCATCCCTGCAGAAAAAGAACTCTCTATTTGAACCATATGAGTGCTATTAACTCAAAAAAACCCTTTGCTTTCTCCTTTCGATACAAAGTTTCAATATCTAACGATGAACACTCAAGATGTGTTACTTATTTAGCTGCATTTTATTGCATTTTTGCCCGAGGCTATTTCCTCTCATCTTGATTCAATTTACTAGGTGACGTACAGGCATTTTGAAATCAGTGAGGACTTAATGTATCATATGCTTCCAAGTTCAGCAAAGAAAACTCCTCCTGTATTCACATATGCTTGGAACAACTGGCTGCAGAGCACGTCTTCAGAAAAAAAAAAAGGCTCAGGTGTTCTAGTTGAGAATGAGTTTAATTGTGAGGCAGCAGTGCACCATCATTGTGATAGAACCTCACCAGGTTTTGGACTGCAGTGGTAACAGTTTGCAACAAAGAAAATTCCAGGTAGTAATGAATAAAAAGTCTTCGCCTTGAAAATTACTCAGCCCTGGAACGGGTACCATGAAGAAGCTGTGGTATGTTCATCCTTAATGATTTCCCATACTTGACTCCTAAAAGCCCTGAGTCACCTGCTTTAACAAGATTAGGGTTGATCTGGAGAGAGGGTTGCATTAGAAGATGTCTTGCATAAAAATCTGTATTTTTCCATGGTTGTAAATAAAATCGTGCACTACAGATAATAAATTATCTTTCTCTAATGGGGAAATCTACTGCCATGTTTTATTTTATTTTAATTCTAATATTAATTTTCTTACTGATTATTTGATTGTATCAGCCTATTTTTTTTAATAATGTTCTGTTGTAACTTTATTTGCTTATTCAAAGGTTCTTTTTTCTTTACTGAATATATTCAGAAAGTTTGAATCTGAGAGTTTAAGAATAAGGCATTTTGTAAAAGGCCTTTTCCACTATCTTTGTCACCAGGTCCCCTGTCCCACTGAGCTCTTAGACTTCTTTCTCATCATGATTCCCTAAAGAAATCTTTCATGTTACCCTTCAATTTCTTTACCTTCATTAGGCAATGTCTTTCCATACAGCCTGTCCCTGTGTCCAGCCGCTATGGACTTTTCATGTCTCACTTCTATCAAGAGCTCCATGTTATCCATGCACAGCTTCTGTCTTGCCTGCTTCATATTTTGTCCTTTGGAATGGACCATTCTTGTTCTCTAGAAAGCTACACTTAAATGGCAATAAATAAATAATCTAGGCCCAGGTGATAAACCACTATTTGCTTTCTTTTTTTTTACGCAGTGATTACCCACATTTTCTAAAATTTGTTAGGCATTTTAATTACTAATCCACCAATATAAATGTTTAGTTTTATTATGTTATAATTAATTCATCTAATTTTTCTTAGAGACTTTAGAATCTTCAGCTAGGTACTTTGAATACAGATAAATTAATGCATTTATAAGTCCTGTGCACTAAATCTTAATAAAGAAGAAGGTATGATTGCCTCCAGAATCATAAGTAAATAGAAAATAATTCATGGGGACACCTCACAAATTTATTTGCCCCAGCTTACTGATTCTAAACATAGAAAATAAAACTGGTAGATGCTTGTCTTGCTTGTTTTTAATAGTATTCAGTCACTCATATTCCAGTGCTTCCTCTGCCCTACAGCTCATTTCATTTTACTAAAATTTTTAACAGAATTGCTTGTTTTTAATAGTATTCAGTCACTCATGTTACAGTGTTTCCCCTGCCATACAGCTCATTTTTCTTAAATTTTAGCTAATTTCTTTTTGTTTTATACCTCATACGCATGGAGTACATTCATTTTTGTGACAACACTTAGCATATAGCATTGTTGTTGCATATCTTCAAGTTTGCTCCTTTCTAAATAAATTAAACTCAGTTCAGTCTTTTTTTCTGAAGATGTTTTTGGTTATTGTTTTTCTGGATTACTTCTCACTATTACTACTCTCTTCTTCTTCATTTACTACCTAAGAATGAGTCATTCTGCTCAGGTACTGAGACTAGAATTAAAAAGTGTTTAGTTCCTGAGGATATCACCAAAACTGAGTGTGACCAGAGAGGCTGTGTAGACCAGGTAGAGAATTGGTATTTTAGTCAAAAGAGAAGTGATTGTTCAGTACTAGTGAGAAAGTCTGCTTGGACTGAGCTAATCAGTTGTGTTTGGGAATGTGCTTAAGTCCTAATGTCTCCCAGGGAGTTTAACAATGATTATTGTAGAGAAAAAAATAGTAAGATGAGCATGATATTCTGCCTAGTGGAATATTAATACAAGGTGACATATTATGGAACCATTTAAAAAAAAAAGAGGATCTCATTATTACATTCAGTATGGCATTTCCTCCCTGTATGGGAAAAAGTTTTAGAATTGCATACAGCTTCTTGGAAAGGCTTTATTTGGACTCAAACATATGATTCTGCTGTTGTGGTAAATAAACTTAGGACATGAGTTCAAGGAAGAGCTACTGAAATAATAAAAGTACTGACTGACTCTCAAAAAAATTTGAGAGTCGCTGAAAAAGATTCTATCAATTGTAAACTATGGGAAAGGTAAAAATAGCTTTCAAATTAAAGGGTACTTCTTATACAGTTATAAGTAACAAATGAGGCTATGTTGATCAATAATATATTTATAATAAAACAAAATTCATAGCCATTTGAGCAGAAAGAGTCCAGAGCAGAGTCTTATAAAGGAAGAATAATGAAGACTAACAAATGTCTTTACTTCTAATATTGAGATTAACAAATTTATGGAAATAGGGGAAGGTTTGGTGTCTCAGTAGTAGGGGCTATGCTCAGTGATTCATATAATCACTCTTATTTTGTGCAGGAGTAGTTCCATGATGGTCCCCTGCCTTTCTCTTCATAGTATCAGGGAAGAATTGAACATTGTCAGGCTTATATTCCTGATACTTTGAATTCCATGAATTCCTTGTGTGTATAAGAAGAGAAGCTGAAAGGTGTGCTTCTGGCCAGAGAAGCAGAGGGTAGGACTGTTTTCCTGTGCCAGGGAATGGTTCTGATCACACTATATGTAATAGTATAAATATACGCCATATTTCCTAATTTCTGATCTATAATTAAAGTCTAGTGTTCTCATGCTGCTTATATGTATAACAGCAGTAATGTGATATGTTTAATTATTATTATTTGGGAGGGGAAAGACATGTGCTCGAACATCTAGGGAAGAGAGGTAACTTAGGACTGCTTAGCAGACTGAGGAGGGGATAGTCAAGTATTCATTTGATCAATGGTCCAGCCAGAGTGCCATGAACCAGATTTAAGCTCAACTGAGGACTGAAACTGACACAGAATTTTGCACCCTAAAGACAATATGTAAAACATTGCCTTACTGAATTTTACTGGGAGTTTATAAAATCATGGAACCTGATACATTTACTGACATTTAACATTATTTATTCTATAGGCTTTTGTATCTGTGATCATGTTTTAACTAGGGAACAGTAGTCAGTACTACTGATTTTATCATGCAATTTTCTCCCCCTCTGTTGCCCCAAAAACTCTAAGGGATGTGGTCTGGTGTAGAATGGATTCTCTTATCTTCCTCTGTATGTGTTGTCAGTATTTTTTTGTGTTATAATAAATTTATCCAGATTTTATCATGTGAGGTTGGCTGTCTCAGTTTTTAAAATTAACTTTAGGAATTGTAATGCTCAGTGTCATGTTGAATGCATTCATATTTATATGCTTTATGCAAACAAATTTAGGATTTTTTAATATTTTATTATTCATTTTAGCTATGAAGGTATATCTATATGCTTATACTGTTCTCTTTGTCATATTGTTATGCACAACAGCATTAAGCATTCATACGCTTTTAGGTGTACCAGGAGCTATCTCATCAAGCTAATAATTAGACATTGGGGATAAATTCCTGCCTCCATGGCCTGAAGCTCCAACTTTTTATTTAAAATTATAGCAGAGATGGTTTCCAGGCATCCGCTGCTTTTGAAAGTGAGAATAGATTTGCTATAATGTACATATTGGAGAAAAACCTAGAGTACAAAGTGATTTCTCTCACTCACCCACTGCAGCTTTTGGCGGTTGAAGATGCTGTAAATGAAAGGAAAAAGAGATAGAGAGTATTTATGCAGACATAAAAATTGATATAAGTAGAAAAACAAATTTGATTGGCATGCTGCACAGCATGTATAAGCATGAGTACAATACATTGAGTTCGCATGAAAATAAAAAAGGTGTTACTTTTTGCTTGCAATGATGCCTGGAGCAAGACAACTAATACCTTATATAGCTATCATAAATACAATGATATTTTAACATGCAAATACCAAACAATGAAAATCTAGTGTTTTTTCAGTTAAAATAAATGATGTAGAACTTATTTTTTATATTTTTTTCACGTTATTGTCTTGTGCCGTATAGCAATTATTTCATCATTAGATTATTTGATTCTTTGTTTTGTAATTTAACTTAGAATCACAGTAATCTATGTAGTTAGAGACCGCATTCTCATTTTTTGTGTAATTGTACAAATACTTGTAAGTACAGCAAATAAACATATATGTAGTCTTACATGTACTTTCATACATGCACATATTTTAGTAAGTCACAGCAATCAGGTGAAGTCCCAGGTGACTGGAAAAAAAGGAAAATTTTGCCCTCATCTTTAAAAAGACAGAAGGGAAAACTCCGGGAACTACCAACTTATCCACCTCACCTCTGTGCCTGGGAAGATCATGGAACAGTTCCTCCTAGTACCTGTGCTAAAGCACATAGAGAACAGGGAGATGACTCAATGCAGCCAGCATGCTTGGCTTCACCCAGGGCAAGTTCCTGCCTGAACAGCCCAGCAGCCTTCTATGTCAGACTGACTTCAACATTGGGAAGGGGAAGGACTACAGATGTCATATTTCTTCTCTAAAGATAAGTGTAAAGAGTTCTGTAAAGCCTTTGACATGGTCCCCTACGACATCCTTATCTCTAAATGGAGAGAGATGGAATTGATAAGTGGACTGATAGAGGGATAACAAACTTGCCAAATCAGCGGCAAGTGCTGTCCCTCGGGGACCAATTTTATTTAATAACTTCATTAATGACAGAGACAAAGGGATCAAGGGAACCCTCATCAAATTTGCAGATGACACCAAGCTGAGTGGTGCAGTTGACATACCTGAAAGATGGGATGCTATCCAGAGGGACTTAGACAAGCTCAGGAAGTGGGCCTGTAGGAATGTCCTGCAGTTTAACTAAACCAAGTGTGAGGTGCAGCACCTGGGTCGGGACAACCCCTGGCATCAGTATAGACAAGGGGAGAAACAGATCCAGATCCTGCTGAGAAGGACTCAAGGTGTTGGTGCATGAGAGGCTGGACATGACCCAGCCATGGGCACTCACAGCCCAGAGAGCCAAAGGTGGCCTGGGCTGCATCCAGAGCAGGGCAGGGGCCAGGAAAGAGATCCTGCCCCTCTGCTCTGCTCTGATGAGATCCCACCCACCTGGAACCCTGCGTCCAGTTCTCGGGTCCCAGCACAGGAGGGACATGGACCTGTTGGAGTGAGTCCAGAAGAGGAACATCAGGATTAGAGGGATGGAATGATTCTTCTGTGAGGAAAGGCTGAGAGAATTGGGATTATTCAGCCTGGAGAAGAGAAGGCTCTGGGGTGACCTTATTGGAGCTTTCCAATACCTTTAGAAGTCCTACAACAAACCTGAAAAAAGACTTTTTTAAAAAGCATGTAGTGATAGGACAAGGGTAATTGGATTCAAACTAAAAGGGAGAAGATTTAGATGAGATATTGGGAAAAAATGCTTTACTGTGAGGATGGTGAGACATTGGAATACATTGCTCAGAGGAGTTGTGGACGACCCTTTCCTGAAAGTGTTTAAGGACAGTTTGGATCGATCTCTGAGAAACCTGGTCTAGTGAAAGGTGTCCCTGTTCCTAGCAGGTGGCTTGGAAATGGATAATCTTAAAGGTCTCTCCCAACCCAGGCCATTCTATGATTCTACGATTCAGTGATTCTCTGTGTGCGTCTTAGATGTGAATACAGGTGTGAACAGTATCTAGTGCACAGGTGTCTTCCACTATTTATAGTAATGATTAAAAGAATATTATCTGTGTATCTGTCTGAGGATGTTTGTGAGCAAAGAGGAAATCTGCCTAGTATACTGGAGTGCAGAAGTTCCCAAGTCTTACATAAAATCAAAGCATTCCACATGATCTTTCCTATTTCTTGCTATGGGGCTGCAGCCATGTACCTCAAGATGCACCAAATTTGTGCCAAAAATTTTACCTCTCGGGATTTGCGCTAAGTACATATCTGATTTTTTTCCCAATAATCATTCACAACAATTAACACAAATTAAAAAACTAATTATTAGATGGAGTTGCTCACAGTTTTTCATGTCTGAGAATCCATGACAATTAAACACATTGACCAACACTGAAACAAACTGTGTGACAGAGTGGTACCCAAACAGAGTTACGCTGTCAGTGACTGGATTAATCAATGTCTCAAGCCAATGCCTGTGTGTGTGTGTGTGTGGTTTGGGGTGGGCCAGGCCTTCCTTCCTGGTGAGAAAAGGCCCCATGAGTCAATCATGTGTTGGACCCTGCCAGCTCCCCTAGAGTTCCTATCTCATGCACACTGGAACCCTAGGAGTTGGCAGCTGTATGTGTGTTTTTCTAAGTTTCTCCTATCCTTTTCCCTCTTTCTTTCTTGTCCTTTTAATCCTCTTTCATTGAATGTTTTTGGGTAACTCATAGGTTTAATTGTTTCTAGGTTAAATGGGCTAAGATTATGCTACATTAACGCAAAATTAATGCTAAGTAATGCTATAATAAGTGTTTGGTTTGGAATTTGGTGTTCTATTTACTCCTTTGCCAAAGTTCTTTAATTTTCTATATTTTTTCCAGTATCTTTTGTGTGATTTTTACATCTTCCTTCTGGGTCAGATTTCTTCTTGCACCAGCTACAGTGAAGGAACCTCAGTTTAACTCCTGAATTTAAGTATTCCAGGGTGTTACACATTCTCATCTTGATTGTCATGATAAGGAGACATACCACTACCATGGTTTGAATTCTAACATAAAATGTATTACATGAGCTGATAATTTTAGCAACTTTTTTCAAGTGAGGAAAATTGCTGAGGAAAAATAATGTTGAGCATGTTTTTCTCACTATTTGCTCTTTTTATTGTGCTTTTGTCTTTCTGTAAAGAGATAGAATTAATCTTGGGCATCTACAATTTTACATGGCATTTGGAACAGTTGGAAAATACACTGCTAATTTTCCATCTATTAATTAGTGGAATGTACTTACAGAAACAGTAATCAAATAGATCCATCACTAAACAAACTATGTAAGAACGTTGAGGCCCAAGGCACTGCCTTTTGGATAGCTTTAGAGTATAGCCTTATCTTTGATAATATGCTATATTAATATTAGAAGCTCTTTCAACCAAAACCCAAATTTAAATTTTCCTGGATTGGATCGTTTATAAATAATGCATACACACTCTGTAAGTCTCTTCACAGTCCACAGCTCTTCTTCAGTGGATATACAGATCTCTGACTTCTTTTTGAGCTCCTTGAGGCTCCTGTTAGCCTATGTCTTTAGCCTGTATTATGTTTTTAACATACAAAATTTATCGTGTTATGTGGGTGAGAAGTATTTGTCCTTCTTCTTGCCAAAAGAGTTACCAAACTTCTTTCTCACTTCCATAAACTGTATGCTTTCCGAAACTTTTGTTTTTTCCTTGCAGGAGAAACTTTTTCATCCAGTGTGCTACCCAGTCAAATACACAATCACTCAAATCCAGCATATTAATTTTACATTGGCATATTTCAACTCATCAACTCTTTCACAGAGAAAAGTGGCATAGTTTGCTTCACTAAATTCAGATTTTATGAATGGATATGCTTACAAAAATGGGTAAAAGGGACTTTGCAGTCTATTATGTTATTCAATAACCAATTGGCATCTTAATTTTTTGTTTTCAAAGGAGAAGGATGATTCTGTCAAAAATGGCAAGACTCCCTACACTTCAACAGTTTTCCTGGAAGTTCCTTTATACACAGCCAATTTAGCACCCCTAATTTTTCTCTGATTTTGACACTTTTCAGTGCCTATAGACTATATTTTTGTCTAGCTCTGTACTGAGGTTGAAGGTGTTTTATGGAGAAAACAGTCTTCGCATCATTCCTTTAGAACAAATTCTGAACTGGAAAACCATGAAGTTAAACTATGCTTATATCATACCATTTTGCTTAACAAGTTAGTGAAGTAACTGATTTCTAACAGATGAAGGTTTGAGCTCAGATATCTATGAATCTGAAGGGAGAAAATTCAGGATTGTATTTCTTTTCTTAATGATTCCCCCATATTAATGAGCATGATATTTGTATAAAGTATTTTGAGTGTCAAAGATACATAATATTTGCTGTAATATATGCATACTTTTACAGGGAAAGCAATACAGTCACCAAAAATATTTTTTTAATCTGATGTGAAAATCACCTTTAGGATAATAACATTTTATTTAGAAATGCACTGTCTTCTAAACAAACCACAGACTGTTTTTAAACATAATAGGTTGGCCTTCAATTTATTATAAAATAATGCATTTAATTTTCCTACAGCTAAAAGTTATCACTATTTTAAATACTTATTGGTCATTACAATTTCAAATTGTGTTTACATTCTGGTAAGACACAACCTGATACAAATCAAACAAAAGTGGGGTATGATTTCTTCTAACACTTATATTTATTTAGTGCATAATACCTTTCTCTTCTTTTATTTTTAGCAGCTGAATCCCAAAATTAAGATTAAAGAAAAAAGAGCAATAAACTGTGAAAAAAGCCTTCCAAAATGTTGAATTTTGCAAACCTTTTATTCTCTGTGGAATATGCAATAAAATTTTGAAGCACATTATAAAATCAATATTTTACACTCACTTTAAGGGACTTACATCTGGAAAATTCTGATGTGATTTATGGGTCAAGTGCAGATTATTTGGGTAACTTGAGGTCTGGTGATAAAATGTCAGAGTTCTTTTCATGGTCTCTACTGTTAACTCCTTTTAATAACTACAAAGAGACCTAAATCTTTCAGTTTTATTTCTTCTAATGTGCAGAAAACTACCAATTTAATTTCCAGTTTTATTGAGTGATGAATAGTTCCAATAAACAAACAAAAAATATCAGTATTTACTGACCTGTCACAATTTGTGTTCTCAGGCTTGAGCGGAAGAGTCTTGAATGTAAAGGAAAAGGACAGAATATAAAATATGTTAACAAAAGGACAAGTTATGAGCAAGTTTAATATCAGGGATTCTCAGCTCACTTCTTGTAGGCATACATGTCTCTTTTTCTCATCTGTCCAAGAAGGTTAACTGAGGAGATGCAAGTTCTTGAATGGCACATGTGGAATAAAAGAAAAAATGCAGAGAAGCTTGTTATTAATGTGGCTGTAATGGATTGTAAAAATTAGGAATCTTTAATATGTTGCTCTCTCCTAATGTGGTGTAGAACATAGTCTTTCTCTTTTTCTTTTTTTTTTTTTTTTTTGTAATTCATTGCAGCCTCTATAGAACTGCAACAATTTTCCAGGTCAAGAAACTTTTCATCACTCTACCAACATCCTTTCATGGATCTGTTCAGTTTAATATCCTTGCAGTGATTCAGCTTCAAGTAGGGTTTTCTTTCCTTCACTAAGTGATGTGGAGTGGCTCAGTCATTATTCCCCAAGGTCAGTTTGCATTTTTCACTGATTTTATACACTTTGCCTTGTGCTTTGAATTTTAGTTTGTTTGCCTTTTCTGATGTGACATGTATACCTTCCCTCAACAGTTCTGTCTGATATTAATTTCTGTACAATACACCTCACTAATCTATTATCTATCACAGCAGTATGAATAGTTTATATGGGCATAGAAATTTTTTTTATTTGAAAAAATTTCTTTCTGTAAATTTCAGTATTACCTTTTTAATAACCATACAACTCCTTGCTTAATTTTCTAATTCTAAGAAGCGAATTTCCATTATTAAAATACTTGTACATACATAAATGAGTATATTAAATAATAAAATGTTGATGAAAAGAAAAATGCAATAATGCTCAGAGTAAGGAAATGTTTTATAACATGAGCTCTTTAAAAAAAATAAAATTTATATAATCTTACTTTATATAGAAATTTCTGAACTCTCAGACTCATAAAGAAAAAGTAAAAATTTCAAGGTTAATTCTGGAATCCTAAAATACATTCTGAGTATTATTTATACAAGATCATGAAAATGCTTTGACAGTGAAACTATGGAAAAACAACCTTTTCAGAAACATATTAAAATTACAGACATTTAAAGTTACTCTATTTATGACTTCTAAGAAATAAAATGTTGTTATTTACCTTTCTGGTTTTTTTAAATTTTTTTCTTTGTTCGCTTGTTGGTTTTGGTTTTTGATGTAGCACTTTTTGCAGTTCAACTAGATTATCCTTTGCATGTAATTTTTTACTCCCTTTTAATTTTACATGTAATTAATTTTACATATAATTAATTTTGATTACCCTTTACATGTAATTAATTTTACAAAATAGGAAGACAACTAAGTCAGGCATTTACATTAAGGCATTCAGGTGCAATACCCAAATTATTAAGTACTCTGGGCTCCCTCTATTGTCAGTGTAGAGATACACTTTTCCAAATCCGCATTCTGATCTCGCAAGGATTGTATCATCCTTCAATCTGTGGACCTTTGAAATTCTTTCCAAAGTTAGCACATCCACGTGTTTTTGTGGCAAAATCATTTTATCCACAGAAGGCAAATATTTTGGAAGTTAAGTTTCATGAACTAAAATCTCATTAAGAAATAGTTTGGGCAAAATGTTTGAATGTATTTTGTGGGGTAAGAAAAAAAGGCACTCCAGGGATTTTCTTGGGTGACCTGTCTTGGCTCCTATTCAGATGTATACAATTTTCCAATCTGAATGAATTTGAGAGGTTAATAACATTAAATGAGTGTGTGTCTGGAAGGAAGAGAAGAGCAATTGTAGAGTAAAAAAAGTAGGGTTTTTTCTTTTTTTTTTTTAATTTTTTTTAGCACAGACTGGTGAATCACTTGCCTCTTTTTTTTTTGCATTCTGAAGCAGCAGCAATTTTTGTGGTCCTAACTTTTTATGAGTTGGCCAGTGGTTACATGTCTGGAGGCTCATTTCTTTGCTATTGCCAACCTGTGAACCAAAATAACTGAAAAGGTGCTAAAAAACAGCCAGAAATATGCTGTGTGTTCATCTTTAGCAAGAGAAAAGGAAACTCAGAATCAGAGAATGCTCAGAGGGTAGAGTCTGATTCTTCTTCTACTATGAGAGATGTGTGGCTAAATTCTTCACTCCATAATAGTTTGCAGAATTTTGGTCTTTTCCAGGCATAAAAACAATTTGAATTTGAATTTCTGCAACTGTGGTCCTAATCTGTAGATCCTTTGCTGAAGGTTCACTGAAAGTGGTCTAATTTAGGTGGACATTTTAATTCCAAGAAAGTCTAGAACATTTGTTCACCTGTGAAATATTAGTTGGCTCTGGCACAACTCCTGTGCTTTTATCTCCACGCTGCAGCAGTAAAGTGGATTTCTGTGCATGCAGGTTTTGCTCCAGGCCTGGTGTAAGGCCATAGAGGAGGAGACTCTGCACCTTAGCCACAAAACTTGGAAATGCTCCAAATTTTACCAGCTAAGATAGAGCCTGAGGTGAATGGTTGCATGCAGCTATTTTCACTTTCTAGCAGCGTGAGGAAGGAAGAAATTAAATATAAATTAAAGAAAAAAAAACTAGCAGAAATTAACATAAATATATTGTGTAAAAGACAAAAACATATATCTCTGTAGAAAAGCAAAATCATTGAAATGCTTCCCACAATAATTTCAATTTTATTTTGACTGACTACGCTCAGCCTCTCATGAGGTGCCAATCGCAAAACAAAAGGGAAATGAGATCTGTGCCATTATCAATTGAAAAGGACAAATATACAGAACAAAATGGACTGTTGATGAGAGTTTCAGTACTTCTATTCTTCTCCCTTAACGCTGAAACCATCGGTTCCAGAGATCTTTGTCTTTTTGTATTAGTTTGTGTTGTTTATGAACCATCAATCCTTATGGTGTCAGCAAAACTGCATTAGTTTAGGTTCAGCCATTCTATTTTATTCTTCATACTTTGTCACTATGAAACCACAAATTTTTAATGAAACTCCTATGCCATTGTTTAAGACCCAAGAAAGAAAGCCAGCCTTTGTTTATTAGGGATGTGGATGAAATATTTCATATTTCAGATGGTCATATACAATGTCAATAAACCTGCAGTTTCACATACCTATTCTTAGTCAAGTGGGCAGTGGTTTCCAGGGAGTTTAGCTGTCCTATATACTGAAATAATAAACTCAGTCAGAAAAAGAATATAAAATTCATAAACCATATTAGACAAAGAACAGTCTAGGAAATGGAGTTTCACCTATAAATTTCTTGACTGTAAGTGGTGAAACAGCAGAAATAATAAATAATACAGGATTTTATGTTTTGCATTGTGTGAGTTTTATAGAGTTCAAATGGAACATAATAAGGAAACAGCAAAGCTCTCCCTGGGTACTTGATAAGTTGTGGGTTGAATTTTCCTCATTGATGCCAAGTGAGCTTTTTTCCCCCACTGCAATATTCATATAAACAGCAGGGACGCATTTAATTTCAAAAAAGCTATATATAACAGCTAATTATAAGTGACAAGAATTGATTGATGTATACCTGATCAAGCATAAATTTTGTTTTAAAGGATAACCCTCTGTGGTCCAAATACTAGGTTTTGAGAAACCCTTTTTGCCTTGAAATTGCATGGGTTTGTTTTTTTTTAAATTTAGGTGATAAGTCTTCAAAAGCACATTGGATAGAGACTGAGATTATACAGAAAGACAATTAAGAAAGTATTTAGTAAGAAAATAGGACAAACTGCAGTGATGAGGAGCAGAGCTTACTGACCAGCTCCATTTCACAAGTGTCCAGCCTCTTCCATAACCCTTTCTGTCTGTTCTTTCTTTGTTTCTACTTGGCGGCCTTGCCCTGCACATTCCCCCATCAGCTTGCCCCAATGACCTTCTGTAACCTGGACCCTAGGGTTTATATCTTAATCACCTGTAAGCTCCTGGTGTCCCTGCAATTCCCTGATAGCCCATCAGTTCGTGTACCTGATGTGGTTTGTTTCTAGGTATTGTCTTGCTTAGTTTCTCTCTTAGCTCTGTGCCTCTGTGTATTTTGTTTATTACTTTCCCCGTCTCGTCATGCCATTTTGACAAGGTCCTTGATTGCATAATCTTACAGATATAAATGATCTCACATTCTATATGCCTTCATCAATTAGTAATTGAGTAGCTTGGGTTCTCCTTACTACTTCCTTTACCGCGTGTTGATCATGCTTGTGTCTTGGTTTTTTTGGCTTTGACTTCTCTCTTTTCTCTTCCCCTTTAACATTAAAAAAGTCCTCGAGCAGGTACAGTAGGGAAGGAGGAAACAGACACTTTCTCCTTCCTCATACCCTTACACTTAGTCTCAAAAATTTCTTTTCCATTGACACACCATCCCTTTAACAGAGCAGTGGTCATGTGTATCATCAAGTAGAATCACAAAATGTCTGAGGCTGAAAGGGACCTCTGGAGATAATCTAGTCCTGCTCCCCGGTGAAAAAGGTTTAAGTAGGGCAAGCTGAGAATCCTTACCAGGCAATGTGATCCAGTGCCCAGCCACCCTCAAGCTGTGTTTCTTCCACCTGTCCTGATATTTAAATGGAATCTCTTCCAATTCTGTATTTCTTCTTGATCTCTTACTGGGCATCTCTGAGTCTCCTTTGTCTTCTTGACTACTGTGTCATCAGGTAATTATATGCTTTCATAAGATCCCTGTGAATTCCTCCATATTAGACACTTTTGTCCACTTTCCATCACAGATGCTCCAGTCTCTTAAAAACCTTTGTAGCCCACAATGGTGTCCTACTGTCATTTCATTAAAAATAGTGATATTCTATGTCCAAATAATGATTTTTATTTTTACACCCTGAGAGCAATGATAGACTAAATTAAAAGCTTGGGAAATTTTAATTTTAACCTGCAGATCAGTAAACTTACTGAGCCAAGTACTGATGCTGAAGTCCCAGAGTTGAGCCTCACCCTGCTTGGAAAAATAATCCAAGTGCTCCAGAGTTCAGTGTGAAAACTCCTCCCGGGGAGATTAATTAGGGGCCACAACAGCTGTGGCTGCCCCTGGGGGCCCTGGCAAGGAGCGCAACCAACTGGACTCACCACACAAGTGAAGCGTGTAGGGTTAATAGCTGGGCTTTTTAAGACTTCTGAGAAATTGCATTGTGATGCTCAGAAACGTGGTCATTTTCACAGGCTTTTTACATTCTCCGGGATTGCACAGTTCAGTGCGAGGCCTTCCAAATGTTACATAGCATATTGCCCACATGGCCAAACATACAGACCAAGAATGGATCAGTAGAGAATCCAGGGCTGCCAGTGAAGGCTGTTGATATCTCAGATACAGCAGGGCTGGAAGATGTAACTGTCAAATTCTGAAGTATCTAGCTCAGATTTTTGTCTGCCAGGATGGCTAAGAGAATCAGTAGACTTTGTTATCATAAATTGTCATTCCAATATTAAAATCATGCTGAAAATCATGTCTCCATTCTTCCTTATAGAGCTAGTAGTGATGGCATTTTAAGCATTTTAACCTTCAGATTCTCTAAAGATTTAGCTGGCAAAAATAAACACATTGCTGATAACTAAATTTCTTGGATAAAGTAAAAAATAAAATAATGCATGAATATAAGCCTAATCCTCACACACAACCATTAAGTTTATTTATGTAATCATGCAGAAATGTACATTTTCCTTTAGTTTGATTAAGAAGTTACTTTCCACCAGCTTCAACAAAACAGGACACAATTATCTCTGAAAAGCATGTGGAAATAAATTGAGTAAATAATTAACTATTATTTGAAGAACGTAAACAAATAGTAAAATAAGTTATATGGAAAATTCAAAAAACCAGACATATCTCATTACACAATTGATAAAAGATAGGTATGACCCTTTCTTCTGTCCACAATTTAAACTACTCTAGATGAGAAAATAGACTTCAAAATGAGTGTATTTTTAGGAAAATGAAGTGGCTACGAAAATGTCAAAATTAAGCACTTATTTTTAAAATTATTTTCAAGCATTTCTACAACATACATTTTTTACCCCACAAATAGTATTGTCTGATTGACATTTTTGTTAATCTGCGGGAGTTTTTTTTCTTTTTGTTTGTTTGCTTGTTTTTGTGGCTTGGTATGTTTGTTTTGGTGGGGATTTTTTGAGTTTTGGGGTGCTATTTTTTCTGTGGAAAACAGTCATTTGGAGAAATGCTTTTTTTTTGCTTTTTCTTCTCTTGTGGTGTGGGGTATTATGTGTTAGATATGTTGAAGCACACTGTAATTATCAATCTATTTCTGCCCTTTACACTTGTTCCCTCTTCTGTAATGTGTGTTCATTAGCAATAATACTCTAGGTCTTTTGGCTAGGTAGTTAATGTGATTTTTCTTCATCAGGAAATGGAAAAATTTCTTCCTTCTCTCCAGATGGGGATTATGTAAAGTACAAACTCTACACCTGTGTTCCTTTGTGTACATGTAAAAGTTATACAAAGTCTAAATGTTTGTAGGCCTCAAGGTAAATATATTTATTTTTTCAATAAAGGAGTAGCAACTATAAATTGTGAAACAGACTAGGGAAATTTTTGTAAATCAAGTTTAGAGGTACTGTCAACTTTAAAGTATCTCATGATTTATCAGAATACTTTAACTGAAATACAGATTTGTAGTAGAAGAAAAGTTCCTTGTATGCTTTCTCCCTGAAGTGTGCACTGTTTAAATTGCATTATTTAAGCAATCTGGATTTAAACTGAGAGAAATTAATGGAATTTTTAATTCAGAGGATTTGTAGCATCTTTTATCATATACAGGTGATCCTCAGAGAAGTTGATCATGTTTTGAATTATAGGTTTGCTTTTGACAGACCTCTAAGTGAATAGGGAAGAACTACCAGAGTAATCACACAATAAGAGCATGTATTTACAAACAGGAACAGATCTATGTTAGCTTTGCCTACTATAAAAACTTGTGGAAAATCAGCCAATTTAAGCACACAGAAAACAGCATTCAACTGCATCTCTTACAAAAAAAAATCCTAGCCCTATGGTTAATTTTTCCTATTCCATTTAGTTGTTTAAACTCAGGATTCAATACTAGGAAGTTTTACTTTTAATAACATTAAATGAGTCAGATTTGTTAGACTGACAATCACAATAATGATAGGAAATAGGGGTTTTCCTACATAATGTACATGGAGTTTTCCTACTATGATTTCCTACATAATGTTAGTGTACAAATTTTTGTTGATAAATTTATAATTTATAGTCTTATGTAATGGACAAAGGATATTTCTGTTTTATGACCAGTTTCTCAAATTTCTCAGAACTGTTAAGTGTCATTCTTTTTTTTTAGCCTGCCTTTCTCTTTTTCAATTGATATTTTGCTGAACTTTTCCCCAGAAGATAGTTTTTTTAATCATAAAAGTCAATGGTAAATTCCAATTGTGGAGCAGTGAAAGGTTTAAGGGTGTTTTGTTACCAAATGTGTCCTCAGAAGAATTAAGAAAACTTTGGATGTTTATGGTTTTAAAGTGTAAGTGAAACTGGAAATTCCTCTTGTAAGCCAAACCAAAATTAGTTTTAAGAATTCCAGCCTTGAACAGAAAACAGATGGAACAATCTTGAAATCAGAGAAAAGCCTCTAATAATTAAGAGATTTTGTTGCTATTATCAAATGTTACTTGATTGTGAAGTTAGCTGTTTTCTGCTTTTTTGAACGAACATTTAATTACTTACCTGGTATGGTCAGTAAGAGTCCTGAGAATGAGGTAGAAAAGGAGGCTATTCATTCTGAAGCAAATGGCTTTCAGTAGAAAAGAATTGCTGTCTAAATTATGCTTTGTCTCAAGTATTATTGTTGCCTAGTGGGAGCATTGTAAAGTGATATGAAATTCTCTGTATGAAGGCAGGGTTTCTTAAAAGAAGAATAGTAAAAAAAAAGGTCTCTCTTTGAATGGATGCATTTAATGAAATACATTTAATTTGAAAACAGATGCAAGATGCAAAACATGAAGCCTAAAAAAAACAGGAGTATCACAAAAAGGCTTCCTGAAACCCAGATTTTATTCCCTCTTTTAGTTGATCAGACTTTTTAAATAAAACACAAACTGATTCTAAAAAATTTTGTTTCTAGAGGAAAAAATCTATGCTACATTTTTTCCCAAATAAAGTCTTAGGAGAGCGATAAATACAGAGAGAAAGTGAAAAAATATTTTTTGTGTTTTGTTAGTCATCAGATGAAAACATTTTGTGAAACAGCAGGTTAGTGGTCTTTACTGCCTCTCAGAAGAGATCCTCTTCTTTCAGGTTGTTTGTTCCTGGAGAAAAATTGTCTTGACACCTGGTAAGACCATCTGTCCTTGTAGCTCTCTTTCCTCTGTGCTCTTAAAATGCCTTTGGATGTCAGTTTGTGGAATGTGGAATATTACTTTAAAAATAGTAAAAATATAATAGCTCATATGTCCACAGTCATATGTAGCCTAGCAACCACAGCAATTGCAGTACTGCATTAAGCTAACAACAGAGGCCACAAAGCTTATTAGACCTTTTAAAACTTTGGCCTGTCTGGAGTTGTGTTTAATCTTATTTAGCAGTTACAAAAATTACCTAAGGCCCAGACTTATTGACTGTTATTCAGTCAATGATTATTTGATTTATTTGACTTTTTTTAGCTGTTGCATCTTGGTTGCATAATGCTTATTACTGTAAAGATTTTTTTTAACTCTTAGATACTATTAACAATTGCTTCTTGTGTTCAGAATGAACTATCTATGCCCCTTGAGTATAATGCAATGTAGTGTAATATTCTCTATGATGTGACAGCTGTAGACTCAAAGTACAGGCACGAGATGATACTGGAATTGTAAAGAGCTGACCAGTGGTCACTTACTGATGCAATCTTGGGAAATGCAGTTTTAGCTGTAGTAAGAAACCCACCCAAAATATGTAAAACACATGATCCAGCAAATTTGCATGGAACAAGTGAAGAAAGTACGAGCAATTCCTCTGTGATTACATGCTGCAAGTGGACCTAAGAGTGAGGAAAAAGAAACCATCAGCACTGCAGTCCTCCTGGAAAAGGATATGGTGAACTGAATATCTTTTCTACACTTGCACAGAGAAAACCCATTTACCTGAGTACCCAGAAGGTGGAAAGTTCAGCATAACACAAAAAAAAAGGTGTGTAACTTGAAAATTATTAGGAGAGGTACACCTATATTATCCAATAAATATTCTGCTTGGTCACTGATTACCTGTTGTCAAATAAATGAGAGGTCTGTGACCTCCCACCTCAATGCTTTAGGAAGAGTTTTTTCATTTACACCTTAACTTCAAATTCCACAGTTTTATGATTTAGTTAAGTTCTCAGGTGTGGTCTGAAAGAGTATCCTAATTATGAGCTACTTTAGAAAATTAATAGAATGTTCTTTATCTACTCCATTATGGGAAGGTTAGAGAACACCAAACAATTCTCTGTACAACTGTGTTGTCTTTTAATGGTAAATTTAGATCCTGACTATACCATTGAAACTCAGGTAAAGAAAACTACACAGCAGTAGATCTAATTTTATATGCTTCAAAAAGTATTAAATGAATTAGAATGTTTCAAATATGGAGGAAGTACTTAATTTTACTTTCTCAGCAGCTTCCACATAATATTTCAAAATAAAATTTGGAAAAGAAACCTATTTTCATGATATTCAAAGCTGGCTTAAATAATTTGATATTTTCCTGGTTTATGTAATGCATCATGGAGTATTTTATGACCTAGGAGTGACATATCCTTTATAAGTGTGCTCCCTGCAAGAACAGAAACAAATTAAATTTTGCTCAAAGAATTTGTATTGTATATAGGAAAAAAAAAAAGAAAGAAAAAAAGGCCATGTTCCAAATAGAAATGAATGTTAAACAACATGGAATAAATCTCTTCAGTCCACAGACCAACAATGATAAATATCCTGCCTTGAAACAAAAACATGTCTTTCTTAGAAATGTCTTTTCTAAAACTAAATTGTGTTATTGAAGGCAACTAAATGTTTCTTTTTCCTGTCATTTTAAGACCTACAAATCTTACATCTAAACTCTTAGAAATTAGAGGGTGACAAGTGGGAAATTTGTTTATACTTTTGTCCTGTCCTGTGAGACTGAAGATTGACAAAATTTTGTCTCGCCTACTTTTTAAAGCCTGCTTCCAATATGTGCAAAAGAATTTGAACAGAATATGTGAAATAGCCACTAAAACTACTATTAAGACTAAGTGTGGCAGCACACAGAAGGTTGAAAAACCTTTCTAATGTACTCAGACAAGAAATGAGGCACGTAGTTTGAGAAAGTATGTATTAGCAAAGCTCATAAATACTTCAAAAAAGTTTTTCAATGTAACATTTTTTATCATGTTTATTGGAAATGTTTGTCCTAAAGCATAAAATAATTTTATTCTGTCTCTTCTGTAACCACAGTTATTCAGTGATAAGAACAAATTAGCTGCGTAGGCGTGTCTGCTGTACTCTGACAGTAACTTCTGTGAAGATCAGAAATACCATAGCCTTGTCACTGCAGATATTCCTCTGTTAAAAAAAAAATCCTAAATAACTATCAAGAGGGAGAATGATTTTAACTCTGTTTCCACTAAAGCCTTATCTATTCACTCCAGCACAACACAGACTTCAAAACAACAGGTAATTTGTTGAATTACAGTACATGCTGTCTCTCTGTTCTGTGAGAATCCATTAAGCTCAATTAGTACTTCTGTTTCCATAGAGCCTTTAATAACCCTTTTTTCCAAGTATTTTGCGAAGATTATTACTGTACATTTTCCTGACACAGATCACTGTTTTGTCATTTTTATACTTCTATATAATTAGTAATGTTCTAAAATTTAAGTTCTGAATTATCCTGGGGCAAATAACTTAGCGTATTAATTTAGGATGCTTAATAACATAGCAAAGCTCTGGTCAAATGACTTTCTCCTACCAAGACTGAAGGTTGAAGTAGAAACATCTGGCTAAAATTCCATCAACTAGCTGAGAGGATGGTGAGAACAAGTAGGTAATTAAATGTATTTATTCAATTAATTTTGCTTTTCATATGCATACCTGAGTACCTAGAGATATTTTGATGGGTTTTTAGTGTAGGTTGTTTATTGTTGTTGGGGTTTTTTGTTTATTTTTGTTTGGATTTTTTCTTTGTTTGTAAGGGCAGGCATGATACTATAATGATTTAATATTTTGTGAGAGCTTTACTTGATTGTCAGACCTGACAAATGTAATGAAAAACCAAAACTTGCTTCATTTTCAGTAGCAGTAAAAATCTGTATTTTTGCACTGGTCTCAGCAAATATTCTCTTTCCACAATTTATGTAGCTAAGAATCAAAAGACTATTAAAAAGGACATTTTGTGTATACAAAATCTCTATATTTCCTTCAAAGTTGATTCTGCTACATCTTTCTGATACTGCCAGTGAATTTGTATTTTACATGAAAGGTGAAATACTTTGTTGCAAAACTCAGATTAAAAAAATTAAATCACACAGTGAATTAGAAAGCTTAGATAACATAGAAACAAATACAGAAGGATGAAGTTTTTAGCCAATAATTTCATAGAGTAGTGTGGTTTATCACACATTTTGTTGGAATTTTGAACACATTCTGATGAATTCACAAAATGAAAATGTTAACACATCAATTTTCCATTTGATGATTAGCAGGCACCTGATCATAATTTACATATAAAATATTTTGTGAAATATGAAACAGATGTGAAGAACATTCATGTGTCTTCACCCTGCTCATTCGCTTAGGAATGACAAGCTACACAACTGCAGAATATCCTTGCTTAAAATGGTGGATAGTGACACTTCACTCCTGTGTATGGTGTGCAGAAGTACTTCTGCTGATCTGAAAGGACCAAAACAACTTGCATATTTCTTTAAAAGTCATAAGCTTTCTTTCAGTTAAAAACAAAAAAACAAACAGGAAACAAAAACAATCAATCAAAAACAACCAACCAAACAAAACCCCAAAACCAACCAAACAAACAAGCAAACAAATAAAACCCCAAAACACCACCAAATGCCTCCCAACTTTATGTGTGGAATGGTACCCACATGAAATTCAGTAACTTTACTAAAATTCAGTTATGCTGGTTGTCTCATATTTAGTAGATTTTATCTTAAAAACAGTAAAGAGATAACTGATTTTGTAACTTGATGGTGCTGGTCTTCTCTCTGTTCTGATTTTATAGTTACTGTATCCAGATATGCATATTATACTAAATTCTTTACTTTCTTTAACTGGCAAAACTTTTAAAAATAAAACTCACATGGGAATTTCAAGACCGGTCAGTATTGCTCATACTCTTTGCTGGTGTAATGGTAGAATAATTATTGACTCCAAGAGGAACACAGTTTGATTACAATGCATTTTTCAACCCTTTTCTCCCAGCAAAATCCTGTATCCTTTCAGGTAGCTTTTTGTGTAAAGAGTACAACTTTAAGCTCTGTACCTTAAATTTAAACACATCTGCCATCTGACTTACTCATCTAAAAGTCTACTACAATAAAAGAGCCTTCTGATTCATAATTTAAGGAAGTCTTTAGAGGAAACTATTACATTTGTCTCTAAATTATAAGTGATAAGAAAGATATAGTTATTCCAGATTGCCTCTGGCAAAGAAAAATGCAATATAAAAGCACTACAAAGAAATACATGTAAAAAGCTAAAATAATGTAGCCATTACATTACTATTTAATTTTTCATGAAACTTCTGCAGGTACTGAAAAAAAATAAGTCTTTCAAGCAAGTCCATCAAATTGTAAATGATGACAAAGAACATTGAAAAACCTATGGGGGAAAAAGAATAAATACATCTTTGCACAACTGTGGCTAAAACAAAAAGTTTATTTTCTAATGCCTTGCAATTTCTGTAATGAGTTTCTTCTAATAGTGTAAGACATTATTTTTTTTAATTTTCTATGTATTTATATTACCTATTAAGGTAAAATTTAGAAATGCACTGGACTGTGGGGTTTATATCTTGCTTTAAAGGCCACTCAGCCTTCAGTGTGAATGAATAGGAGCTTATCTTGAACCATGCCTTAGAATTAATTTCTGGTTTTAATGAAGACAAATGGTTATAAATTTTTAAGTGAAATCTTGGTATTTTTAGATGAAATTTTTTTGAGAAGAGAAAGATAAAGGACATGCACCATGTAAACATTTTTCATATATCATTGTGGAATGAACTGGTATTCAAAAGTCAATGACAATTAAAAGCTACTTAAAAATTGCTTTTAAAGTATTTATTAGTGTTTCGATCTGTAACTGATAAGGACAATGTCTGTGGTCTCCAGATAAAGAGGTATCAATGAAGCAGAGAATTCCCAGAGATATTTAAAGAAATGCATCATGGTAGTAGGTTGAAGAATTCTGTAAGTCTTGAGTCAAAAATGACAGAAGCAAGATATAGTCAGCTACTTCAAAAAAAAACCATAACCCATAATTTTTTTCCTCCTTTTTTGACTGTTTTCTTACATTGTAGTTGGCTATGTCTTCTTTCTTCTGTTATTTTTAAAGCCTCTCAACTTCTTATGGAATCTAAAATTTTAATTTATTTTAAGTAAGTTTAATGAACTAACAAATTGTGGATAAACCCATGATGATCTAAATAGTTTGAAGTCCTGTTTTATTGCTTTTTCTAATCTGTTTAAAGCTTTGTTTGGTGGCAAGAGACATACTCCTCACTCTCAAAATAAGGATTAAGAGCATTATTTTCACCAGCTGCATTTACTTCAGTTAAAGATTTGTGCTTTATTAAGTAGTCTGAAAATATTTGTTGCCCTAAAGAGTGAAGAATCTTAGCATCTGCCTTAGAATTGGTATTAGCATTTGTCTAGACATTTACAGTCTAAATCGACATTTTACACTGCTTCTTGAATTATCACTTTTATGTCTGTGTTTGGACACTGGTACCTTTCTAAGGGGCTGCTTATTGGGGTTTAGTTTTTATCATAGTTTTGATGAACTGGAAAACTTTTCCAACAAACTATTTTTATTTAAAGTCCGAGTCACTTGAAAAGACTGTGAAGGACTAGAATACAGTCATGCAAATTATTCACTTTGCAATAGATCGACATCCACTGAAATTAGTGTTCAACCTTTGTTCAGCTGCCCTAGCTTACAAGCATTCACTTTTCCTGCCCCACTTCTGCTCAAAGAAAACCGAAATAAGGTAAAAATGCTGCCACTGAGACTTGTAGCAGATTTTACATCATAGAAAGGGAGGACCAACAGCCAGTGTTAGGAGTAGATGGCTTGCAGATGGCACCAAGATTGCAGAGGATATAGGACACCCTCTTGCAGCTAAAGCAGAAGGAGGGATCATGGAAATGGTCTTCTTCAGGGAATTGCTACAAAACCAATGATTGCATCCCTTGTTCTTCTGTTACTCCGGTTTTATTTCTCTAAAACTGGAGTTTTAGAGAAAACTCTGTAAAACTCCTCTGTGTTTTTCCAAAAATACTCCATTTACAGTGAGGTAATCCTACATAAAATGAAATCAGCCCCTTAAGGGCTGTTTACAGATAAAAGGGGGAAAAGTTCTGTATCTTTATTCATAATACAAATTACTTTCATGTGAATTCTTTATTTAGAGTGGTTTTGTGTCATCATTTACAAAAACATGTATAGTTGTGCATCTAATATTGTATAAATGAATAAATTTCTAACAGCCAAAAGAGTACTGTTTTGAATTACTCGAATTCTGTCTCAGCAAAACGTTTGTTTCTATGTATCATGAAATGCTTTGAATGTGTGAGTTTATTCAGTCTAGAAACTAAAGTGTCAAAAACCAATGAGAAGAGATAATACTTTAAGTAAATCAGGTTTTTTTAGCTACTTTTTATCTGCTTCCTATTTGTACACATCAACTCCCATCCAAAGACTTAAAAGAACTTTAACTTCTATGTAATAGTTTTCAGTATCCATCTGTAATTATTTCTGCTCAGAAGATTAAATAGCTCCACAAACTGCTGTCATTTTTCTACATATGCACATGCACTAGTAGCTGCTAGAACTTCTAGTCCTTAAAAAAGCAGTGCCTGAAAATAAAACCTGAAAAAGAATTCATAAACTTAAAAAAAAACTAAAAGGAATTAATAAACTTAAAAGAAACTTGCATTAGATGAAATATTTTTATGTTAACATCATATAATTTTTAAATAGTTAAATATTTAGAGCTTTACTATTTAGAGCTTTCAAAACACATTCAGTAGTGTCACCTACTAAACTTAATTGCAAGATAAATTATTTTAAATAGAATGTCATATCTTTATTACAGAATTTACATTTTCTATTTGCTATCACTAAACAAGGGAATTTGATTTTCAAAGGCCACAATGTTAAATGCATATGCAGAACTGTTTACTACAGATTACCTTGCCAATACACATATATTTCTGTTGGTAAAATTAGGATGTTGTGTACAGCAAAAGGACAAGTCTAGGAGATATGACTGGAAATATAGAATTTTGTTGATTGCTACTGCATCATTGTGTAAGCATCAGGAAATCTTCAATTTCTAGAAAGTATAAGAATTGTACTTGGATTTTAGAAGAAATGTCCTATAATGTTTTATGTAAAATAACTGGTGGACTTTTTTTTCTTTTTCCTGCTAAGGAAAAAGAATTAAAACATTAAGAGATTAATACATCTCACTAGGAGACGAATTTTCTTTTGAAGATTGTTTGGAACAATTAAATCTTATAATTTTAAAAATGTTATAGTTTTGAAACTTTTTGAATGCACAGGTTCATGCTACATTTCAAGCAGAAATACACTCCCTCAGAAGAACTATTCAAAACCTCTATTTTTTTTTTGTTAAATCTGCTTCTACTCTTCATCTTCATTGTAATCATGACCCCAAAGCAGACTCTGCACAAGGTGCCAGGCCTACCAGAGCTTCTAAACCAGCCTTGGCCACTATAATTTGGATGGGTTTTTGCAGTTACCAGCACTCTTGACAGATCAGGCCTTGAAGACTTACCACGAGTTTCTTCATAAGGAAAGAAGAACATTGTCAGACAGGCAGGAAAATTGACATTTATTGAAATCAATGTTTTCTTCCATGTGGCTTGTTAAATGAAGTGGGATGACACCATTTGTTGAATGTTGGACATAATTCCTCCTTCATCATACTTCTCCCATTACTGGCTGCACCAGCACCTAAAGCACAATCTGATCTTCTCCCTGTCTAATATGAAAACAAACAGTTCTGTACTGACTCCTTATTCTCATTTGGGATCGGTGGCAGTAGGACCACAAGTTCTCAGTAATGCAAGATTTGCCAGCTGTTCAAGCAGTACTTGCCTTCTGGCTTCTTTCAAAATTTTCCAGAGCACTGAATATTCTGAGGACCTCAGCTTGATGTTTTCTCATAAAATTTATTGGCCATTAATGGTCAGAATTATCACTGTTATCTACCTAGCAGATGTCACTGCAACCCAGCCTTTGTGCTTTTCCTCCAGCTTTGCTCATTGTAGATATCACCAAGACTATCATAAGAGGAAAACAAATAAAATTGAAGACAAACAGTAACTACACAAGTATGTGTCTTTATAGTCTAGTATGGATTGTTTGTTCTAAGTATCAATTTCTGTCACTTAATAATAAAAAGAAATTCTATTAGTCCATCTCACAATGGATCTTGAAGAGATGCCAAAGTTTGCAATCTAGCTGAAAATAATTCACCAATGCCTGAGCACCTGAGCCTCTATTTCCCCACTGGAAGACACCAGGACCAAAAAAAAACCCCATATATTTGGTTTGGGGTGTTGTTTTTTTCCTTTTCCATTACTTTTTCATATGAATTAAGAAAATAACACTTGTGAATGGTAAATTGGAAATTGCTGATGGGTTTTGCCTAATTCTACTTAAATATTAGAAATCCACAGCTTTCGGTAACACAAGCTGACATCTTAAGCAGTTGTTTTGGTGAATTTGCTCTAGAAAAACCCAAATTAAAAAAAATTCCAGCAGCAATCAATGACTAAAAATAATTAAGCACACAGGGGAATAGACAGCAGGGTCTTGGCAATGTTATTCTCCTATTGTTTGTTCTGCCAAACAAATTCAGGCCTGAGGGGTTTTGGATTTGTATCAAATATTTGGAAACAATCCTGTCCATTTCCTCACTGCATCTGATTTTCTGCATGTTACCAAATAGGGCATAACATCTGAGAATTCCTCTCTCACAGTGAGATTTTTTGGCCTTGAAAATTAGAAATGGTGAAAACATGAGTGGCTTAGCTGCTTCTGAAAGCAATATTGCAAGAAGAAAAAAGTATATTTAAGTATATGTGACAAAAAAAAAAATATATAAAGGTTTAGTGTATGTAATCAGTTTTTGGAAAAAGTCTGGAGACCTTGCTACTTAAATGCAGAACTGATAATATGCATTTCTTTAGAGAAACTCATATACAGGTCATACTCACAAAAATGATGTTACCAAATAGATGTTTTGAGCTGTCTCCCATAAGAGGTGCAGTCTTGAAATACTAGAATTCCACTTTTATCTCAATATTAAAGTGCTGTACAATAAAACAAGTGAAGGAAAAAATTGAGGCTAGTACAGAATTTGTCAGTCTTCTGGCTAAACAAGTTGACTTGTCTGGGGGATACTGTTGTCTATTTTAATCTATAGTTTGGGTTTTAAGTAATGTAAAGGCACTGAACAAATGAGGAAGTCACTAATTATTATTCAGTTTATAAAACTAAATCAAGCATTAATTGAAGTGAGAACAAAATTAAAATGTTGAAGAATAATTTTTTACTTCTGTTCTTCCCTATATGAAATGGATAAAACCTTATCCAAATATATCCTTCCATACTTATACATGAATTTTATATTAATATAATCCCAAATATATCTGTCCAGATAAAAAGATGGAACTTGTCCAAATGTAATAGCTGGCTTTCAATGATTATGCTCAGTTAAAGACAATTCAAAGCTATACAATTTCTGAGTCATTAAATTATTTTAAAATTGTCATGGAGCAAGGTAATCAGTACCATGGAGCATGAGAACAAAAGAGGAATAAAAATTTCAGTTGCTAAAAGCAAATAAAGAAAATGAAACCTTTTATTGTGTGAATAGCAGTATTGTTTGGCAACCTGCAGATGTAAATAGCTTTCCATTTCTGTGAAGATGGAAAGATAAAGAATAACTGCTGTTGGATGAAATAAAGATTTTCAATTAAAGGAAGGGCTTCACACATTAAAGTGTATTCCTAAAGAAAAGGATGTGAAATATCAAATGATCACAGTAGAGATCAGGGTTTTTGACATATTATGTGTCTCAGCCATTGCTGCCAGGGTTGATTATAAACTCGGTGTTAGACAGACAGACAACAAGACTTGCAAAAGATTTTTGTTGCTAATAGGTAGATATTTTTAATAATTAAAGCATGTTTTAAAAGATTTTTTAATATTTGAGCTCAGCTATTTACTTGTCATATTAAGTTGCACTCACAAAAAACAACTTATAAGACAATAAAACAAATGAAAAGTTAGAAAAATATAAGGTTTAACCACTTACATAGTTCCACCACACAACTAAATTGTAGTTCTGCTTCCTAAAACTATTACTGTTCAATACTTTCTACAACAATGAGGAGTTTTGGAAACAACACATCAGTTGAGTTTGAGGGATATCCAGTTTGAGGGATACGTGGATGTTTGTTTCTACCTCTGCTGAAATGAGGCCTTCGTGATCTCTTCAACATAGGTAAAATAAACAGAAGTAAATGAAGAACCATGCATCTTATAGAATAGGTTTCGGGTCAGGACATTCAGAGATCACATCCAATAGCTTTTTCATGATAAGTTATAAATTTTTAATGATTATTGTATATACATATACATCATATGCATATACACATATGTATACATATACATATACATGAAGACATTCAAGGCTATCATAACACAAATAACTTAGAAGCTGTATGAATTCTGTCCACTTGTTTTCAAGACTTTTGCTTTCATCCTTCCCTTCTGAAAGGAAGAGAAACAAAAATCTTGTAACAGCACTCTCTCCTATAAAGCTTGGGCAGAGTTAGAAACCACTGTATGACTTTAAGCGATCTAAGAAGCTGTAACATAGATTCACTTCATCCCAGAGCTGTTAGCTTTTGATTTAAGGTTGCTTTATCTTGCCAGAAGTGTAAAACACAAATGAATAATGGTGAGTGGGCTATGATGTCATACAGAACTAATGGCCATTCAGCTGAAACGTTTAATTAATATTGCACATAAACAATTTTACCTGTCACTGTAGGTCTGACCTTGCAGTTTTCAGGTATGGGCAGATAAGTTAAGAAATAGGAATACACAATCCAGAAGTAAAGATATTTGTATCCTTGACATGTGACAGGACAGCAATAAAGGTAATTGAAATATATTATACATTTGGCATTGATGCAGATACCTAATTTTGATGGTGTAGGAGAATGACCGATGTGACATTTTACTCATTTTCTTCAGCTGGAGCTTGTACAATTTCTCAAGAGTAAATGACCTTACAGTATTAGATAATATAGTCTTGACCCTGACTATCATCACGGCTCAGAGTGTGAATATTCAGTGAGCAAAATAGCCCAACTAAAATTTAGCTACATTTTACTGTGGGGCAAAATCAATTAAAAGTTTCAATGATAATGTCTGATGGCCTTGACACCCTCAATGTTCCTTCAGCTGCTTCTCAGTTTCTGTTCCATCTGCTTTTAGCATTTTCTGTGACTCTTGAGCGTGTTTTCACTGAGATGCCACCAGCTTGTCTGAGGGGCTCAGCTGTGCCCTGTGGTGTTTCCTGTGGAGCCAGCTGGAGCCATTTGTGTGTGGCCCAGGGCAGCCCTGGTCCCTCCTCACAGTGGGTAGCTAAACACGCAACTGAAGGTCTACCTACATTTATTTCTACCCACTGTCTGATCCAATAAGCAATCTCAGAGGACACCTAACTTAGTAAGCCTTACGGAAAGAAAGGACTGGAAAAATGGGGTGAAAATTCTTCTTATAGATATCATTCACCCATGGGAAATGCTAATGTTGAAGAGATGACTCATGAAATTAATTTATACCTATTAACTAAAACCACAGAAACATTTACTTTCTGTAACTCAGGAGAGAACCCAAACTATGTCATATTATAGGTCAGCTGATTTCAGCCTGACTTACCGAAGGCAGCATTTTAATAAAAACTCTTTGTTCCAATATTCTTTTTCACTGTCTAACTCCACTAAGTAGACTTGCTGTAACATGTTTCTATTCAGTGTTCTGTCTAGAGTCTAGAATTAGGACTTTGGTGTTTTTGGATAACTTAAAAATCTAATGTAAATTAAATGAGCATCTTAAAAATTAACATAG
The DNA here is from genome assembly GCA_035582745.1 of Loriotus luctuosus. Lineage (NCBI taxonomy): Eukaryota > Metazoa > Chordata > Aves > Passeriformes > Thraupidae > Loriotus > Loriotus luctuosus. The sequence goes on from JAWWEY010000208.1 coordinate 50,593,066, forward strand.
CAAAGATAGACTAGAAAGAATCCAATGCCAGTACATTACTTTTTGGCTTAGCAATAACTTATTCTTTTTCCTTTAAGAAGGATTTTTACTGTAAAATATTATTTCCATGTGCTCCTTTTAAATACTGTTCTGAAAAAAAAGGCCAACTAACACTCAAATAATAAATTTGTTTGGCTCTGTAGTTGAAAATAAAAAGAAAAATATACAACTTGCTCCCCAAAATTCACATTTGCTATGTATTACAATCAAATATATATTTTGTATGATTTTTCATTGTTTATCAGAATAACTCCAAACATAACATAAGGTGAGATCACCAGCAAAGACCAGCAGCCACTGTTACCGTCTGTCAGATTATGGCCTCTAGAATTATGCAGTACACAACATCCAACTACATTTTATTTTTTTTTAACTCCAGATCTTTAGCATCCATAATGAACCAGTCTGCCTTTCTGTAGGCTTTGTTTTAGTAAAGAGGGTCAATTTTACTGCAATCCTTAAATGACAATGGTCACGTCTGTAAAAATGGTTACTTCAGCTAGCAAGCAAAACTGTAAAAATTGTCACTTCAGCTAGCAAGTATTTTTACTGACTGCAATGTCTTCCTCTAACACATTCCCAATATTGGGGCAAGGATTAGTGTGGTGGGTTGACCCTGGCTGGATGCCAGGCATTTATCAAAACTATTCTGTTACTTCCCTCCTCAGCTGATCAGAGGAGAGAAAGCATAATGAAAGGCCCACAGGTCCAGATGAAGACTGGGAGAGATCACTCACCAACTACCATCTATCTAGACTATTTTTAAATTCATGCCCTGTTTTGGAAATAATGAAATCACTTTAAAGCAAGCTAGATATATTTTTGGGTACTGTGTGTTTCTCTTAACCTGTAACATGGATATTATGTAAATTAAGATAACTTTTGCAATAAAAAATAATGGCCCCCAGTAATGAATTTTTGTAACAGAAGCAATCTTATAAGTGGGAAGAACATTATATGTAATAATATTTTTCCATTTTGTAACTGCAGCAATATGAGTATCTTCACTGTGAAAAAAAGGAACAAAACTAATATTATTCATAATATCTACAGAAGACATTCCTATTTCCTATATTCCATAATATTTTGTATTATATTTCTTTTGGGAATTATGCTTTCTGATACAAATTTTCATTCCTTAATAAGTTGCGTTATAATGACACTGAAACCAATATAAGCCATTTTAAAAACTCAGAGAAATTCCTTAATCCAAGCGCTGGACTTTGTGTTCATACATAAAAAATTGCTTAGTAATAAAACAACATAATAAATAAATGAAGTGAAGTAAACTGTAAAACAAGTTCCTGGCCATTCGAGGGAAACTTTTTGTCAAGTTAAACTGACTAAAGATAAATCAGATCCTGGGCTTATCAAATGGCTCATCCTTACACTATGTTATTGGCAAGAAACAGCTGAAAGACACTGTGTATAATTATGTGTTGTGTCAAGGCTTCTCTGGTCCACTGTTTTTGCTGGACTCAGTAAAGGTTTCTGGTTCTTCCTACCTTGCAATTGGTTTGTTTGTTTTTAATTTCATTTCTGAATATAGAACACCAAAATAATGTGTAGTAATACTGTACTGAATCCATATGCATTCTAAGGTGTTTTAATGTGCCTAAAGAACCAGCTTAAGAACCAGTAGAAACAACATATTTTGAGATCTGTTTTGCTGTAGAAGTATTTAGTGCCCAAAAATAAGCCCTATCTACCTTTGGTTATGTTATCCAGCTCATAATCTTCTCTTTCCCATCAATAAATGTTCAACTGCCTAGGTAAATCTACCTAATATCATTTGATGAATACAAGGGTGGTTCAGACATCCACTTAAAGCTGACAGATAGAAAAGAAGCAACTTCATGAGGCAAAATGGTAGCAATTTCTGCCAAAGTAAAACTAGTAGCTAGTACTTACATTTGGGCAATCAAATCCAATCCAAAATGGAATTGTAACTTCAGACTTATCTTTATTGAAGATTAAGAGTTGAAAACCTAGGTAGAGAAGACAATGGAAAGAAAGAACAAAAAGGAACAGAAACATTTGACTTCTAAACCTTTTCTCCACATGTTTAGAGCACTTATTTATGTCCCTGTACCAATATGATATACCTGATCTTTCTTTGCTAATGAAATCTTCCCAGTGAATATTAATTAGAATTATGACTGGAAAACAAATGTCTATGATCTTGCAACACTACTCATTAGAGTACAAAAATCTTCATCATGTTCTTTCTCATATTTTTTTAAGAATTATGTATTTATTCTTTTGAAAATGAAATGGGTTCCAAGAAGAGTGAAAAGAGATAAGTGATAGAAGTAGAAGGCAGATGCTAAGAATGTCACAGCACTTAATTGCTCTAATTATCTTGCAACTACTTTAACCAGATGCCTGGGACACCTTAATGCCAAATATTAACAGAAAAAAAAATCAGGCATCTCATGGATACTTAGTATTTTTATATTAATGATTTAATTATTTAGCATTTTAAAATGTAGGCATGCAATTGACAAAGTTCATGTCATTTTATTTAACTTACCAGACTCAAATCAAAGAAATTTCTGATGTCATATTAAAAATCTTAACCGACAAATGAGAAAGCAAAATCAGCATAGAATTTCGGACACATGTATTCTTTTTCTGTTTTACAAAACACTTGTTATCAAATGACCTGTTAAATGTCCCGAGCCATTTGAAATATGAGATGCTCTTCTTAGTGTGCTACCTCTGCCATCAGTATAATTTCCATTGCATTTTATCTACAGTAATATCTTTTCTCAGTCCTGTTTTGAATGTCATTTTATATTCCCACTTAAGTAATATTTTCCTCTTACTTCTTCTGTTTTCTACTGTACTTGCACATTCCCTTTTTTCTCTGATTCCCTTAATAAATACTTTAGGTTTCTTTTACTTGCATTTTTCTTGGAACGGCAAGCCTGCTAGGGTAGTGGAAAAAAACTTCAGAGCTGTAATTTTTGTGATGTCTGTTTGCTTGAGCTTGTAGCACAAACAGTTTAATTGTACCAGATAAATCACTGGAAAAAGGCCACTCTAGTTCTTAAATTTTATATCAGCTAAGTTGTCCCCTTTGGTGTTTTAATTTAATGAAAGAAGTTAATTGATGCAGAAATCGCTTGGCAGCACTATTATTTGAAGAGTCTGAGACAGACTGAATGATGATTTCTCTCTGAGTCTAACATGAACTTGATTATAAACCCATATCTGCAGAGAGACAATACAGTCATCACTTTCTTCTACTGTTCATTATTTTGGTTTGTGTCTTCATTATTTTAGTTTGTGTCCTCTTGAGGCCTTCCCAGAAGTGCAAGTCTCTAAATTACAGTCCCAGTCTTGACATTGTGATGCATGTTAGCAGAAACTTCCGCTGACACAGTGGCACACTTAAGTCAACAGTGGTCTGTAACAGTTTGGAGATATTTCTTTGTGAACTGCTCTATGGTATCAGCAGCCAAAGTCAAAACAAATGCTTACATTTATTTCAGAAAAAATTAGGTTTACAACGTGACATGCATTTATATTATAAGTCCTCTACTGGTCTTTGCCTGGATATATCATTCCAGGAACTGGACTTTGATCCTCCTTGTGCATCCCTTCCAGTTCAGGATGTTCTATGATACCCCACTTCATGTTCTTTTTCTTGGAATGACATGGTCACTCATCTTTTTCATCTGCCTTTTTTTAGGAATCCTGTAGTTCTCATCCTGCTCTTTGCATGGGTCGGTAACTGTAATGCAGTTGAATCTGCTCTTCAATGCAGTTTGTCTGACACTTTTAAATTATGGATTATGGGAAAATGAACAAATACCAGTACAGTTAGAAGTCTTCCACTGCTGTGTTGGAACTGAAAAAGGTCACTATTGTCCTGTAGTAGGAAACGGCATTGCTTGTATTAGGATATTCCAGCTCATTGAATCTAAACTTATTGTTTGCTCAAATAAACTAAGTCTACTGCATAATTATGGAGAATAATTCTTATACTGCATATATAAAAAAAGACTAAGTAAAGCCTTTTCTTCCTTCTACACATTATAATTTTATATTCACTCCTTTTTCATGCCTACTTAAAATATTATTTGAAAAATAACAGCTTTGCTAATGCCTAACTTGGTTCTTTCCCCTTAATAGTAGCTTTTGGGGATTTTTTTTTAGCAGTAAAATTATTTAAGATCTCTTGTACACTGAGGCCATCTATATGACTGGTACTTGACAGGGACATTTCTTTGGCAGTACTATATTAATTATATAGAAAAAATGAAATGTGAAATATATACTTTGGAATGCAGACTGATAGCAGAAGAAACATACTCATTTACAAGCATTGTTTATCATTGTAATTCCCTCAGTGCTGTACATAATAGGTCACATGTTCAACAATAGTTTATATTTAATAGGTTTTTCAAGGTAAAGAAAATGCCAACCATGAAGATCTCAAAAGTGCAGAAATAACATGTTGATAATGTACTAATTTCAGAAGTGATCAATGGCAGGTCTCCTGGAGGACTGCAGCCATCCAGTGAAGGATAGGAACACATTCAAGAAGGAAAGTGGATGCAACATCAAAATGGGAGAGAAAGTGGTACAAAGAAGTCTATGCCTCCTTCTGAGTTCTCTAAATTAACATCTCCTTTTGAAGGAAAGGAAAACATCCACTAGATCTTCAGGCATTTAGATAAAAGACTTCTGTACATTTCAAGAAACTATATTTGTTCAGAGAATAACCAAAATTCTCTTTCTAAAAAGACATTAATTTTAGCACTTCTAATTTCCTTATAATTTTTAAATATTAAAATTATTATAAATATTGTACATGAAGTAATATAAAATAAATAATATTTTTAATGTAGCCTTTACTGCAAATCATCTGTTCTGAAGTATTCAGTATATGAGAAATCATTCTGACATTCAAGAAATGGTTTTACTAAATTCCTTTTGCTCTTCACAGAAAGAATTAAGGGGGTTTTGATTAATGACAAATTACAAAAATATAATTCTGTAGAACAGTATTTGGAGAACTTTCGTATAAAGGAATAGTCTCAGTCCAAAAATTGCTAAAATAACTCTCTCTCTGCTTTGTTATTAAGAAGTGGTACCATTCAAGAATTTGCTTTTTGCACTTGGCAACAAAGAATCCATGTTGTTTCTCTACAGTTCTCGTTAGAAGCCAAAGACTTCCCTTAGGTGTTCCTGAACAAAGTTCAGTAATGTTTACTTGGGAGTGGAGGAAATCATAACTTCACAACAGAAATATTTTAGAATAAATCCCACATAAATTAATATTTTCCTAAAAATTATGATAATTTACATTATGAAACTATGGGTACTAATAATTTTATAGTTGTGTCACGGACAGCAGATTTTCATCCTTTTTTTTTTAACTTACAAGTACATGCAAGAAATTTCTCTTTTGTCTGGTTTTGGATTTCATTTGGGATTTTAGCTGCAGTTTGCTACTGTGTGTAATGTGAGTTCATCGGTCTATGAAAAGAGACACACTGAGGAAACTGCTGCCTCAAAATAAATTTCCTTATTAGTCACACACTGTGCAAGCTAGTGTAGTGCTCAGAACGCTGCAGTAAAGTAAACGCTGCAAACTGGAGCATATTTATCTTTAAAATGCAAACACAGTTTTAGTATCTCATTGTGAATTTAGAAATGTAATTTCATAATTTTTCCATAAGGAAATAAGATAAACATACAAAGAGAGAAAAATAATTTAAAAAGCAGTAGCCACATGTTAGGACAGTTGGAACCTTGACTTAAATTTACAAATACCTTCTAAACCATTTGAACAGTTTCTTTGTGCAAAAGAATAAAAAGAATGAAAACATAAAAAATACTCAGTAAATTTTCTGTGGCACCAAAAGTTTTCCCTATCTCTGGGCCATTAGGATATAGGAATAGATGATAGTGTGACCTTCCTTCACTGATATGGATAGACACGTTTTTCTAAAATACAGGAGTATTAATGTCTTTTAAAAAGAAATTGTCATAATTTCAAGAAGATGGTCTTTCTCATAAGTAGTTGCAACTCATTTTAGCAAATGAGCTATCTGGATTACTTGGACAAGCAATACATTTTGAATTCATATGTCAAATATGGTGAAGTTTCAGTAGCTTGAAAATATGATGGAAAGAAATAAATATTGCTTACCACTGATTATGGCTGTCTGAAGTAGTTCATAAGAAATTTAAAACAATTAGTTATATGAATTATGTGTTAAGTTATTTAGCAGTCTAATTACTTCAAGATTATCTGCTTTATCTGAATTAATTACCCATATTGCAATAGGACAAAGTAAGTAGTACTTACAGATGTAATTAAAAATTAAAAATTAAAAACAAGTAAACATTCCCTTAAGAAGGTACATTCTTAAGGCAATTTGTAACCTATTACTATATAGATTACTGGTTAACAAATGAATAATCAAACTGAGGTCAAAGTTAAAATTAAATAATAGGTTTGAAGTTCAAGTAAAAATAATAGTTAATTTGATCTATTTAAAACTTTTGTTATTGTAGGGCAGTATAATTAAAGTATGCAAACATCTATGTTGGCATATAAAATCAGAAAAACACAGGAAAATTACTCAAGCTGGCAACAGTTGCATATTATCTTGGATTCAGAAGTCTTTTCCCCTAGTAGTATTAGGTCAAATATTTACTCCTAAAGTCTTATTGCTGTGTCCCTTTTCAGTAATTTTTCAACCTTCTTCCGCAAAACCACATACCCTTTCTGTGAGTTTAATCAATCTTAAAGTTAAACCTTACATCTAAGAACATTGTTCAAATGCTTCTTGAATTCTGACAAGTTGTGGCCTTGACCACTTCCCTGGGGAGTTTTCCAGTGCTTGACCATCCTCTCAGTGAAGAATTTTTTCTAAATTCTGAACAAAACTTCCTCTGATACATCTTTAAGACATTCCCTCACATCCTATCACTGGACAGCAGAGAAAAGTGATCAGCACCTCCCTCTTGGTCTACCTCATGACAAAATTGTAGACAGCAATGAGTTCACCCCTAAGTCTCCCCTTGCCTAAGCTGAACAAACCTCATATCCTCAGCCACTTCTTTTAAGTCACTCCTGCCTGTCCTTCCACCATCTATGTTTTCAGTCTTTGCACACATGTTCAGGAGTGACAGGAAAGAGCATCCTTGTCAGAAATTTTCAGTTCCAATTTTTCAAAGTGAAAGGAAAAGAAATTCCCCAAGCAAGCCAGCATTTGTTAAGTATCTTTTTAATTTGTGCAGGTAGAAATGGTATGCAGGGATAACATAGACTTTCACGATCCAATAGTTGCTATAGGCACTTCTAGTTTATTATCGAGAAGTGAGAGAAATTGAGGCTTCTGGTAACTTCTGCTTAATGCCACCAGTGCACACTGGAGGCCAACCAACCTAAAGGAATAACTTGGCAGAGATGGACCTTGAGATACTGGTGGACAAACTGGCCATTAGCCAGAAAAGTGCTCTCATGGAAAGAAAGCAACAGCAGGATGGGCTGTGTTAGGCACTGTTGGCAACAGACAGGGGACCTGCCTGTCTGCTCAGTGCAGAGGATACCATATCTTGAGTGCTCTAAAGACCATCAGAAATGTCCTCAATAAATTAACAGCAAATAAATCTTTGTTGGGAGGGATCATGAGAACAGTCTGTGCACTGTCACCATTGCCCTCCTTATATTATGCAGTGTCCAAATAGCTTCATCACCAAAGTTGTGTAAATGGTGGGACACCTGCTTCAAGCAATTTATAAAATGATAGAAGGAAAAAATTATTGCAGGATACAAGTTCATTACTCTCACCCAGCATATATTGCTCATCATAATTAGGGAAAAAAACCCTATAACTAACCCAATTCCACTTCTCGTGAAGCTCAGACTAGACTCTGACTTTATACCTTTCATTTCTATGATTAAGGATTTAAGAAATTCAAGGAGTATTTTCTTTCCTTAACAGCTCACAGAAATAGGCACTAATGTATATTTAAAAATATGTTTAAAATGTTTAAATGTATATTTAACCTTTAGTTAATAAACTCTCATAGAAAAGAAACTAAAATAAACATGCTTTTATGTATGCAATTCTGGGTTTGTTTTCTGTTGTTTTGTTGTAGTACTTTGTATAGCTAAAAAGGATTGAGTTCCTTCTAATTCCTCATGGTTAGGAATTCTTTATTAAGACCATTTCTTTTCTTTTGTCCTGCTTGTTATTCTTTGAACTTAGGTCTCCTCAGGCTCTTCAATATTTTCTATTGACTCTTCTCACTTTAATTTAATTACTTTTTTTTCTGAGACTTTGCAGAAATGGAAAGTATATACGCTGTATTGAATTATATTTCTTACTTGACCTTTAAATATTAAAAGATGAGAAAAAGTAACTTGAAATAGATTTAAACTTTAGATCTGTGATTTTCTTTGAATCCCATTAAAAATGGGTATTCTTTTTGAAGTAGGGTTGCATGCAGGAGCTCTGAATAAAATCAATAGCAAACAGCAGATTTAGTCATAATGTAATATGAAAAACAGGAATACTTGTAGTGGTATATGAACTCTGAAAGTGAAATAAAATGAGGGGAGGAAGGAGCATGATGTTGCTTAAAAACCCACTTAGAGTTTATATATGAATCCTGTAATTTCTTCACAGAACATCGATACTTCAGCCAAATTTTGATTGTCATAGGGCCAATAAAGAATATAGTTTCATTTTGGTATCTCTTTGCAATGACGTGATTAAGACTCATAAAGATAAAATTTGTAACTCTTGTAAAGTTTTGTTATGGAAGAATAAAACCAAAGAAATCCCTGTTTAGAAGGAAAATTTTCTTTTCTCATGATCATTCAGTAAATAATAGTCCAATTATACTGTCACACAAGTAAAATAATTTGCTTACATCTCTCCTAATAGGTTTGTGGTGTCATTATTCATACAGGAAGACACTTTAAACACGATGAAAAATTATGCACAATTTTTAGTAAAATATGAAATTTGGCTAGTTTAGGGACTAAAATAATGGTAATAACAGATCATTTTTTTATTAGATAGGCAAACATAAATTACTCTTATTCTTCTTTTATTTGAAACACTGGGACTCTGACCATGAACTGATGCTTTAACGCTTTTGAAAATACTCTCAAAGGAACAAAGGAGGAAGCCTACATAAGCCATGGGGAAATGATTAGTGATGTACTACTCCATCTAGACATTCACAACTCCCTGGGGTTGGATGGACTCCACCCAAGAGAACTGAAGGAGTTGGCAGAAAAGATGTGGGGGGAAGGTGTTTAATGATTTGGTTTTGATTCTCTTTACCCTATACTGATTAGATAGGTAAGAAATTTGATTTCCCCAAGGCTAGTCTCTTTTGCCCATGACAGCAATTGATGAGTGATTTCTCCCTGTCCCTAACTCAACCCACGTGCTCTTTGTTTCATTTTCTCTCCCCTTGCCCAGTTGAGGGCATTCATGGAGCGGCTTTGGCAGGCACCTGGCATGCGACCGGGGTCAACCTGCCACAGCCTCCAACAGACAGATCTGTCCTGCCAGCCCCAGGCAGATGTTTCAGCTAAAAAAGGACATCTAAAATGTTTCTTATGCTTGGGTTTGGTAAACAGATCACTCTGCAGACTATTCCACTACTGAAATTTATCTGTGGCTGAATTTGAACTCTAAGCTGAAGATTATTCTTGGGGAAAGAAGAAAGCATATTAACAATTGACATACACGTTACCATTGTTCACACAGATTCATGTTCAAAGGATATTTACACATCCCCTACTCAGAGCAAGGTCTGTGTCATAATTAAGGGAGAAAGAACCGTAGGAACTCATTTATGCCCTTGAAAAATCTTATTTAGCTGACACCTAACTTCAAAGTGTAGAACATATTTGTAAAATATTCCAAGAACCAAATGTCCTATTCACTGGAAACTGAAATTCTTTCTATTTAATTTCAGGAAGTCTGTTCTTTTCAAAAGTGTGGACATCCTGTGAGACCATATCTCTCTGCTCATGTAATCAGTGTCTGGTCAGAACTTCTAGGCAATTTGGTACAAAAGGCTGTTTAGAGGACTGTAGGTGTTTACTAATAGTTCATAGACACCAATTATTGTGGCTTATCTTTTGTATTGCAGATATTGAAGAAAAGTATATGGTTCATAGACTCATAATTATATGTCAATAAAAGGTCAGTAAACTGCTTTACTCCTGATTTGGCTTAAAGTACATTTAGTAAGCATTTTTTTCCTGCAACAGTATCTAACTCATACAGTACATACGTATGTCTACCCCAAATCTAGCTGAAATGAGAGTTGGAAATCGCTCAGGTTAATTTTTGTAATTTCTCTGTTAAGATTACTGCAAACTCCATTATTCAGGAAGATATCTAAGTGTTGATTGCATCACTACTAAAATTTAATATCTGCATGCTTCTAAACTTTGAACATGAACTGACATTTTTTTTTTCTGAGTGTCCTATCCAGTGGTATAATTCATTTAAACATTTATGATTTTGTCACTCAGAAATAGATAAAAATGAGATTGAAAATTATAAGTATTTTTTGAAGAATGTCTATTTGGATTGTACTTCACATAGTTTCCTAAAGTTTAACTTGTTTTTGGCTAAATGTTTTTATGCCTAATTTTATTAATTGCATGACTGTGCTACTGTAAGATGTAAGCCAACTTTATAAAAACCATGTTGTATAACAAGGCAAATTTTGAATACAAAGCAGTTACTAAATTTTATGAGTCCATTGTTTGTCCTAACTTGACTCTTTACTTTCCTCCTTGAAGAAAGAGAATGCTTTTATATTTGACATGCCTTAAAAATTATATCTCACATTTCTAAAATTATTTAACCTCTAAACCAATGTAATAAAATTAATATGTATCATATATTACATTAGGAAATAATAGTACATTTGTATAATAAAGTAATTAAATCTGGCATTATTCCAGAGTTAATGTCCTTTATGTAGTTCCAACACACAAAACTTCAGCATCTTTGTGAAGTCTAATATAATCACGTAATTTAAATATAAAGTATTGTATGGTTTTTTAAAAAAATAATTTTTCATTCAGCATAATGTTTTTGATGATTTTAAAAACTTAATATTATGTTTTAAAGTTTTACTTATATCTTACAAATAAAAAACAACATTAAACAAACATAACTACTGTCAGATTACATCAAAAAGCCAAATCAGCAAAAGATCCAAAGTAAATGGGGAAATGTTAGGTGTAGTTTTGGATATGAGACAGACTTTTCATTCATAAGTTATTTTGAATTCCATCCAAGTTTTGCATATGTTTCTCTTGTTTAAACAAGGTTTTATCCCTTTGGATGCTTTACATTTTTCTGTATTCTCTCAACTTGTGCTGCTATTTGGAATACACTTAACAAGAACAAAATGGAATATAAAAAATTCTGTTTTCAGACTTTTTTGTGCGTCACTTAATACATTGTGCCACTAAGCAGGCTTTTTCTGTCTCAGAACTTATCTGTTAGATATAAGACTATATGTTAGAAGATCTTTTGTTGTTATGGTTTGATGACTTTTAGAAGACATTTCAAAAAACTTTGCCTATTATCCTGCCTTACTTGCAGTTCCTGACATGTCTTGGTATTGATTAGAGGTGTGTAGGGCCATCAAGGATGAAGTAAGGAGAACAAAGTCCATTAATTCACTGAGGTAAGCTACATGTAAGCAGCAAGGATCAAGACCATTTACAGCCAGGAAACTATATCAGCAATACTATATAAGACTGAGACTGCTCACATACTGATATCAGAATATCAGATACACCAAATTTAGGTGTACAGACTCATATCTTAATACTACTACTACTACTAATATTTCAGGGGTTTTTTTTGTATTTTTTGTCCTAAGGTTGCCCATGTATCTGTAAGAATGCATATGGCATGCATGTTGGTGTGAATATGTAGGTATCTGTTATGTCACAGAGCATATGCTATAGACCAGGCACTCAATGAACCCCTGTGAGGTGTTATCTTTTCACGTACAAATTCCCTTTCATTCATTCCATTCTTCCAAGTGGGAGCAAATGCCTTTCATGACACTGTTCTGTACTGGCCCTCATCCTGACAGTTCCTTTAAGTATTCTTCTAGACCATAACTACAGATGCTTGAGAAACCACACCATAGTTCATTGTACTAGTGGCTCAACATTGGCTCTTCATTCTCTCCTTCTCTGCTGGGGAAAAGAAAATATACATTACAGCATATAGTATTCTGTTTCGTAAATTTTGTGTAATCATTAATTTCAATTGTAACATTTCCCTAACAATGGAAGTGTGGTAGACCCTTTTCATATTTGTCAATGATCACTAAACTCAACAGTAACTTAAACTTTGGAAGTGCTTTATATAGCTTTCATCATTTTCACTTTTGGAAACTTAGAGGTTCATATTAATACATTCACTACAGTTTTCTCAAAACCCAATGTTTAAAATTGTTCCACCTGTTTTTACTTATGAAATGCATTGTACTTCAGAAATGAAAGAGCAATGTGGAAATATTTCTGTGAAAATGTAGATCATCACGGTTACAATATGCTTTACAGTAGGCACACTGCAACATGAAAGCATTCAGCTGATCTGCTCGAATATGTTTTTAACAGCTTACTCTTTAGGAACATTTTGGCACATCTTTCTAGCCAAAATGTTCTATTCTCATTACCACAGCTAATATATAATGCATGGAAGTCTGCTACTCTGAATGGTCACAGCTCAAAACAAGCACAGGAAACTGGGAACAGAGTGGTCAGAATGGAGACTTGAATCAGGCCCTATATACATCTTCTAAACTGTGCGCTGCCATTTGATTATCTTTCAGTTTCCAAGTTATACTCTATTCTGTGAAACTCTCCACACAACTAAGAATAAATTATTTTCAGTTCGGAATATTATCTGTGATCTCCCCTGATCATTGCATAAGAAATCAATTTTGTGACTCAAAATCCCTGTCAATCTCTGTTTGTTGAGAATAAAGATGATGATTATTCATCAGTTTAAATTATGACTATACCTTTGTTCACTTTAATTCACTCTAATTTCTTCTAGTATATGGCATCTTTTTCTGAGAATGGTATTTTCTTCAGTTCATTTTCAATTTGTATGTTGCCTTTGATTTCTCACATTAAAACACTAAATGTCTCTGACATATCTTTACAAAACTGAAAATCAGCTCATGTAAACTAAATACACCCTTTCAACATATGTACACACATCCTCACTGTCGGGTTAATGTATTTAAAATAGTCGGTGTTTGCATCCTCCAAACACACATTCAAATAAGGTGGACACACTGTTAGGGTATTTTCAAGTCAAAGAATACTTTTCAATTTATTAGGAGTGAGTGTAACTAGTTGGGACAGAATGTGCATATGTGAGGATTGCCTTCTAGCTGTCTTTCAGCTGATGTTCTCAAGTGAAATTGCTAGTAAAACAATTGTGTCTGAATATTTACAAATATCAGATTATCTTTTAGATCAAATAACTTTATTCCTTATATGAAAAAGTTATCTAAGAAAATCAGTATACCATGAAACACATTTTGAAGAGTGTAGATTTAAAGAATAATCGCCTTCTTATTTATAGGAGTTGGCTGACATCTTATTTTAGACTTAACTTGGATAATTCTACAAAAATGTAATCCAAATATAAAATTTAAACTGGCAGTCAGAAGTGTGGTTAGAGAATAAAAATTTTAAAGTACTGAATTGAAGAATTCAAATTCACTATCACTCTTGGTTTCAGGCAAAAACTGTAGAAATCGTATATGAGATCATTATTTTAAATTAATCATATATAACTGATGATGAAAGCAAGTAAATGTCTTCAGATGATAAATCACAGTGCTTTGCACTTTTTTACAAGGGAAATAAATTCTGATTCAACAATTAGTAAGCAGATTTATGAATTTAAAATGAGCAAATTTCACATGATACATTTGCAACAAATTATAGCCAAAGACCTAAAAATCTATCTTGAAGTGGAACAATTTTGCTCATATCTTGATGATTGTTTATAAAAGCTCAGTGAATTCAACTAGCTTTGTATCTGAAAAATCATGTTTATGTATTCATGTGAGCATTTACTATACCCAGTTCCCAAAGGAGTAATTAATATCTCAACTTAGATCATCTTTGGCAGATGAAATGCTGTTTTTCGCATAGCATCTTAAGCTATTACTTTGTGCAGGTGTTAGAGGAGCAAAAGGTTCATCAGTTTCAATGTCTGGCACATGTGAGTGATGCCCAGGGGACTTTAAAGACAAGTTGAAGAGGCCTGCTCTCACTCACTGGTTACACACTTCCATGCTGTTAATGGTCTCATTAGGCATACTACACAAAATTGTGACTTACTAATTGCGGCCTCTTCTACATGCAATTGTCTACACACATTTGTTACTCTTTGAAACATCAAATAATTTTAAAAACATGGAGTCATTAGCGTTGCAGTATCACTATATTGTCACCAGAGAAACTGCTCTAGTTTAAGTCTTGGTATTTTTAATTATACAGTCAGAATTATATCACAAATGTGCTATGTAGAATCTAGTTTAAAAATTCTTATTCAAAAGAATAGAACCATTTGCTTATTTTCTAGTAAGTTTAAGAGTTGAGAGTGAATTTGCAAAAAATATCTTTGTCGCAAATATATTTTTTTGGTCACAGAAGTTTTGGCTAACAACAGGTTAAATGTTCTCCTGATGTTTCAGTATTCCTTGGTAAGATGAAAAAAGCTACATTCTAAATTCTTGAGTAATATCCAGAGTAAAATTTAGATATAATATGCACATCTACTGTCATTTGTTTATCTATTCAGCGTGTCCATCTATTCAGGTAAGTACATTTTTAATGTTTTTGTGTTTTTAGTTAGTGCTGTTACCAAACAGGATCAGATTAATTTTTAATATTTTTATAATCTTCTTTTAACAAAGGGTAAGAGAATTTTCTGCCACAACCAAAATGTTTGAGAAAAATGGTAAGACACAACTGAAATTTTAAGGGGTTTATATCTGAAATTTTAAAATAATTTTAGCTGCCACTGCCACTGTGTATTCCAGATAAATAAGCATTTATATAATTAAAGATATAGATCAAATTGGTGTATGTTTGCAAAAAGAAAAAAAAGAAAAAGAAAAGTAATTGTATTTCAAGAACAGTTCAGGTGCATGTATAACAGAACTTTTTTTTATGTCATTTAAATACTTGGTACAAATGTGTCAAACACTTTTATAGAGTGGGAAGATCATAATTTAAGCTGTCAAAGGGTGAAATTATTTTGAGAGGTTTCATCAGCAGGGGGTTGGAAACAGTTTAATGTAAGAGTGCCTGCAATTAATAGAGTTATATCTAGCCAGAGGGTTGGTTTATTGTGCTACTGTTGTCTTTCTTTCTCTTTTCCCTCCAACTCCACCCCTGCTTTTGAAAATTTCTTTCAGGAATTCTATGAGCCATGTGTCCTCAATAACATAAATCAGCATGAAGAGTTTACAGCACTCTTAGGTATTCGTTCCTATTTCCTTCCAGGTATTACTAAATTAAGGCTATCAGGCCAAATAGGTTTAATTTAATTTCAAGAATGTGCATTGGCAGTAAATCAAGACCATTTAAGTTGTATTTTTGATGATTTAAATTATTTTAAAATTGTTTTTGCATATGAACATTAAGAATTTTTCTCTCAAACAAACTCATTTTCCTGTAAGTGGTGTCTATACAATTTTTTATAGACAAGAAGATTTTTTTGCACTGCACAGGTAATAGTTTTTTTTTATCAAATTAATCAAACCCAGAGAGACAAAGAAAGTGTCTCAATGGAGTTTTCATTAAGAGATTGTGCCAGTTAAAATTCTTGTATGAGAGATTTTTTATTATAAATTAGGTTCCCCAAATCTCTCCAACATATTAGTGTCCTTCCTATTACTTATTAAGTACAGCTTCATTAGGATAATGAAACCAGGTGAGTAGCTCTGGAAGAATAAGTATCTGAACATTTCAATTTCTGAAAGACATGCTTTAAGCCATTGCTCATTTCACTCTATTCTTGCATCTGGTAGAAAATGTTCCTTTAATATGGCACCATTGCTTTAGTTTCCTGGTGTTGAAAACAGAAGTACTGACAGCAAATGTCTGAGTACCGCTGAATTTCCTGCACACTTCACCCCCTCTCATCTCATTTCTAAAGCACAGCCCAGAATTTTCCTCCTGAGAAGATCCTTTCTATTTTCAATCAGCACATACAATGTGACGTAGAATTGTCAGTTTTCAGCCACAACACAAGGAATGGATCTATCCTACATACCATGCCTACTGGACCTATTGGTTTTTCTTTTTTGTCCTTTGCTTGAGTACAGCAATACATCCTGCACAAAGAGTGAAATCCTGAAGTAGGAACTAGATACTAAACTCAATATTTCAGCATTTTCTCCTTTTCTGCTATGGGCTTCATTGAGGAACCCACCCAGTCTTCCTTCTGTTAGAAGGAGCCTTAGCATGCTTATATTACTTTTTCGGTCTTATGCCTTTTATAATTCATAATAAATGAAAGTATTAAAAACTATGGCCAATGCTTTTATTTGTCACTTGATTATACGAATCGTGGTTGTTATTATTAAGATCTGTGAGAGATCTTGGAAAGAATGGACTGCGTAACTAGAGGAAATACATTAAAATCAGAGACAAAAATAATGGTTTGACTATTAGGACCTAAATTTTTTTATGACTTCACCTAGCAGTAAAATGACTTAATATTTTTCTGTGATGCATTTAAACAGGTTCTTTTTTTGAGTGACAGTGTAGTTAGCTGATACTTTTGCTCCCTTGCATGAATAAGACCAGAACTTCAGGAACTCAGTATGTGATAATGGAGCTCATTTCTCCATAGACCTCAACCACCAGAAGCTGGGTTGAGCAACTAGAAATGAGAAACTGCCAATGAGATAACAATAACAGCAGCAACTACTAATAGGAAATCATATGAACTTCATGCTAATTAAAAAGATCTACCAGAATTATGTGTTTAAAAATCTTACCAGATGGAGGCAATTCAGAAACAAATGAGAAGAAAGAAAAGAATAAAAAGAAAAAAGTTAGTTGAATGAAATGCAGAGAAGGCCTTTAAAAGGAAGAAAAATTGTTTGATGTTGAAAAAAATATAAAACCCAGCTACAGTCATCATACAATTTTAGGAATGCATTCATTTAATGAGTCACAAGATGTTAGTGTGTTTTTGTAGTCAAAAAACTTTTTGTTTTCTGAATGATAAAAAGAATTGGGACAAATCTGATTATTACTGAAAAAGTAAAACCTTGGTGGGAAGTGAGATGGTTTTGTTTCTCAAGCCTTAATGGGACTTTTTTACCATTTTACTAGAAAGGCCAGGTAATTTCATACTGTGGGGTCTTTTTGCTTATGTTTGTTTACTACTCTGATAGACAGCAACAAGGAACTAAACATCTTTTCAAAGTAGGTGAGGAGCAGATAAATAAAAATACATTTACATCCACAATATCTGAATGAAATATGGCAAGTGATATCATCCTATATTTTGTTTGGTTGGTTCTTCTTAGATTTGGGTAACATTTTGTAGGGCTAGGAAAAAACAGTTTTTTGTTTGTGTTTTTTTTTAATTCAGTGCCAGATAGATGGAGAAAATCCCAAGCAGATTGAAAGCACTGCTAAAAATATCTTACAAGGCCAATATATTAAATAATTTTCTTCTATATACTATATTCTATCTACTCCATAGTGTGTTCTGTGTTTTATGATGTCTCTCTGTACCCCAGATCCTCAGAAAAGTTTGATTCTCAAATGGTTTGTCATCAGCACTGACAGTGTTTTGGGATTTCTGTATCTCCTTTCCCTCTGCAGTCTCTAATACAGAAGACTTAATTTTCTATTTTGTGTGGAAAAAAACACCATAGTTTTGAAAGTTTCACTATTCATAAATAGATAATGAAGTTTAAAGTGTTTTGGTCTTTTGCTGCCATTCTCTCCAACAAATTACAACACTCTTCTTGCAGTTTCTGTCAAAAAACTCAGTCTCAGTATTCACAAATGGCATGTAAATATAAACTCTCATTTATAAGGATTATAAATTAAAAATTCCTCCCATTAATACTGCAGTCATTAGTATTGTAGCAGTGATTAGAAAACTCCAAATCCTCTTCTGATACTGTTAGAAACAGCATATGATAATATTTACATAAACAATTATTAGATCCATAAATCAATTAATTATTTCAAATATGACTAATTATTCTTGAATTATTCTATTTAGAATCCTGTATCTTTTAGTAGAGCAGGTTTTTGGCTTTATATATAAAAGAGCAATATAAATGATATTTAGTCACACAGTTGCTAATGATATTTTTAGACACCATTGTTTAATTAAAAAAAGATGTAATAATAACCTTTTATATCATTTTCAAAAAGAGAGAGAATAGGTTATTTAAAAATATATATTTTCAGTTTTTAAAAACTATATTTAAAACTTAAGGTGTTACATTTTTAGTAGCCTTCTGATTAAGAATGATACTTGAGTGATAAACTAATTACCATTATATAATAAATGGATCTTAAATCTTTGAAAGATATATAGAATTCACTAATAATAGTCTAGATTTTTAATTTTCATTTATTGTGTCTGCAGATTTATTGTTAATTGAATGATGATTTTTCATTTTATCTATTGAATTACTTTTTTATTTTTGTAGCTTTAGTCCATATTGGTAACATTAATACTTTTAAATTAGGAAAATAATTATTTTGAAAGGAAAAGTGATATTTTTCATAAGCATAATTTTTTGATAGAAATACTTGTGTTTCTATATATTTCTGAAGAAAACTTGTATTGTAAACTACTGTTTTCTTCAAAAATTGTGGATGTCGTAAAAAAACTTTGCACTATTTAGCAGTTCTTAGTGAAAATCAAAATTTGTCCAGTTGGCTCTATAATTCTGGATTATATAATATCATCAAAATACTGTAAACTGTTATTTGAAGGCTGCCTGTATCAGCTGACAATTTTTGTTTAAGCTTCTCTGCCTCATAACAGCATCCAACAGCAAGGGGAGCTCTAAGACAAGTTGGAGTAAACTGAGAAACTTTTGAGAGAAGATTAGAAATACTGTCAGGAAAAGATAGAGTTTGGAAAAAGATTTGGAATGGGGGAGGGACGTAGCTGTTATTCACCATAAATGAGACAGCCAGAGGTGTTTACAAAGTACATGAGAGAGATTAAAAAAGTGTGGGAGATTATAAGAAGCAGCCAAGTGACTAAATAGAAATGATCCAAGCATTTTGAAAAAAATCAAACTTGCATCTCAAGCAAGTGAGATGTGCCAAATAACTAAGAAAACCACTATATATGATACAGTGGGTAGAGAGTGTTTGAAATAAATAGTAAATCAGATGAAGATTGATCTATCCAGGATATAATAGCACCCATGAATTACAAATATAATTTACCTTCAAGTAAGAAAAGTAGAGAAAAAGGCTATATGAAGTGATGTTATACTGACTTTCAGTGAAAGGCATGAAGATTGTACTGACTAGTTTTGTCTACAAAGAAATATTCTCTCACAGACGTGCTATACTAGTCCATTTTTCCAGCATTCTTTTTATTAAGTTCAAGATGGTAACTTCTGACCCAAATCAGAAATAGTCTGTGACCCAGCAAGCATCAGATTTGTAATAGCCTATTAATTGCCATTGACATTAAGGTTCTAAAGGAAAGATTTTAGGAATGGTTCCTGTTACTTAATTTGTATCTAGCCTTTAGATAAATGAATAGTAGAGCACTGTGAAATATTGATGGTACAAAATTATTTCAGCTATGCTGATTTTGAATTTATTTTGCACATCCAGCTTGTTTTGCCCATCTGGCTTTATTTCTAGCCACCATAACCCAAATTGTGGGATGCAGCAAGGATGTCTTTCCTGATCAAAGACTGCTTTGCTCACAAAGACCACATACTTTGGCATATGAGAAATACATAAGTAGAGACATTTATTATCTGACTGTAATGGTAGACAAGATTTGTTTTTCCAGTATATTATATATACTGTGGATACAAGAGGCAATTTTTGTTAAGGCTGAGAGAAAAGGGATAGCCAAACCAGGAGTAGAAAGGAATCTATAGCTCTATCCTACCTCAGTACTTGGATCATCAATTAATCCTGAAGATGTCCATTTACACTCTAACTTGCTTTGTGGCTAGCTTGTAACAGATGAAACTTCTGAATTTGATGCAGCCTAAACATCCTGAACTGAAAATCTTAGAGTTGTTTTTATAAAGTGAAATCTTTTTAGCCCAAATGTAGGTTATTAGAATACTTCCCAACCTTTTACATGAGCTAAAAAATATAGTGATAGATGTACTAAATTTAGTTAAGCATACTGCTATGTTAATGCCCAAACTTGTCCTCCCTATAGCATTTCTGCTTTTTTTTTTTTTTTTGTTTTTGTTTTTTGTTTTGTCTAAGAAAGGATTCTTTTTGTTTGGTATCTGAAAATTGCAGAAATTTTATTTTCTTTTTCTTTTTTGGCTATGGATACTCAAGCTTGGCAGAGTGAGAAAGCAAATTTGGTTAGAAAGTAAAGTTGCAAGTAATGAACAACAAGAAAAGAAAACAAAATACTTATCAAAATTAATTTGTCTCATATTTTAGTCAAACATTTATTCATTTATTTAGGAAGCCCAATGTTCTCTGGAAAATATTATGTACAGTGTTATTTAAAGAAAAAGGACCATGCTGTCACAAGGCAGGAATGGCTTCACAGCAAAGATAAGAATTAAATTGTGGAAATTATTAAATAAAATGACTAGCACTAATCTTCCAGCACAGAAGTGTGAGTGGTGAGCAGAACAGAAGGACTCAATGAGCTGATTTTTTTTCCCACATGAAACATGCTATAGGGAAATGTATATTCAAATTTATATAGGAAAGTATGCCACTTTCCTACAGTTTAACAGGAATAGAACATTTTGGGCTAATACTTCTAGTTATAACAAGTTTCTTAGCTACTGGTAGTATCTGATAGATGCAGTGGATTGTAACATAAGGAAAATGCTTAGGGTGAGTTTATCTGAAAATTCATCACATGTTTAGAAGGTATATACCGCAAAAAATAATTAGATCCATTCAAATTTTTTACCACCTGGGAATTTTTCTGTGAATTCCAGTTCAGAATGATCAAATATATCTGTTATGTATCAGTAGTAGTCCTTCAACAGTAGTAACCATTCAATAGTATCCTAGCTAGGGGATTATGTCCCAGTCACAATCTACTGGCTTGATACAATAAAATCATCCATGAGACATCTCTAGGAAACGCGCTATAGTCTTAGTGTTCTGAGGTGTCAATTGATAAAGATCTTGCCATCTACTCTTCAGGTCTGACTTAACACAGAATTAGTCTGGCCTTCATGAAGCTGTGGTGATTGTAGCAAAAACATTCTCTTAGACTGAGGTTGCTTGTTTTGATTATGTTCTTAGATTTTCTGTTGATTTGGGGTTTTTTGTGGGGGTGCATGCTTTTATTATCTTGTTTTGTTTTCCTTTTATTATCTATCTTGAGAATACAGAAAAGATTAAAAAAATATGAATATTTAAAGGTGATATTTCAATTTCACCAGATTTTGGAAAAGACTAGGATTTACTTTATCTTCTTCTCTTTTCCTGATCATAAGAAATATTCTTATAAATAGGAGTGGTAGCAAATATAATTCAACTTCATAAGGAACTCTCATCACTCTGGTCTGTTTATTTAACATGTTTCCAAAAATCAAAAGACTGAACACTTTTATTTTACTATATTCCAGCAAGCTGATGATTTCATAAATATTTTTAAAATTTATTTTAGCTTTGCATTGACGTCACTTAGCATGTAATTCTATTTCAGAAGGAATGCACAGAAAAGGGAATGGTATTTTGACAATTATTTTATGTAACAAACTGAGAAAATCAAAAATAATCTTTCAGTTATTGTTAGGTATCTGATCTGACACTTCCAAATAAACATAGATACATTGACAGTAACACTGTGGCCTGTCCTTCATTGAGGAAGTTAAAGGCTATCAAAATGTTGATAAATATTTTAGTTATGAAAAAGAACCTGAATGTGATAATGGGTGAATTTAATCAAAAATAAGGACGTTGAAGAGGAATATAACTGCCTATGAGCTGGGTTATGAGCCTGAACCATGTCTGTTTTTGAAATTCAATGTAAAGGTGAGGGAAAAAAAAATGAATGGGCACTTTCAATTTTCATTTGAGCATTTTAAGCTTTATTCAAGCCTTTTAATTTCCACAGTGTGTTAGTATACTAATTTTACTGGCAAATTAAAATGTCCAGATATTTTTCTCACAAGCTGATTGTGTTATTCTCAACCAAGAGAGAATGATTGGTTATAAATTTCTGTTTACTTTTAGATAAACTTTTACAGGAGCATGTAGTGCTCATAGGACAAGGGCTAATGGCTTTAAACAGGAAGACTAAATTTAGATGAGATATTAGGAAGAAATTCTTTACCGTAAGGATGGTGAGACACTAAAACTGATTGCTCAGAGAAGCTGTGGATGTCCCATCCCTGGATGTGTTCTAAGTTAGGTTGAATGGATTTCTGAGCAACCTGGTGCAGTAAAAGATGTCCCTGCCAATGACGGGGGGCTTTGAGCTAGAGGGTCTGTAGTGTTGCTTCCAATCCAAACCATTCTATGGTTATTCAATACCATAAACTATTTGGAAAATTAAAATATTTTAAGAGATAAGGCATGAAAAAAATTTTTGAGATCTGCTTTTTAATAAATTCCATCATTCCTATCTCAATTTCTACAGTGAAGAATTTGTTCTTTGCCTCAGAGTCTTTCACTGACATAAAATCCCATTTCATGTGAAAGAACTGTGTTAAAAACGTATGTATCTTGAAGTTATTTCCTCATATATTTCTGTAAGTAGGAGGGGGTTGGGTGGGGTTTTTTTGGTAGGTTTTATTTTTAATTTATTTAAAACACAATGCATTTTATATTCAAACCAGGATTCATTTAAGACCTGATGAAAAATATTTGTCGTTTTTGTCCCATGTAAGGAAGTAATCTCCTGTTTCAGTAACTATAAAGCAAGAGAAGCTACTGCAATCTAGATAGCCATAACTGAATCCTAACTTTGCTTTACTGATCTTGGAAAATGCTACCTTGGGCCTCTCTTCTTTCCTGTGAGAGGTTCTTCTATGGGAATCCTGTTTCTTTTGAATCTTTTCAGGATTCTTCTACCTTCTCCTACAATATGCCTTTCCAGTTAGCTCAAGTGATGGATTCAGACTCCTGCCTGCCTATAAATTTTTTGCTCGCTAACTATTGTCTAGAGAGACACCTCTGGCCAAACCACTTCCCATGGCTCCCAGCTTAGACTCGCTGACTTTGAGACTGCTGACTCTGAGCACTCCTTGGAGACTAAACCAGTAGGCTCATTTAACATTCTTGTTACATGTAACTTATGTCAAAAGGTCTGTACTACCAGTCATAATAACATGGAAACTGAAGACTAATTTTTTGTCAGTCATAGGTTCTGTTAAGGAAATGGTTACTAGATTTGAAAACAGAAATAAATGCAAACAGAACAGTCTGTGTAGGCAAGTAGCTGACAGAAAATATAGAAAACTGGGATGTGCATATATGTTATGTATCTAGGCAGAGTCTTCCTGCAGAAAAATAATTTCTTGGAGCAGTATTCCAGAAAGCACTTTTCTTCCATGATGAAGTTGTTGTCAGTCTCTGAAAACATTCCTCGCCTGGCACAGAGATTTGCCTCCTTTGGGCACTGAACAACTACTTGCAAAGCCACTGTAATATTCCATAACATGTAAATACTGCCTCTTCCCACTCTCAATGCAGAGGTTTTTTCTAAACTGAATCAGTGCCTTAATTTTATTGCTAGAGCAGATTTCCAAAAAGATGTTCTACACAGGGGGCAGTGAAGCTGGAGGTGTAAGTAGAATGAAATGGGAATGAAAAGGCTGAGAGCTTTTAAAGAGGGCAACTCATTTAATGATAAATCAACATTCAGAAATTTCTTATCTTTATAATTTTTACTCCCTGGAGGCTACTGAATGCAAGTGCACTTCTGTATCTTTTCCTCTGCAAAGCTGGAATACAGTGTCTAGTTCTGGGTTCCCTAATACAGGAAAGATGTATATACTGGAGCAAGTCCAGGACAGGACCACAAATATTATTAAGGATCTGAAGTATCTTTGATACTAAAGGGAAAGGCTGGAAGAGGTGAAAATATTCAGCTAAAAAAGAGTGGTCTCAGGGAGAATTCTATCAATGTGTTCAATTCATTGAGGTAAGAGGATTTTTTACTACAACAGTAGGCAAATTAAACCATTTTTTTACGCAAGAGAAGTAAACCTAAGTACTTTTCTTTGTGTTTCCTACCTGCAGTAGTAAATTAAGTATGGTGAATTTGGTTTCAGTTTCCAGCAATTTTGATTTTTATTTTTGAATGTTGCATATTTATGAAAGTTGCATAATTTTACCCCAAATTTCAACAGTTTATTATGTAGCAATGTTAGCTTTTTCAGTGTTATGATTGGGAATTTAAAATAATTTTTTGTATTTGCTACCTCTATGCCAAATTCAAGTATCACATGAGGGCATAGTAAATCAATGTGTTTTATCCAGTGGGATGTGTAACCAAACAAGGACAAGCAGTTCTGTTATAGTTAAGTGACTAAAAGTCTGAATTGCTACTGTCTGTTTACTTCTGTTTACTGCAATAATATTGACCTCATACAGGCTGACTGTGTCCTTAATTCTGAGATGGTAAAAAAAAATAATTGTCTGAAGAAACATGTTTACTTTAATAATGGAATTCACTTCAGATACATTTGTATTAAACCTGCACCTGAATCTAAGCCTTGTTAGCATAAATTTCATAAAGTGCTCTTCTGCTTTCGTGCCAAAGAGAAGCAGAACATATTTCAGATATAGCAGTAGGCTTGTACTGGTAATTCATGGTAGATAATAAAAATGCTGAAAATAAGCAAGTATGGAATCAACAACTGGGAAAAGAATGTAACATTGATGAAAAAATTGTGAATAATGATAAGATTTTTATATACAAGTTCATGCTTCCACATCACAAAAGGTCCAGAAATATTAAAGAAACATGGCTTAACATCAGTGGAACAAAAGCAATCAAAAAATGACTAAGTAAGCTTATACTAGTGGTTGGTTTTGTCTGTTTGTTTCATAATAGCTGTGGTTTTTTCTCCAGTCTCCTGAAAATTAATGGCAAGTTGTTTTCTAAGATACAGTTACTGACTGTGTGGACAGCTAACTGAATCTGACAGTGCTTTGTAGCACTTTTCAGTCATTTGTCAGTGCTGGAATTTTTTGTTTATCTTTTTCTGTAAGCATTTACTTCCTATTTTTCTAAAATTTGTGTTATGAATAAAACTTCACAGGCATTTGAAGAAGACTTCTTGAATTCAAACAAAGGCAGCAGGAGACCTGTGTTAATGAGCAAGAAGTTCCTGACTGAACTCAGATGTATGAGGTAATACGAAAGATTCCAAAGCAGAGGCTGGTGACTCAGGAGAAGTCTAAAGATGTTGTCCTGTCCTGTAGGGATGGGGCTAATAAGGCCAAGGCTAATCTGAAGTTAAACCTTTTGAAAAAGACAAAAAAGGGATTCTACAAGTTTCAAACATCCAATTTTATTAAAATATTGAAAAGATGGGGGGGAAAAGACCATAACCACAATATTATTCTGAGGGCCTAATTGTACCACTTCTTTCCTTCCCTTTTTTCTAATTGCCTGAAACAATTTGCCTCTACTACTTTGTTCCTGAATTATTTCCTATGCTTGCCAAGCCTGCTGAGAGTCTCACAAGAATTCAGTCAGGTTTTCAAAAGACTTTTGAAAGTGAAAAAGAAATATTGTCCTACAAGATAAGCTCAGCAAGGATATAATTTTTTTTGGAAGGATATCATCTAGGGATGTACCAGACTGAGAAATTATCATGTATATGACTGTTGTGTATACACTGAAAAAAAATAAATTTCAAATTAGTAAGATCTGATAATTTGAGAAGCACAAAGTGTTATTTGCAGTTTTGATAAAATCAGTTTTTACTAAATGTTTTTACAAAGAAAAGAGCTAGAGAAAAGCTTGAAATAAGGTAAACAGGTAGCCCAAAATTAAGAGGAATATTACGTTTTTTTATTGATAGGATGATAGGCTAATTTGTTATAAGGGATCTGGAGTCCCCTAATCTAACCTCCTCCTCATACTGGGTTTGTCTGAAGTAGATGCTCAGGGTCCTGTCTAGGTTAGTTCTAAGCACCTCCACAAATTGAGATCCCGAAACTTCAACAATTTTTTTTTTGTAGCCTGTTCTAGGGTTTGGTCAGCATCAGAAAGAAAAAGTTTTATCCAGAACTTCTTCTGGTGCCCATTGACCTTTTTTAATACCTTCATGTCCTTGCTTATAAGTGCTGGGAAACCCAGAGATGTTCTAGTAAAACAAGAGGAAAATTGATCTGATCTGGAGCCTGTAAGTGTGCACTTGTGTAAGCAGAGGAGAGAGCAGCAAGAAAGAGGAAGAAGAGAGGGGTGTCAGTAAAGAAAAAATGGTAGAATTTAGCAGGATTCAAATATACTCAGAACATATCATGGCTTATTCCTCTGGTAACCCTACAAAATCTAACTACATTTTTGAATAACCACTGTATTCTTTCTGGAAACAAGACTGTTATTTTTTTAAAGACCTCAAGAGAGAACTGGGTGTTTCTCTTTGTCCTGTTGCTATTAATTATATTGCAAGAAGCGACTTCATTGTAGTCAATGCACCAACAATGCACCTCTGTAACTTTTGCTCAGTCATGTATGCTTCTTCCTATAAGTCAGTACATTAAAGTAAAGAATAAGATGTAGAAATGTCCTTTTTTCAGAGATTCCACTTCAGGAGCAAGCAGTAAAACATATTTAGTGGCATTCCTCAACAGAAATTTGTTGTATAAGAAAACTGGCATTGATTTTTCTGACAAATATGCCTCTCTTTCTCTCTCTCCAGTGTTCCATAAAAATCAGCACCACTAGCAAAAGGATTGAAGATGCAAAGCAGAGCACACACAAGTGTGAAATAAGGTTAGCTCTTCAGTATCTATTCCCTTTTCATTAAGGTATGGAACCATTTACTTCTTGTGAAAGGTGATAGAATCTGGGGTTTTAATGGAAAATATGTACTGTATTAATTTGGAAAGTCCATTGTTAAAACAAATTGTTGCTGATTTTATTTATTTATTATTTTCAGCATGATTTTTTTTCTTGCTGCCATGTAAATTTTTGATAAAACTTAAATACAAGACCTAAAGAGAACAGAATACAATAGCAACATTTGCATAACTGTCAAGACTCAAATTTTTAACAACACAATTTTAACAGACAAAAATTTTTACTTTTTTGTATTGCAAAACAGTAGTATTTTGTTAAGAAACTAAAATAAGAAATATATTTTTGCTTCAAATTTTTTTTTCTTCTACCCATAAAATGTTTTTAACCTGTTCAGTAAGGTATTAAACTGCATTTACCTTTTACCATATGCTTTCAAATATTTCAATTCAGTTTTTCCATTCTCTGCTGACTTATGTTTCCTGGTGACAAATACTCAGAAGGACATGTTTTCCAGTTGATAAATGTGAGCTATACATCTAGTCATAAATGTCTGTATATAAAAAATATATTTTAGCCCTGAAAGGGGAAATGAAAAAGGAATCTAGGGTTTAAACTACAACCAACAAGGTTCTGTCTTACTCTTTCAAGGGTAAATGAGGGTAATATTGAAAATTATTTAAAAAATTTTGAGCACTTCAACAAATGAATATTAATTAGGTTTTTTTTGTAATAATGAAGTATTTTATAATGAAAATTTTTCACAACAAAATTTTCGCACATTTTTCATGCTACTTCCATAATTGCAGCATTTTTTTACCTCTGATTTTAAATGTATAATCAATTTATATCAATACAAATGCTAAAAATATCTTCAGAAATTTCATTTACTGTAGGGTAGTCATGTGAAAGTTTTTGTCATTTTCACATACTTGAGTATGTTGAAATAGCAAGGCACAAAGGTAATTTTACTTTAATTTCCTATCCATATGGACAGTGAATTTTAGAGCAACTGAACAAAATTTCACAGCAGTACTTGGACAGGAATGCCATTTTTTTTCCATAACAGTTTATAGACCATGATTTTGGATGCAGTACATTCCTACCTGTAGACCTCAAGCTATAGCCAATTAAATTATGTTGAAGAATGTGCAACCAAAAGAATGTGGAATTTTAATTTTTTTTAGTTTTCTTGAACAAATGTTCATAGAATCATAGCACAGAATGGTTTGGGTTTTAAAGTGACTTTACAGATGATGTAGTTCTAACCCCACCTGCCATGGTCAGGCACACTGGAACAGGTTTTCCAGCAGATGCAAATGCTGAAAGTAATTGCACAGGCAAAGAAATGTGCGAAATAAATTGGCAGGAAGGAAACCCCTTACAACATGCTTAGTCCTTCCATGATAAAGACCTGTAGGCAGAAATCCTGCTCCCACTGCAGTGACATAGTATAAATTGGATTTAACTTTTCCATATATCAAAGTTAGGATCGCCCTATTAAAGAAGATGAAAACAAACCCAAACTGGTTTTGTATGAGTTTTTAGCAAAATAAAATTCTGTTAAATCCTGTAGTTTCCATTTTTTTCTTTGCCATAAAGTTCTTATTCTTTCTTAGTTGTGTAATCACAGAGGTGCTACACAGAGGCACTGTTAGCAGGTCCTCTCAAAGGCGACTGGAACTCCTAATGTCCTTGCACATCAAGCACCCCTGCAGATCACCTCTGCTCTCAATAGCTTTTCACATAAACCAAATATGCACATGCATACAGCACTCAGTTCACTGGGGGAAGTATGGAAATGTCCAAGTCTTCCCAACAGCTGCCAGTCAAACCTCTCACTCTAACACAAATAGCACACACCCTACCCTTACCAGCTGTTGGCTCCAAGAATTACAGCTCATGAGAGTCATTGACTCTTCTCTAGTTGCCTGCAGTTAGACCTTGCGATCTCATACATAGCACCAAGATTACAAAGGAAAAATAGTTAAGAAAAGGATTTGATAATACTTCAGTTATCAGTGTAAGGCTTGGTGCTGACTCATACCTGCTTACATGAAGAGAATTGCTTTGTCTTCTCTGTGTTTTCACATCCTTCTCCCTGCTCAGCCCATCCCAATTCAAGCCCTTCCTCATCTTTGGTCCTTTCACCAAACATCTCATAAAAAATTTTATGATGGGCTATCACAATGCCCCTTCTGGTATCACGTAAGAAGTTTTTTACAATCCCTCAAGACCCCTTAACTCCCTCATCATATTGTGATAATCACATTCCAGTTCTCATCAAGTACTAAGCCAGACTGACCCTTCCAAGGCTGTGTCTGGGTAATGATTTGTTTAGTGTCCCATCAGTCAGTGGCTGAAGAGTTTTGGTTTTTGTTATTGCTCCATTATCACCTGCTTATTAATTTCCGTGTCTCTAATTTCTCTGTTTCCTTGCGTTTTGTTATTTCTTTTATACAAAATAGCCCTTTAACAGGTAACATAATGTGTTAGAATGTTCTACATACCCTTACAAAAAAGTAAAAGATAAAAGAATATTAACACATAAAAATGGGAAAAATAACTTTAAAAAGAATAAAATTAAAATAATAGGACAGGTAGCTTAGCATCAGCTAAATTTTATTAATGAAAACTACTTCATGAGCAACTAAATCTAGTAGCCACTTAAAATTATTCACCATTGAATAATTTGAATACTTCATCTGAATAGTTCCCATCATTTTTGTGAATATTAGGAATCAGAAGTTTTGAGAGACATAGATTATGTTGAAATAGGAAAGAGAAATACAAAAAACAAAGAACAGTTCAATCTAATAGAACAAAATAATATAAGTACAAAAAGCAGATAAGAAGCAATGTGTTGAAAAGAGAATAATTCTGCCCTCTATCCATATTGCAGAATAATGAATATATCCTCTTTATGTTTGTCCTCAATTTACAATCTTCAGACCTGAGACAGCAAATAATAGCACCCATGTAATACCATTAAAATTTCATGGGCACCTAAACATAAGAAATCCCTTGTGAAAGTCTCTAGATATGAGGAAGACAAAGAAGGATCACTAAGTTAAATAACTTAGTGAATGTCTGAAAAAAAAAATGGTGACTCTAAATAGTGTGGCAGTCCATTGCTGACTTGGCATGACAAACAATACAGGATTTCACTGTGGGTCATTGAAAGGTAACCAGAAAATGTATTTTGTAACAGGATATTGTCCTAATTTTGGCTAGGACAGAATTAATTTTCTTGTGGTAAATGGGAGGGTGTAGAGCTTGGAGATGGTGGGTGCACCGAGGTTGTTATTCTACACCACTCATACCATCTCCAGGGGGTGGATATAAGGGATTTTCACTCCCAAGAAGGAAGGGAGTGCCTGGGGTGTTCTTTGTCTCGGAAAGCTGCGTGGCACTGGTCAGACTCTGTGAGCATTTTGCCCTCTTCTACACACTGTTGTGATTAGAACTGCTGCGGTTGCTGTCCATTTTTGTATCTCATTGCTGTTTCCAGTATTTTAGTTATATTTATATGAAGCTTATTTAATATTAATTCATAAACTGAAAACTGGCCTATGTCACATACTGAAATAAATGTCATATCTCTATAAAATAACATCATCTTTTTTAGAACCTTTCTAGAATGAGAAATGTTCTTATAGATCAGGAGTAATGGAAAAGGAGCTAATTCAGCTTCTACAACTAGGAGATAAGTTTTACTCTCTGGAGAATATTGTCAATGGAGGACAAAGGTAGAGGTACAAGGCAGATATACTCCACACATTGTACCTTTCCAGGTTCTTACAGTCTTTGTCCTAATAGCTTCTTCAACAGAGATTATTGCATTCTGTTTGAATAGCCCTTGATGGACTTTTTTATTAATAAGTGTCTAATTCAAGCAAAGCCTGTTGATACTTTAGGTCTGTGACATCCAATGGCAATTAAACCTAGATTTGAATAAGAAAAAAATAAATGTTGTTTCTTTAAGACTACTACTGAATGAAAATTGAAATGTAAGGACCACCCTTTTAATTTTCAAAGAAATAGAACTGTGTCTGATTCCATAATTATGTGTGTGTCCTCATTCAACTCTTTCCTTTTATTATTCAGGTGAATGCTCCCAGATTTTTATCAACATTCTCTTCCAGTATCCATTCTTTATCATTTCTAGCTTCTTTTGTTGAACCATGTCCTTCTTTTGGTGACCAGAATTGCATGTAATGTGATTATGAATCCACACATTTTACTTAGGTTTCTTATTCTACATTCTGTTCCATTCTTGAGGCTTTCTGACATTCTGTTTGCCCTAGAGGCTCCTTAAGCAGAAAGAAATTTGTTTGACATAACTCACAGAGAATGGTGGTTCTGTATTTCAAATGCTTCTCTCTGAAATGCAATGTCCTCTCTTTAGGTGTATGAAATGAAGGAAAACAAATATTTTAGTGGTTTCAATATAGCTGTGTATATATACATATAGATAGGTATACAAAAGATGTATGTGCATATATAGCACAAACCCACTAGATATCACAGTACAAAAATCCTGAAAGAAAGAATTTATGCTCCTGGGCCTTTGACAGTGTAATGAAAAGGAAGCAGTTTGGCTAAACAATAACTTCCAAAACTTGCAATTCTTCTATTAAAATCTATTCGCAAAATATTAAATATTAGCAATTTATAATAATTTTGATATGGTTTTTAGATTCTGTATTTCTGTCTAGTGAGTAAAATAATGTATCATTTTAGGCAGAAACTTCTACCTGTGTGACAAAGTTGGTTGTCTGTTTCCATTTACAGTTACTGTTGAAGGATATCTCCTGCTAAAACACAGTTGTAGCTGGCTGACTTTGTGTTGAAATGCTTTAAAGTTAATCCTTTGACACAGGACAAAAAATTAATTCCTCAGTATCTAGGTCATCTCCATAATCTTTTATCAGTAGTATAATTATTTTTATGCTTATATAATACATGTTAAGGGAACCAAGCTTAAATAGCAATTTCTGAGATCTATATTGTAATGTAAAATTGATTTCATCACTGAAGACTCCATTAAGAATTGCGGTTGAGTTTTTTAACAGCATGAACCTCTTCCTCTTGTTAGATAATGTTACTCATTTTTATTAACATTTTATATATTTTTGAGGAATATTTCTACCCAAGGGTATAAACTTTAAGCATTAAATTGCATGTATACCATCTGAAATTATTCTTCTGTGATGTATTAAGATTGCAGTTCTAGTCTCCTAAATCATAATCAAGTAACTTATGTAACATAATTATGTAACTTGTCATATCCTGCAAAGTTCCTGATCCACTGCAATGTAGCTTTGTCTGATAATTATTAAAAATTTTAGAAATTATGATTGTACCATTAGCTTTTTTGTCTTTCTAACACACATAAAATTCATATCTTTTGGACAGATGTATCATATTTATTTTTTTCCTAGAATGCATGGATTAACCAAAATCTAAGGCATCTCTATGTTAATTTCCGTGAAATTTTGTCTTAAGATTTTGGAAAACCCAAATGGCAAGTAGAAAATTCTGAAATGTGAGTGTGATTAAAAATGTTAGCTAGTTGACATCAATGATATCTTTTCTGAAGTTGTTTCTGAGGAATTGGTGTTACAAGATACACATAACTTTCAAAGAGATTTCCTACAGATTCATTGTAGTTTGGTTTATTTTAACTCTTTGTCTTCTATTCTCTCTTCCCATACAGCTATGTAAAGTCACAGTGTCAGGAATAGGGAAAAGTTACCTTCAGTCATTGCATGAGTTAATATGGATGTGTTCGAGTTTTCAAAACTTTCTAGGCTGAATTTGAGAACAAAAGTGGAGTGAAGAGAATAAAATATGATAAAATTACATATACCATTCTTAAGAGGTTGGTATTGGGATCAGTGCTTTTTTAATATCTTTGCTGGTGACTTGGACAGTGGCATTGACTGTGTCCTTGGGAAGTTTGCTGACACCAGGCTGTGGGGATGGAAGGGATGTCATCCACAGGGACCTTGATGGGACCTGAGAGGTGGGCCTGTAGAAACCTCATGAACTTCAAAGAGTCCAAATGCAGAGTCCTGAACGGGGTCAGGGAATTACAAATAGAGTCTCAGGGGAGAATGGATTGAGAGTAGCCCTGAAAGAAGGACCTCAGGGTCCTTCTTGGTATTGGGGATGTTGGCAGGTCCATGGGATCTGACAACGTGCACTTGCAACCCAGCAAACCAGCCATGTCCTGGGCTGCACTAACAGAAGACTGAATGGAGGGAGATGATTCTGCCCCTCTACTCAACTCTTGTAAGATACCAGCTGAAGTGCTGTGCTCAACTCTGGGGTCCTCAGCAGAGGTGGGACATCAACATGTTAGGGTGAGTCCAGAGGAGGGCTACAAATATGATCAGAGGGCTGGAGCACCTCTTACATGAAACAAACTGAGCTGGTTGGGAATGTTCAGCCTGCAGAAGAGAAGCTTGGGGGAGATCTCATGTCAATCTTCCAGTACCTAAAGACCTACAAGAAGGCTGGAAAGGGACTTTTCACAGGGACATACAGTGACAGGAGAAGGGGGAATGGCTTTAAACCAACAGAGAGAAGGTTTAGATTAGATATTAGGAATAAAGTCTTTCCTGGTGACACTGGTGAGACATTAGAATAGGTCACCCAGAGAAGTTGTGGAAGCCCCATTCCTGGAAATGTTCAAGCCCAGGCTGGATAGAGCTTTTAGCAACATGATCAGTGACTTTAGCCCTGGCAGGGGGATTAGAACCAGATGACCTTTGAGGTCCTTTCCAACTCAAACCCAGAGAGTGCCAAAAAGAAGGAATATATAAAGATTCTAAATTATTGGACATTATAGATTAATCCCATGAGCAAACAGCTAAAAAATAAAATACTTTAAAATTAATTTCAAGTTTCAGGTTTCCCCTCACATTGATCCACCGGTGGTAATTTTATATAAAAAAAAACAGAAGTTAAAAGAAGCAAGAAAATCATTCAAAACATGACATAGTTAAAAGTGACTTCTAAAAATGAGTTCTGACTTTTGATGGGGAAACAGGACATGTAGTCGGTTTTTATTTTTTTCTGTAGCACAACTACTTAAAATTGATTCTAGGCATCCTCCATCTTTTTTGTTCTTTTGACCTTCAGTTCAGATACTCTGAAGCGAAAATAGAAGTACTATAATGGCAAAGTCCGACCATTTAGTTTGTTTGTTGTCTTTTTAAGTTGCTAGCTTATAAGGCAATTAAAATACAAAATCACAATGAGCCTGAAACTATTTCAGCATTAGTAGCTTGAAGTCAAAGAAAATATAAAAATTATGCATTTCTTATTATTTGGTCATGGAAATAATAGACATCTACTCCATCTTAGGTGACTGATGTGCGTTTTTCCAAACTATATCAGTATAGTAATTTTATTTTCCACAAATTGTGATGTAATCATCACCTAAATTTCTTGGTCATTTTTACAAACAAAAGAAAACGTAGTGATCTTATTTTTTCTTAATTTTAATTTGTTCTTAATTTTATTTTTGTAATCAGGACTTGTCTTGCTTTCTCCAGACATCTGTCTTGCTCATTCTTCTGGATCATTTTAGTTGAATCAGTCAGCTACTTACCTGTTCAATCTTACCCATATGACTGCATTTTCCTGTACCCTTTTCCTTTTTCTCCTTTGGGAGTGTGGACATTTTTAAATATACTTATGCTCAACTGTTACAAAAGGTTATTAGTGTTAAACAAGAGTTGCTGGTTACAATGTTATTGTAATGTTACAAAGTGATTATATTAACTGAGTGTTTAAGTCAAACACTTGATAATATTTGTTACTGTGCTTCTGTTCTGTCAGAGCAGTAAGTCTTTGCTTTGGCAGCAATCACCTGCTTCATGATCTTGGACAAAACACTTCATATTTGTCTCTTTTTGCCATATCAGTTTCTATGTATAATTCACAGGCACATTACAATTTATGTCAAATTTCTGGAGCAGACTGTCAGTCAGAAGTTGCTTGTAGAGTGTCTGTAAAGTCATGCAGTCCAAGCATTCCTTATACTTCTGATACTGGTATTTACATAGTTAATATATTTAACCTCAAAAAAACCTATTGATTTGGCTTTACATACTTGGGCATTTAATTTTGTTTAACGTTTTCAAAAGATTTTAATCCCCTTCATGTTGTCTTTTCTTTAGTAATTGACAATCCATTTCTACTACCAAATGAGAGGCTCAATTTTATTTCAGTCAAGTATGAAGGACAGAACATGGAAACTTCATGCTTTGCTTATTATTTAGGCTGTTTCATACTTAGCCTCATAACAGTCTTTGATCTTCCTAGTGTAATATCCTTGCACTATCTTGGGGATGTGATGAAACAGAATCACCTAATTTAAAATAAGTGGCTCCCAATGCACAGGTAATTGGGTCTAAATAATTTCAGACCCACTTACACCTTGCAGCTACATCTATCAAAATGACTTGGGAGAGTTGCATAGAGTACTGAATAAAACTAAACTCTCCTAGTGCATTGGTTAACACTACTACCAGAAAAAGAAGATTGTTAGACTGTATTATTTATGTCTCATCCTTGATCATAAAAATGCAGGTTTATGAATTAAGTAGCACATAAAATATAATCACTTTAAAAAGAAGAAGAAAAAAAGTGAAGTCTGAGCATCAGTAAGTAAAAAATGTACATCCCAGAAAGGAAGAAGTATACTTTCTTCTAGTTCACCTAGTCTGATCTTTCTCAGTCCATAAAATAAAACAAACCAAAATAACTTTTTAGATCTGTATTTTACTTTTTATCTAGTTCAAATCTTTTTGCCTTTAGAGTGCTGACACATTCATGTGAGTCAGCAGATGTTTAAGCAATTTCATCCTTATGCTCCATCTTTCTTGTATATATAACATTCTTCACCAGACATATTATGTTAGGCAGAAGGTGATAGAAGGGGCAAAAGCTGTCTCTGTATTGCAGACTCCTAATTACCTCCTTGCCTATCATGCTGTCCTAATTCTTTACACCTTACTTCTCCATCCTCTTTCTTAAGTGAACTCTTCTGTCCTTCAGTTCTGCCTTCATTTGAATATTTGTGTTATTCATTTTTCCCCACCCTGAGTTTGGGTTTGAAAATAGGCTGAAAAATTTTCAAGGATGTAGCCAGTGGAAGTCCTTGCTAAAATTAATCCTTCTATGAAATCACAATATTTCTGAAGTTTTTCTACTGCATTTAAAATATTACTAGTTTTGAAGGTATAAAATAATAAAAACTGTAAAGCAAATCACAACAAAATACAGACTCTCCAGTATGACTCACATCCCTAGAGGATTATGCTATCAATGCAGCACAATCAGCTTTTTAAAAAAGTAATAAAAAATCAACTGCATTTGCTTTTTGTGCATGACACACTAGGTACCCTATACTAAAGTAAAGAAAATGATACAGTTCAAGTCCTGAAAACCCCTTTAGATACACTAAATAAACTAACACTAAATCCCTTAGATTTTAAGGGAATCTGTAGTTCTACTGTTCATATCATCAAGCTTTTTTTAGTACAATTAAGATGATTAAGTGCAAAACAATTAAAACCATCATAAATTACCTCAGTGATTCCAAAGTTAAATATGAGTGTAATTAGATCTACCTTTGAAGAAAGAAGTTCATGGAAATTACATGTTAAAACATTAAGGTTAGATTTCTGAGTAGGATCTTAATAGACTGTATGTAAAGGTTGAAAAGAAAAGCATATCAACATAAAACAAGACTTTGATAAACTGCTTTGCTGTAATAGAGGTCATGAAGTGACCATCTTTTATTAACTTTGATATTCAGTCAAGGACAATTTACTTAGGTGGAGACTCAAGTAACAAAAGATACTCAGCTAATTTGCTTTTGTAGTTGAAGAAAGGAGGGGAATATTATCTGCTATAATATCAAATTTGACTTAAAAGCCAACTGACTATTTTTTACTGTGTTCCAATGATCTAGCCAATACTAATAGTTGCTAGCATATGAACAACAAAGCTAATGGTTTTGCAAAGTGGACAGTAAGTTTTTACCAGAAGAGAAAATCAACTTTTCATTTGGTGAAAGTGACATGAATTCACATATAGGATAAAGGACTGGCCTTGAGTAAAGCTAGTAAATTAATATTTTGCTTGCTTTGCAAAATTTCTCATGAGAGTATTCAAACACAGTAGCTAAACCTTTTGGAAAATAGCCATAAAAAAATCGGTTCAGAATACTCTGACTGACAGGAATTCTTGCTTGGAGAACATTTCCTCTGTGAAGAGGGCTCAGGAGAGGTGCAAACGTTTGTGGACTGATGCGCCTTTCAAACATTAAAAATAGATTTGTCCATAATTGTAGAGTCTTTTGTTATTCCTATGAATTAAAGCATGTGCTGCTTTAATCTAAAAATATGCAAACTGTATCAGAACTGTGTTATATGACAAACTTACTGATAAAATCTAATACAAGTGTTCATAACATCAACATGATACACTCTTGCTAAAATTTTTTCCTTGGCTGGAAAGTACTTCTCTGTGGCAATTACTGCCTCAGGGAATGTGTATAGCAGTTGTATTCATTGATTAAAAGACAAATCTTATTCATTGAAATACAAATCAGGTCTTTTTTATCTATCAAAGACACTTAATATAATAAAATTTCTTCAGGGCACATATGTACTTCGTGTACTTCTAAACTCTTCACCAATCTAATAAACTGATCCTCCACAATTTTTTCAGGACTGTAATAATTCTTTTCAGACTGTGTTCAAAACTAGAAAGATCTTCACATGTATATTTAATGAAGAAATAAAAAAAAAACGGTTTAGAAAAGAGCATATATTTAATTCCTTTTTATTTCTTTTATTTTATTTCTTTTTTATGAATAAGGGCAATTACAGCTAATTCTACTTCCTCTTTCTGCTCTATCCCTCTCTATATGAATCTGGAATGCCTCATTAAAAAGGCTATAGGATGAAAACTTACATGCTGAAAAGTCTTGAAAAAATTAGCAAATCTATATACATCCGAACCTAGTGCTGTTTTTAATTCAGATGCTGGAATTGCAACATCTTTGCACCTTTCTTCCTATCAGTTATTAACACCTGAAATTTTGCACATTCTTTTCTTTAAATTCCTGTATCAAAGACCTATATTGTTATTCTATTTACAGGTAGTATTTTTTAAAATTATAGAAATATCTGTTATTTCTCAAGACAGTTTTAAAATTACAGACAAATCTATTCAGATCTTGACTTTAAATCTGGGGGATTCTCTTTGTAGATGTCAAAACTCCTCATCAGTTTGAAAGGACAGTAAAAGTATTTTCTGGGGTTAATTTCTGTATTATGGGCATCATACATGCTGTTGACCCTATTAACTAAAATTTACATTAAATTATTCATTATATTTGTTGAAAATGTAGGACTTATACCAAACTTATGCACACTTGCAACACTATTGAAGTACCCAATGTTGTTAGACCAGAGCTTCTGTGTTGAAGAGTCTGTGATAAACAGATTGCTATGGTGTGATGCCTCTTTTTATGTAGAATAATCAAAATATTTTTCTGTAAATTTGGATCAGTGTGTGCTAATTAAATCTGAGGTGTGATTTAACACTACAATGAAAAACCGTAAACTTTATAAATTATGATTGATATACTGAAAACCAATGCAGGAACCCTCTCCCCCCGCCCCAAACAAAACATAATTATTGGAGTAAACAGCTATTTAAAATGCCCAAATTGTATTAAGTTGAGAAAATACACTAATAATTTAGTGGCTTTGATCAATGAAAATCATATATTTCATTATTGTAATGTTGATTATGATAACAAGTATTTTCAGCGTATTTTTTACATAATTTTAATATTTTTTGTAAACCAAAAGACAGAAAATCAAGTGTTGGTTACATTTAGATGACATACTTAAGCTTCTATCACTGTGTGATGGAATACAAAGTTATGAAGATTCACTTGCTGTTTAGGATACTTCGGTGTATTTCTGTGGTAAATACTATGTTTACTTTGTTCTGACAGTGACTTGAATTGACAAACATAATTTCTGGAAATTTATAGAATGTGAACTCAAATCCAGAGCTTTACTCAGAAATTGATCCTTTAAGACACATATCTTTATTCAGCTTCATGAAATTTTGCTGTTTGCTATTCTTCAGATAATTCCTTTTTTGTCCCTAATATAATTTTTAATGAGGGCTTTATATATATACAGAGTTATTCATATGAAGATTAGTTGCCAAATCCTTTTATGGAAATAATACTAGAAATAGTAATAAACTAAGCCTTAATTATAGAAAAGTATAGTAAATACAAGAAAAATAGTGTAACAAAGCAGAAGGGGGTAATGGCATGGAAGGAGAAATACTGGTTAGGAAATACTTATCACTTAGCTGATAAAGTGAGCAAACAGGAACTTACGATTACCTGAAGAAAGAAAACATGGTGAGAAATGTAGAACTTTCTAATAATGAGGTACTCAAGGATGCTTAATGATTTTCAGCATCTGTTCACAAACACTGTTCACCTTACGACAGTGTTATCTGTTCATGCAAGAGATGGATTCTTGTTTTACACATACATCCTGCTGCCTTTGTTACCCTAGGGAAGAGAGAGACTGAACCCAGCAGAAAAATCCATCTGTAAATGCATATTCTAGTGATCCATTAGTAATGAACCTGTTCTACTCAATAATTTTAACCTGAGCAATCAATGTCTGAACCATTTTTTCTTTAATCATGACATATCTCATGGAGAAGCCTGAGGGTATTCTGTTGTCTGAATTTAGGCCAAGGTTCTAAGCTAGGTTTTGTTTTGCCAGTGTCCATTAAAGATTTAATTCATTAATGACCTAGACACTTCAATATAATTGTTAACAAGCATTTCAACCACAGGAATTGTATTTTCTGATTTTGTAGCAGTCTATAAAAATACAGTCCAAACACTACATAATTTTTACCCATATACAATTTATACTGACAGTATTCACCAGAGTTCCTAATCAAGACATTTATTTTATACTTTCTATTCAAATCTGAATGTTCTGTTTTATAAAGTTGTGTCTTATCTTTTCAGAGAGTGTGCCAATTTCTTAAGGAAGTTGTTTTTAACCATTCTAAGCCTTTTTATTTTTAGTTAAAATGCCAATACAAGGTGCCCTCACCCTTTTAAGAGATGTGTTAACAAAGGTACTGTTTCACTATTCAGTCTACATCTTTATTGTCTAAACAGAATAATAGCAATAATAATTTATAGTTCAGGAAAATACTTGCTGAGGTACTAAATGATGTCTTCCTTCTTTCTATTTCTCTTTCTTGACCATCATCAAACTCATCCTACTGTTCAGTCCCAGGTGTTTGATCATTTGTAACAGTAGGTTGTAAACCCTTCAGGCTGGTTCCCTGGGCGTCTTCTCATGCAGGAACTTCTAAAGCACTCACCATTGCCCTAGATCTGCTTCTGTTGGTAGTGAAAGCTTCACTGACTTCAGAGTGGCAGTGTTAGGTCAGAGACTTGTGAAATATCCCAGTGAACACTAACTTGGTATGGACCTGACACTGTTTTTGGTACAGGTAAACCATGAATAACAGTGAAAAATAAATAGTGACTTCTCAATTTACAGCTCATTCTTCTGCATATATCAGAGGGCAAGACTTTCTCATATGCCTTGCCCTTACTTTTAACAATAACAGGCCAACAATTTGTTGATTTGTGCTGCCTGAAACAGTATTTGTTATATCTTATAAACAGAAGACCTTAGCATACATTATATGTGAAGCACACATAATGCAGCAGCCAGGTGTTGTCATTATATTGCAATTATATAAGGTTTATATATTATATTATATTGTCATTATATAAGGTTTCATATTGTTGTCTCCTTAATACAAGAGTTTTGTACCTCCTTGAAGTTTCTCATAGGCAGCTCCTCTAGGCACTGACTCTTGCCTCTTCTCACAGCAGCCAACTGACTCCAATTTCCCTCAACCAATCAATCCACTCTTTTATAACAATCTTCTGATTGGCTACAGCTGTGGCCTGTTAAAATCAGGCCTGCTCCTAATCTTTAATAATTAACCCAGCTGCAACTCTTTAGGGGTTAAGATTACTTTCTATACCACCTTTATTTTCTTATATTCTATCCCTCTACAGTTATGGAGAAAACATTAGTGTTATTTCTGAAACATCCAACACCCCTCTTTTGTTGCTTTTTTCTTTGTTTGGTTTTGGTGATATTTTTCTAAATCTCCTGTATTCTCTCTGAGATGGGAAGAGCATATTCTGTTCAAGGACTTTGTCACACAGAAGCTGCTGAGCCAAAGGAATCCCCATGTCTGCCCCTCCTCCAACACACTTCATGTGGGAGCTCTCTCCCGCACCTTCCATGCCTCAACCACAGGCAGGCAGGAAGGGCTATCCCTGCTCTTTTGTGAACTACCAGAGAGAGGTTTTACTGAGGTACAGCCCACATCTAGCAAGGCACAAAGGCTCCTCCAACATCTGCTACTCAGATTTGTATCCTTGGGGCTAAATAGTCATGCTGATTACAATGAGCTCCAAAATCTGCTCATTTTAAGGAGAAAAGAACTAAAAAAGCCTAACTACATTTACAAGGGGACTTTGCTCTCCTTTGGGCTAGATTTATATCTGTCCTGGTTGTTGTCCAGGAGTTTACCTCTGATCTCCAGCATGCTGAGGATGAAACTGTCCATCTGACTCTAGTTACCAAAAAAAGCAATACTGATCCTACCAGGCGTCAGAGGGGAGATTACAAATGAGAGAAGGAGCCACCCCAGCTGATTGGATACACTTCTAAATCCTTTCCCTTCCGCATCCTGCATTTGCTCTTTATTAAAGCAAAAAATAATAATGCACTGTTTACATAGTGCACAGGGTAGCTGTAAAATTTAATTAATCACTGTAGCTTAGCTTGCTGAGATTTTTCAATGAAAACCACTATAAAATGTAATGCTTGCTATAAAGAAAACCCCTCAAAATTGCCTGACTTCCTGCCTTGGTATTGTACCTTATGGGACCAGAGACAGGACACTGCTGACAGTCCTGATTCAGCAGATTACTTGGAGGTAAGCACATACCTAAGCCAGTGGACACCAAAGTGTGCATTGATATGGTTGACTTGGGATGACTTAAATTGGTGCCCTATAGACTGGCTGCTTCTGCATTTTCTGCCTCCCTCCAAGGGAGTCTGAATTACCAGTGAATCTTTCCTTTCTCACTCCCAGATTTCAAAACACAGAATCAAAGCATGAGCCCCTGTTTAATAGTACCTTACTTCATGAATATCCCATAGCTCTGGATGAGTGAGTGCTGTACAGTGTGTTATTGTGAACAACAACTACATTTAGGATTACTGACCTAGGAAAAGCAAGATTTCCCACTTCACCCCAGGCCTGTCCCTCCCCAGAATTTGCGTGGGATTTGCCCCAAGGTGTAACACAAGAATGCATGTGGTGGTACAAAAGATCAATGCTGTATCTAAAGTGCCTCTTTTGTATTCTGGGCAATTCAGTTTTATCACAGGAATACATACTGATAATCCCTCCAGATCTCCCTTCTTCTACATCACGTATGTTAGAAGACAACAAATGTTCTTCCCCCCCGCCCCTTAATTTACAGCCTTAAATAAAGATTAAGACATAAGGATGGGCTGAACATACAATGTTTCCTCCCCCTACAGGTACTATTTTCCCTGTTCCAATCTGAACAAAAACACCTCATGGGTTAATTTTTTCAGTTACAAAGAAAGGCAGAAAAGAAGAGGGCCCTTAGTGAGGTACAATAACATGTGCAGGTTTTCTTGGATCAATTGCCAGCATTGACACTGCATCCTTCAGCTAGCAGTCTGTGATGAATGGTACCCTGTAGCATTGGAGAGAGCAGCAGCAGCCAGGCAGCATGGGTGACTGCATGCCCTCCTAACTGGCTGATGAATCAGGAAACTCAAGAGAGACACTGAGTGTGGGAGCTGGAGTGGTAAATGTTTTCATCTTTCTCTTTTATGATCTTCCCTTCTCCATTTATATAGGACATTTTAGAGATTGAGCTTTGTTACAAACTATTAGCCCAAGGCAGTGGGCTGGGGACGTGAGATCTCATGGAAAGACAGAGCACAAGAAAGTGTGAACAACTGGAACTACGTGTGATATTAGTGGTTTGTTGTTGGAGGAATTTCTGTTTGGATTGTAGTTCAGACAGTTGCCTTGATGTAACTGGAATGAAAATCAGCACCCAATGTGCCTAGAGACAAACTACAGAACTGTCAAAAAATACTTGCCTTTTTATCTCCCAGAATCTTCAAAATGAAAATTCCCCATTCACCCACAGCACAAAAAAACACAGCTTGGTACTCACGGCACTGGACAGTACTAAAGGAAACAAGAAAAAACAACTGCCCCCAAGAGCACCAACATGAGACACTGGTGTATCTGACTGTCCACATTGCTCTGGCACACTCTGTGACACCAGAGAGGCCAATTTCAAACAATCCCACCTCTGGTCAGGGCCAAGAGCCAGGGAACCACCCACTCAGACTGACCAAGTTTCAGTTGGAATTCAGTTTTTGTTCTGCATTTTCCTGCACACAGTAGAGAATACACTATTTGGTAAATACATCATAACAAATATGTGAGTGAGATTTTAACCTGTGTGTGATCAGTTTGTTCATCTGTGTTGCAGACTCAGCTCAGCCTGGTGTAAACTCATTATTCCCTAGGAGCCACGGATCCACACAGGCCAAGGGTACAGGCTGCTGCTTGCACACCACGCTGAGCTGGAAGCAACGCCCTGTTTGTCAGGTGCTTAAAACACCCAGCTCCAGCACAGCTTGTGCATGGAGGTTGTGCAACGGTTTCCCAGAAAACAGAAAACCTACACAGGTGCTCATTTAAATAGCTGTAGGCCCCCTATGAGTGCCAGGAATTTTTCTGGCCTCTTAACTAGCAAGATGAGAGAGTGGGCACAATGAGAACAATACCTTTCCTGGCACTTTGTGCTTGGGATGGCCACACAGAGGCTCCTAGAGAACACATACAGAAAAATCTACATGGAGTGTCCATAGAAGGAAAGGAATACCTGGGGACACCCCAGGAATATTTGATTTCTCTGATGGTATGGCAACCTCATTCAAATGTTTTAATTTAACTGAAAATTACTAGTGATACGATGCTATGAGGTAAAATATTGCC
The DNA here is from genome assembly GCA_035582745.1 of Loriotus luctuosus. Classification (NCBI taxonomy): domain Eukaryota; kingdom Metazoa; phylum Chordata; class Aves; order Passeriformes; family Thraupidae; genus Loriotus; species Loriotus luctuosus. The sequence continues at coordinate 50,637,558 of JAWWEY010000208.1, forward strand.
TTGGGTTTGCTACCACACGTCAAGGTGGGAATTACTGTGGAACTGAGCTCAATCCATGGGTACATTACAGAACTGTGTTAGATGGCTGATAAGAATTACAGGAGCTCTAGTACTGACAAAAATTAAAAACATTGTCTATAGATTGTTTTAAAAGCCTTTTTTGTCTCTCTAATTGTGAGATTAGTCGTGAGATTTCCTTCCTGCCAAATGAATGGTTTGTTTTCCACTTGAGGCAAACCAAACTGCTTACTGGGAGAGCCCTGCAACGCAAATGGCTGAGGATCAGAATTCCCAGTTGTGAGGAACCAAGGACTGTAACCAAAGGGAATCGTTGATTCCTTATTATGTTAGTCAGTTTACAAAATATGAGACCATAAAAGAAAAGGGGAGTTCCCCTTGTTAAGTATTTACCATTAATTCTCTGCAGGACTCCTACCATAAGCCAAAGAACAAGAGAAATCAAGTCCTTTGTTTGCTGCTTTATGGTGTACATGATGCCTGCAGGATGAGACCAAAATCTTCACACTGAAGGGAGCACTAAGGATGGAGCTGTCTTCTCCTTCTGAGTACATCTTTGATAGGTGTAGTTTCCTCTCCTCTTTTGCTGTCCTTCATTATTAAATTACTTCATAGGAAAACTTGAGATCTGTGGACAAAGCTTTTAATGATGGGAAACTGAATGAAGCAAGGCCAGGTTGGATGGGGCTTTGAGCAACCTGGTCTACTGGAAGGTGTCCCTCCCCATGGCAGAGGAACTGGAACCAGATGATCTTTAAGATCCCTTCCAATCCAAATCATTCCATGATTCTGTGAATGTTCACATTTAAATATAGAGTTTGATTTTCAAAAGCATAGGCTACAATTAATGAATTTACTAATGCAGCTTTGTTTTCTAATAAATTTATTTTTGCAATGCTTTTTTGTTTGTTTTTTTGACTATTTTTAGACCATATTTTGTCTGCCTTTGCTTATGGGAGTGAGAAATTTTGAGTCAACTGAACAAAAGTAATTTCCACATGAAATTGAACATGCATATTCTACTGGGAAAAAAAAAAAGAAAAAAAAGAAAAACAAACTAAGCCACAAAACCGCAAGGAAAACCACCATTTGCACACTTAGGAAGAAAAGTATTTGAACAATTGTGATAGTAAATCCCCAGGGATTGGAACAACCCCCAGGGTTGTCAGCAACTTAGGAGACATTCAGTGTTGGACTCTTGAGGGAGACAATCCCACATCAGAGATTATTTGACTGCACAGTCAAAAAAAATCATACAGGAAATCCTTCAAGTCCATGAGGATTAATGACATAGCTTTCTATTCTACCTCAACAAGAAAAAATAACAAGGAAGAGTCTTCCTTGGTCAACCACACCCATCAGAACATTTTCCCATCACCTTCCTAACACTCTAACAAAGAACCCATTGACCAACTGTGTTCATCCAGGAGAGCAGCAGCAAGGAGATGGAATGAAGACATCAGTGAAGACAGCAGAGGACAAGTGCAACATCCAGTGGTTTGGCCTGACAAATTGCAGGTCAGGCTGCCTTCAACAAGTCAGTATTCTCACTGGTGTGGGTCACTCCAAGTAAAGGTCATGTTTTGTTTATTTCTACTGGAAGAAGTGTTTGTGGAGGCCAAGAGAAGAACCCAGCAAGAGTGATAAATGTTTTGGTTATAGCTGCAAGTTGCTCTGACAACCATGGGACAGTCCAGGAGTGTTTGCCCATAACAAAGCCTAGACTTGTCTGGAATATATTGAAGTTTCTTATAGTTCAGGCACACCTCATATGTAAATAGTCTGTGTCACTGTTAATAGAAATACTAGAGAAACTTGTTCTCCAAACAAGGCCAAATAAGGTTACCAGAATTACTTCAGACAGGAAAATCAAGCTTTCCTAAAATTCCAGCAGATGGTAAAATTCTGTGGCCTTTGGCCCTCAAAGTCAGGTCCCTGAAGCAAGTCACAGTGCTGCAGCACTAGGGTGATGAAAGTAGCTGTCAATGGTTGAGTCCTGGAGTGTCCCAACAGCCACAGCGCACAGAAGTTCTGAGCTCACAACATAACATGAGCCTAAGAATCAGTGCCAGACATGACCCATCTCCTCTAACCTGACTTTTGCCAGGTGGTACCCCACCTTCTGGTTCAGTCTAGGAGCCAGGTGAAGTCCATGTCTCTGTTAAATAACAAGAAGGTGCCACAAGGAGGAAAAAGGTGGAAACATCCCCATTGACCTTGTGGATCTCTGTAACTGTGATACAAATCCTGGAGAGAGTGGGGTCAAAACACACCACTGAAAAACTATAGATTTCCAGCTTTGAACTTTAGCCATGCAAAGACCACCTTTTCACTTCCAGCTCTCTATGATTTCAGGCCAGAGAAGCTTGGTTTTGCCTCCTGAATGGAGTGAACAGAAGTTCATATTGAGCAAAGTTCTTATGCAGAACAACCAATTGTTCTTATGGCCTAGAGACCCAACACTGTGCATGTGGAAAATGCAATAATGGCACCATTAAACAGTCTCAAAGGCTCATTATTCCAAAGTGAAGATGAGGCAGAGTGAAAAATGAGTACTCAGTATACTTACTTTAACAAGCAAAAGATATCAGACTTGGCCAGGTCAGTCCTGGATCTTTTCGACGCACTTGGAGCTTGATTTTTTCTGCTATGTGTCAATAAGATCAAACTTCCAGAGTTAACCTCTCAATTTGCATGGCAATGAAACACAGGAGATGTCATACATTCATCAATATAGCTTAGAAAAGATGATATAATAGAGAAATATTCGCCACTGAAAGTAAAACAGAAGGACTAAATAAAAGGACTCCACCTGCTTTTAATTTGAACCCGCAACACAAGGGAGAAGTTAAAACTCAAATAGGTACATACGTTCCTTTGAAAAGCTAGATCTGTGCATGAACAAAAGAAAGAGGCTTTTCACTTACCTCCTGTGGTATCAAAGAGCCCATTAAAAACCAATAAAATATTATGAAGCTTTTTCCCTTTGTGAAAAAGTGCAATTAATATCCTTCAGCAGATGATTATTGATTTTTATAAAGCAATTTACAGGCTTCTAAAGTCATGATTATTCAACCCTCTGGGGGCCAAAAAGGAAGAGTTTTCAGAAGTAGGAATCATATTCTCATTTCCACATCAGCACAGCCAGAATTTACAGACTTCTCATTAGGTTTTTTGTTGTTTTTGTGGGGCTTTTTTGCCCCCAGGATATTTTTGTTGTTGTTGATGTTGCAGTGCTCCAGCACAGGATTAACCCTTTTATTCTCTCCCACCTGAGACAGATTTCTTTCGTGATCTGTTCTTGAAGTATATTGCCTGTCAGATATTTATCTGCTGCTCACGGCTGGTGGGTTGGATGCTCAGCAGAGTAGACTTTGTGTCAGAAAACCAGCAGCTGCTCATATATCACAGTGGTCATTAGCAGAGGATCATTCTGGACCTTTGCCCACAGCACCTTGCTATGGCAAAGAGAAAGGCTATAAAACCCTAGGCCCTGTCAGCTGTTGTCATTTAGGTGAGAATTTATCAGGTCTCAGAGTGCCCTCTGACTGGATTATTATGAATAATGAATGAAGCTTTATGCCACACTGAGGCATTAATAAGACTGGGATGACTGGGAGAAATTCAGTACAACATCATAGCAGTAACTTTCTGTGAGCAAGTACACAGCTGGTGGGCTCGCTGGATTCAGCCTGTGCTAGACACTGCTCCTGAAATGAGGAGCTCATTTAATTATTGAGCAAGGAGCACAATGCTTTTGGTTTAGCCTATGGGTGGTATTACTGACCTGCTCACAGAAAGCTTGCAACAAAAGGCTTTCTACCCTCTAACCAAACCCATTTTCTGCTCTTAAGAAGCTGCATCACTGAGCCCTCCCCAAAATAAAAACAGTGAATGTCAATCTTCATATTTACTATTAATCCAGCTTTTAGAAAAAGGATATGTAAGAGCAAGCAGCTAACAATAACACCCTAAAATCTCCTGACAGAGAAGTCATCTAACCTGTTGGTGGTAACTCTGGGGATATTAGCCAGGATTACCAATTTTCTTGCTTGTTTTTCCTCAGGTCATTCAATATGTATCCCTACGGCACACAAATGAGAAACAGGGAAGGAAGGAGACAAAAAAGGCAGCCACTGACCCAACTTGGAGGGGGGGAAAAGCAACAACAACAAAAAAAGCAGATGCACAGCAGAGACTATTGGCAATAATCTACCTCCTGGTGTGGCAGTTCCACCTGCACTCCAGAGGAATGAGCCCACAGAGCTGACAAGCACTTGAGGCTGTCATTTATCTTGGTACCAACTCCACCAGGAAAATTATTTTATAGGGCTGGACACACTTTTACAGACTCTTTAATACCTTAGGTGCATAATATCATTAAAACCTTAGGCTCCCAGTATCTCATATTATTGTGCTCTCAGCAAAAACAAAAACTGCATGGCCTCTTTTGGATAAACATGTTCTCTAAACTAATTTTTTGTTTTATTTTTCCCCCTTTAATTTGGCACACAGTCTGCAGGAAATCCTCGATAATATCAGGCCAGATCTTCATTCTTCCAAATGGCCCTAAATAAGGAGGCAGGGAAGGAGGAGCCAGCCTGAAGATCATGAAGTGCTCAGACAGAAACCTGTCATTCAGGAGGAATATTTCAACTCATTCCTCATACACAGGCAGTGCTAGGACCTGGCCTAACTCTCACATCAGCCTCTCTATTAACTGTTTTTATAGCAAAGCCACTGATGCACAGCCAGATTATGAACAGAGGGAAACTTTATTTTTTTCAATGGGAAAATGCCTTTTTGGCAGGGGCTGGACATAGGAAACATCCATTTGAAAAGTTCAGTTTCCACCTTGCTCACACAGTGACACCTGGAGAAGCAGGAGAGCCACAAGGAATGGCAGAGTGGGCACTGACACTGACCATAGGCAGCTCTGAGAGCCAGCCCCTTCCACCAGGGGCAGCCCAACCAGAGCTTTAACAGCAAACATGGCAGACAAATGTGAGAAGCTTTTCTCCAAAATATTATCAACTTGGGTACAATTAATGCTACAAGTTTTAAAATATACTCATACTGTAGCAACTCTCAAAGCAAACATTAGGTACATTAAAAGGCCTTAACTTGTCCCAGCTCAGTTTCTGCTCTTTGAGCCTAACTGCTTTCACCTCACTGACTCCCAGGTAGGACCCATTTTTGAGTATAATGTCCAAGATTTTGTTATTTAAGAAAAATCTGACCAGGAGAAAGAGGGAAATACCCACGAATACAATTTTTTGGAATGAGACATAAATTCTTAGGACAGCAAATTTCATTGCAATAAGGGAAGCCCAGTTCAGTCTCTGTTTTGTAGTGACAATATGGCCCCTTTCCCACACTTTTACTACTTCTTTGAGAAAATCAAATTGTAAAAAGACAGCAATCTCTTAATTCCTTTATTACAAAGAAATAATGTAAAATGTTTCATTTTCATTATTTCAGTGCTAGACACCTCTAACTAAAAGAAAGCTTGGTGTAATCTGGAACTTTGAAACCCCAGTGTACAACTACTGAAATAGCAAGATTCCTATAGACTTTTCACTTTACTAGATTAGAAATAATTACTGTCACTCACTGTATATTTTTAAAATAATATCTTTATATTTTTATGACTTTGATCTAGAATGCCTCATATTTGCATCCTGCCACTTTTGTTATGTATAGGGAATTTAAAGATGACAGTGCAGTCATGTATGGTTTTTTAACTTATGGATCTTTTCATTTATCAGTCTTTCTCACAATGAGTCAAGAATGTAAATAGTCTATGCTTGATTCATATGGGTGAAAAAGCTTTGAAAAGCTGTTTAGAAAGCTAGGAAACAAAAAACAGTTTTCTCTTTTTTTTAATTTAATTGTCTTTGTGTCTCGTGGTGGTTCTCATCTTAGTAAGAGGTTTTGTATGTTCACAGCATTTCTTCTGTAAGGACCTCCTGTTTTGCTAAAAACAGACACCATCCTATTTTGGAGGGAGCAGCAGTATGAATAGGAGTAAAAAGCAGACTCCCACGATTAATTGAAGCATCAAGCAATGGCTGGGGCACCAACAGCACACCCTACTTTTCTGAGATACTTAAAAGACAAACAGAAAAGTGTTTGCTAAAAGCATATTTATAAATGGAGTTACATACCCTTAAAAGACATCATCTTTTCAACAGCAGAATAGAGCCAGGAGAAACCTGCTCAGTCTTGGCAGCCTGAATCCTCCCCACGTCAGAAGAAAAATCACCAGTGGCAAACATGTTTGTAGAACTTGCAAGAAGTTAATTTTAGTTTCTTTTGTGATTTTTAAATAGCCATTTGGTATTATAGATGTCTTGCTGCAAAGTAACATTGCCAGTGACACTAAAAATGTAAGAACTAATGAAACATAACTACACTTCTTTTTTTGACTTCTTTTCTTTTTAAAGTCCCTGGACCATGGTAGCAGTGCAGTTACCTGTGCAGTTACTCCTAAGCAGTTGTAATGTTTCAAGCTGTTCTCAAGTTTAACAAATGATTACCACAATTCACTGGAAAGTGGTGTTTAGAGGCAATCCATCCCCCATTCTCCTTCCTGGGGCCTAAATGTCTAGGACTTATACAAGGCAAAACAGAGTGATTCCTGAGGAAAGAAGGGGAGAAAAAAAATCTGTTATTTGCAAATAATGGCCAAAAATGCAGCCTTAGAAGCAGTGAAACAATTTGTGAATTCAGCTGCATTTTGACAACTGAAAACAGTTGAATACATACATAAATATATAAACAACTAAACACATAAATTTAAAGTTGCCTCCTCTAAGCAATGTTGAATTTCCACACGGCAACTCTCCCAACTTTTTTCTAGTATGCCATTATAATGGCAAAAACATCTTGGGGACAAAAACCCCAACCTCTCAGCAGAAGACCTGCAGCTCAGATGCCATGCTCATGATAAAGTGTCCCATACAAAGTCAACACTTTTCATTCCTGTGAGCTACTCAAGATTTGAGTGGGAGCACCACAAACAACCTGTATTTCCACACATGCACCAACCCTTTGGAAGGAAGGATCCACTGGTGAAATTGTGAGAGCCAGGAAACAAACCTTCCCCTCAGTCCCCATCCCTCCACACTAATCATTGGTACTTTATGGCACAGGTGCTGCAGCTCCTGGCTCTCCCCAGGCTGGCTTTTGCTGTCAGGGCATTCTGCATCATTCCATGGGAGCTCCATGGCTTTTCTTCCCTAAAAAGGGAAGGGAAAAAAAAGCCAAAAAAAAATAGAGATGAGTGGATTTGAGTTTCACAGAATAACAGAGGCACAGAAGGGCCGTGCTGGAAGGGAGCACAGTGGGTCACCTGGTCCTACCTCCTGCCCAAGCAGGTTCATCCCAGAGCCCATTGCAGTTTTGCAGCCAGACAGCTCTGGATTTTCTCTCTGTTGTTGGACACACATCCAGTTTTTGCTTTGGATGATATCTACAGGCAGCCACACTCATTTTGAAATGGGACTCTGCACGCAGGGAGACAACAGTTTGTGTTGTCATTTTGTGGGTGCATAATCTAGGAACACTGTTATTTCCTACCTTTTGATTGCAGCTGAGTTAATGGACACATGTAAGAACACAAACACTGCCTAACCAGCTTTATTTTATTATCAGCAATAATGAGTAGCAACCCATTAATTTTAAAAGTTGAGGTATACACTGTAAAGTTAATGAGAACTCAGAGTCAATTAAAATAACAACAATTAGGCCACTTTATTGATTTTTCAGCTATCTTTTTCTGTAGCAATTTTGTGGCACGTACCACAGATCATCTCTATGGTATATTTCAATGCAGATGATCATTTCCATTTAAAATCTGTTTTACTTTATTATGACTGAACAAGACATGCTGCTTTAAAAATTCTGGTTTAGTATTATATATCTAAACTGTGTCATTTATACTATTTTGTAAACCTTTAAACCATTTTCAAGCTTAAAATTTCTTAAAAGTTGGATTAGGAGAGTCTGGGATAGGTGGAAGAAGAGAATAGTCTTTCCCACCCCATATTTTGTATGTGTTAATTCAAGGTTCTCTTCTAGAGAAGAACTTTTTTCCCCTAAATTTATTTCCAACTACTTTTGTTTTCCTTGAGGGACCTTTGAAACACTATATTGCTACTTTTCATGTTTTTTATTTGCCCTCTGGAACAATAAAGGCTCAAAGGTTCATAAATATGCATTCTGTAAATGTATTATGCTGACAAAGTGTTGCTCAGATAGCTGCTTTTGCCTTTAGGGAATGAATAAGTTTACAGCATGCTTAAAAAACAGTGTTAGAGGAAAGAGAGAGAGGGAGAGCTGTGTCAGCGTGTGGGCTGAAAATGGAACAAAAGCATTATCCTGAATGCACAGAAAAGAGAAAATAAAGTTAGCTAAGACACAACAGCTAGCACCTTACAAGCTGCAGGGCTGGGGATTTGAAGGTGCTGCTCATCAGTGATGTGCCTGAGAGGGCATCATACGTTGTTTTCCAGGAGGGCTGCATGGACAAGAGTTCATAAATCAAACTTTTTTGCTAATTTTGGTACCTGAATCAGGGTAACTCCTTTGTTCTTCCCAAAACATTCAGTTCCTGGCAGAGTCCTTCTCCCGGTTCGTTCTTATCTGATCAGACACAGATCTGCTTCAGTCACCTCTGCCTTGCTGGAAGCTCAGGGCTGGTGCTTGTCAACACTTTCAGCAAGAAGAAAACATTTAGCAATTAGAAATAGCATTTAAACACATACCTCCAAACTAGCTTATTGGTGTTAATGTGACAGTAGGCTTTGACAGATGAGACCCCAGACCAGGTAACCGGGTTTGCTCAGCAAAGTTTTGACAGGGAGGCAACAGGTGGTTCCTGTGAGAAGCTGCTGGAAGCCTCCCCCAGGTCTGATGGAGCCAAAGCCAGTCAGCTCCAGGCTGCTGGCCAAGGCTGAGCCCAGCAGCACTGGTGGTGCCATAACTGGGATAACATATCTAGGGGACAGGCAGGAACTTCACAACAGAACCTTCAGCCAGAGAGAGGAGAGAGAAAAGAGAAAGCAGCAGCTCTGCAGACACTGAGGTCAGTGAGGAGGGAGGGGAAGGAGCTGCTCCAGGAGGTGCTCCAGGTGCCAGAGCAGAGATTCCCCTGTAGCCCCTGGTGCAGCCCATGGTGAGGCAGCTGTGCCCCTGCAGCCCAGGGCAGCCCATGGGGGCAGAGATCCACCAATAAACCTGGAGACAGGAGCATTGCACAGGGATGCTTCTTGTCTCCTGGGGATGCAATGCAGAGCCAAGCCAGCCCAAGCTGCTTCCATTCCCACCTGGAATCATTTGCACATCCACAGACATGCTCTGCCTCCACTCTTCACAGCATGGCGACTTCTCCAAATGTCCTTATCTGTACTTATGGCTGAACAAATATGCCAGTACTGCAAAGCTACAGGGGATCTCTTAGACCTGCAAACTGTAAGCCCCTGACAACTCACATGGATAAAATCCAAAAGGATAACATAGCCAACCAGTTGCTACCCCCAATTTTTTAATAATCTTTGAGCTACTGTCTCAATGTCTCTTAAGCACATGTATTTTCCTACTTCATTATCTGGCTTTGTGTCAGGTTCTTTTCTTGATGAATGTCATGGGGTCACCTATTTTATATACCAATACTGGCTACTAAAGTTATTCTTTGTGACCTGAGATTGTCTTAAGCTACCTTGGCCACTTAAAAGCCAATCTTTCCTGTTCTCCTTCACTTCATTCCCTTATTTTATGTTACATTTCTCTTAGGCCAGCATTAAATATTTAAAGCTTCTTGATATTTTTTTCATAAGATTTTTTTTTCTATTCTTGCTTTGTTTCTTCTCAACAGTAGGAAAAAACAATTTCCATCTGAATAGTCAAAGGATGCTCCTTTAGCCATGTAAACAATTGACAATGGTTGCAAACATAAAATATCTACAGACTACAAAACCCCCATCAAATAGTGTCTGGCATTTCAAAAAACCTCAAAGCCTCTTACTTGAAACCAAGTTAAAAATCTTGTATAACCACATACCATGAAGAAAAGCCAAGTTTACAATCTAAAGTTGCTCTCTTCAGAGAAGGCAATTCTTAGCAAAATTAATGACCAAGCTGTGCCTCACCACCCCCTTCTCCAAATACTGCAAAGAGAGCATTGCAAGATGTGTTTCTGGTACAGCTCTCAGGATCCATCAGTATGGAGCTCAGCAAAACCCCAGGCACTGCTGAGGGCACGCCAGGAGTTTGAGAACACAGAGCCTTCCTTCAGCCCTCTGACGATCCCTGGTGCCCAGGCAGCAGGCAGAGCCTGAGTTGAGCCCGTGCCGCAGCTCCGAGCTGCAGGGAACGAGGCACACCCGCCCCCAGGCGGGGAAGGTGCCCGTGCTGGATAAAAGGGCCCAGGGGCGCAGCCAAGGCTGTCTGGAAGCTTTGCCCCATGAATGGGGATGAAGAGGCAGTCAAATAATCACATCTTCTCCTGTGAACATGTGAACTGGTGTTCTGGCTTTGCCCCTCTCGCACAAAGCTTCCACGAGAAGCAGCAGGGGTCTAACAGCCTACAAAGCCTCAGCTTTAGCCTGAAACTCTCCCTGACAGGAGGGTAAAGTTTGAAACAGAAAATATAATTATTTCACCAGTCCTCTCTGTTCTTATAACTCCACTGCAGCCTAGCACAGCTCTGGCCACAGGCAGACAAATCTCCAGAACCTGAGGATTTTTCCTAATATACATTACAGGTCACTATATTGTTCCACTGCCACTTTTACCATCCCAAATTTACTTTGCTGAAAAGAACTTTCTCTGTTTGAGTATATATTTATTTCTATAAAGCTCGTGTTTTCTGAGGCAAAATGACTAAAATGGCCATCTTTGATGTACACTGCATTCCTACATCTAGAACTGAATTTTTCACGCAGTTATTTCTCAGCCCAATTCTGGCAGAGACTCCGGATTCAATGCAAAATAAACTCACAAGAAAAAGCCTACTTGCAGAGAACAGAATTAAAAAAAGGAATTTCATTGCTGGAGATCAGACCAATCTCCCTCTTTCCCAACAATGCAGGACCAGTAAGTTTCTAAAAAGGTTTTTCTCAAAACAATTATGAGATTAACTTGCAAAAATGGAGCACTGCATTCCAGGAATAAATCTGGGGCAAAAGCACTTAAAAACTCCTGGTAAATATATTATTATTAAGGATAAGAGAGTAATAATCTATGTTTTCACAGCAGATCTTGATACCCATTCAAGTGACAAATTAATTTAGTACCTCCTAAACTCATGCCAAACATGACTTTGACCCAAAAGTGGCTGCTGTGTGGACAAGATGTCACACAGATGTGTCACAGCAAAGCAGGGCCCTTTTCCCCATGAGCCCTGAACTGTGCCAGGCACTTTCCCTGAGCCCTGGCTGCAGACACGGCCACCATGGGCTGGGCACCTGGCATCAGTGTGTGCCATTTGTTTCCCTGAAATGGCACTGATGCAAACAAGTGAACAAAGTCAGATTGTTGGCCACCAGTTCTACCATACCCCTTGACTGTAAAATCACATTTTCCTGGTATGGACCAGGCTAGGTTTTAAACTGAAATTGAAAGCAATAAATCTCTGGCAATCAATTAAGGATGAGGGAAGGGGGGATACAATAATCCAGTTGTCAGCCAGGTTGTTCAGTCTGCAAGCATTCATTGGCAGAAGAAAGGTGAAAGTCATAAAATGAAGAGGGGAAAAAAAATAGGCTCCTGGGCTATTCAAGACAGAGACAGACACAGTGTGAGGGTTTCCAACAGAAAGATAACAGATCAAGACAGGGGATACAGATGCACACATGTTCTGCATCTCTCCCATAGATCTAGTTTAATAAAGCACAAATGATGATCATTTTTTTCTTTTTTTTATCTATTATTAGGTTTTTTCAAGTGTGTAAGTGTGTCTTAATCAAAAGAACAGTTCCATACAGCTCTTGACATCAAAGAAGAGCATTTCCAAAGCTATTACAGTATCAAAGTAATATTCTGTGCAGAATCTAAGGTGAACCATTGGAATAATCCTTCTGGGATAGAGATGAAAAAATGCTGCATTCAGTGTTGCCCAGAAGCATCCAAAGCAATCTATCAAAAAAAGACATAAAAATATTGGGCCACACTTACTTGATGCATGTACTCACCACTACTATTATTTTCCTCCATTTTCTCTTTGTCTGCTTAGCTACTAATCTTACCTTTGTCTGAAAGTTCCTGCTGTACATATGAAAGTACCAGAGCTGATTAGTGAGTCACAGGAGGAAACGACCTCTGATGTGCTTCAAATCCATGCACCTTTTATGTATTTGAATCACATTATGAAAAAAAAAAAAAGTGTTAAGGCAAAAATAGCATCATTGTAGCAGCACTAAGGTGAGAGTGCTGGACCTGAGCAATCCTTTTCATGTGCCCTTAACACATTTTCTGTGTGCTATTAGAGACTTCTCTTCTGCTTATTGAATATACATTTAAAGGTAAACTAAATTTAACTGGATAACCCATTTCAGTAAAAGACTTTGCTAAACTGAGCAAGCATTGATTTAATTATATGCCCTGTACAATACAGAGATTTCTGCCTTCAGCTGTGAGCGAAGCAGCAGCTTCCTTGCAGAAGAGATGGGCAGTCTGGTTGCTGCTGTGGTCAAGAGAACAGAGGGTGAGGGCAGAGGAAGAGAGAAGGTAAGGAGAAGTTACCAAACACAAAAAAGCTCTTCCATCTGACAACAGTAGTTAACTTGCTCCTTGAACTTAACATCTGGTAGCATTTCATCTTCTGAACACTTGTAAAACCTTATGGTACTTTAGACAGTGGGAGTTCCTCTCCAAAAGAAATTTTAACAGTACAAAGAGACCACAAAATCCATTTCTTACTGGGCATGGGGGTTTCTAATTCTCAACTCACAGCTTACTTCAAGAATACCCTTGAAGTTCTTCCTTTGCATAGTTTTTTGAGACCAGTTTTAGCATTAATTTTCAGCAGGGATAATATGCATATATGGAAAGGTTGCCTCTATATTCCTCATCATTAAGGATAAATGTGGGTATATACAGATATTTCTTCTCCTTAAGTGCCTAATAAGGCCAATATGGGAACCAGAGAAAACTTCATTGCTAACAAAATACATCTAAAATTAATATCCACAGAGGAAGATACAGTATTTTGTGAAACAATGGTTCCCACCTTTGAATATCCAATTGGCAGTGCCAAGGGCCTGTAGGGGGTAAGGAACAGCTTCCCATGTCCTGGAAGGGGGCACAGTGGCATGGATGCCTTCCTGCTGCCACAGGAGAGGGTGGCAGCGATGGTGTGGGATACTCTGCCCCCAGTGCAGGCAAACACATCCAAGGAAATGAAGCCAGTTAGAGGCTACCACATCCTAATTCCTTCTTCCCTCACAGTACTGCTACAGCTATGCTGGAAATGGAATTTGGGCTAAATGAAGACAGCAAAGATTGATAGTTTGGTATTAAATGAGCTCTAAAGGAACTCCACCACTGCCAATGTGCAAGCAGCACAGTGACCAAGAGTCACCCAGCCACAAAGACCAACACATCCATTGTGGGCTGTAGGAACTGTTTGAAACCAAGCTTCACTCACAACACAAATGTAACAAAATCCCTTTACAAGGGTTTCTTTCTGACACATTTGTCTATTGTTGCATGATGGCTGTCCTCAATACATGGAATTAACACCTGCTCCTTTTGGGAAAGATTATTTTCAAAAAGCAAAGGATGTGATTAAGTGAGGATGCCTTGCTGACTACTAAGTCTCTGGAACAGCAGTGCACTCTGCATTTGCCTCTCTAAATCAGCAGCACCCAAAGCATGAAACAAGCCTGTGATCATAAGAAAAATGCAATCCCAACCTGCTGTGACCCAAAATGCAATGGTTTTGCCTCAGTCTATGAGACAGCATGTAATAAAGAGCAAACCTGGAATGAATACTAAGCTTTGCATAAACACTACTGCAATTAAAATAGGGTTGAAGTACTTGCAAATACTACAGATTCATTAAGAACCATCAAATTGGAGAAAACTGTGAGGAATTTCAAAATTCATTTATCAAAAGGAAAAAAAGAGCAACATATACCAGAAGAAAGAAATATTTTTCACTATGGTCAAACATAAGATAATGCATTATAGAAAAAATAATGGAAAGTAGAATTCTTTTCCTTCCAAATTAAGTTTGTTCCAAAATTTATTTTAAAGTAACTGTAGAAGTAGACACACCTGAAGACAGATCTTTAAAAATATTACACTCCTATATCAGATGAGGAAAGTTCCAAAATAAAGGAACCAGACAGCAATTTTAGCAATGCAGATGCAATCTGGAAGACATAGATTCTGAACAAGCTCAAGTACATAACGCTGTGCTGAATCCAAAAGTAGGGCAGGAGGAAAAGTCAGGAGAGAAAGTTACCACACCAACTTTTGGAGGAACATTTGCAAGAACTCACAGTCAAACCCATCCTTCAGCATTTTCTACCCTTACTACACAAAGGAAATCCTGCTTCTCAGCTGGGCCTCTCCTTTTCCTCAACATCCTAACTGTATTTTCCTTAATTTGAAGTTTCATTTGAAGAAACCTCCCAGTGTGACCATTCCCGAGGCGCTCTGGCAGTCCCACTCCCAAGGCCGGGGCCCCTCAGGGCGGGCGGCTCAGGGAGCGACGGGCCCCGTTCGGTTCCCGCACTCCTCACCCGCTCCGGCCCTTGCAGTGCCTCAGCCTCCTTCCATAACGCCATTCATTCACGGCACAACCACACAGAAACAGCCCCAGCTGGGGAGGGACCCCCGGGATTTTATCCCCTCACAGCCCAAAGGCGGGAGAGTTTCGCTTTTCCTCCTCACGCCTGGGCTCCGGCCCTGTCTCCCTCACCTGGCTGCGCCGCCTCTCCGTGCCCTTTGTTATGCAAAGGCTCGGCAGATCCCGGCCTCTCATCTGTGCTCCCACACAGAGACCAACCTGCATCCCAACACGCATCCCAAACTGCATCCCAACACACATCCCAGCCTGCATGCCAGGCTGAGTTACCTGCACCAGGTGTGTCCCTCAGCCGAGCAGAGCCCGGAGGGGAAGGCACAGCCCTGCCCGGGAGCACCAGGCTGCTCTCGGCAGGATTCACCACCCTGCGTTTGCCCCTTACTCGTGCCCCTGCACACACACACGGGAAGAATATGCTGGACAAACACAGGCTGCTCTTCCATCTCATCCTGTTAGCACCAATGTCTTGTGATGGATTTCATACAGCTTTTATAGAGCTAAAAGTTCAGGAGAAAACAGATAATTTGAGGTAGAAATTTCTTAAGTATTTGTCACCATGCTGCCCTAGAGGGATCAAAAATCAAGAAACATGCTCATAGACAACTCCCCATTAAATCCATGCATAAGCATTTGTACTTTTGAAAAACTGGACAAATGATTGAGGTATGGCTCTGCCTGAAACAAAAAAATTAATAATCCCACTTGGCCAAAAGCCAAGCAATCCCTATGAAACTGCAGCAAAGAGAACAATTCTTCAGAGCAGGCTATATGCTTATATACTTACTGTATTTAGCACAGGCTGTAACATTAAAGATCATTATTTACATTTTTACTATTTTTAATGGGGTCTTATTTGCACTACAGAGAGCAAAAAGAATCTAAAGAAAAGTGAAATTACACATGGAGCTATTTATTACAGGTAAAATGTGTTCCTTGCTCATTTACAACACCTCAAACATGGTGTTGGTAGAATACCACAAGAAACTGCAACATTCTGGGGAAAAGATGGATGAAGGCAGTTCTAGAAAAAGATTTCTATCTTATGGAAGATGTCCCTTTTTTGCCTGCATATTTGAGAGACTCGTGTATTCTCTTATTTCCTCTGCCTCACTTGTCTACAAGATGACAAGTGATGCCCAACTACTTTGGCATATCATATTGCATTGTGTCATTCCACCACCTGCCAATGCCAGTGGCCCATCAAGCCTGAAAAATCAAAAGCAGCAATTTGTTAGAAACTGGGAAAAGGAAAAAAACCCCACCAGCCCACCACATTTTAAGCCAAAAATAGAAACATTCATTTTGTATTAGTAAATAGACCGTGAAATATTGATCCACAAAACTAAGGGAGCATGAGTAATGTATCAATCTCTTAAGCAGATTCAAGGATTTAGAAGCATTTCAGTATTTGTGTATTGGTAGCTATATAGAAGACAACATCTATCTCAGATCAAATATGATTCTGCAAAATACTGCTGCTCTTTATAGTTTCCTTTAAGGGCAGCAAACCTTGTGATGAAAGAAAAGCTAAAGAAACTACATGTTCTAATAAAAATATTATTATGGAACAATAACCAAACATGCAGTTATCTTTCCTGGCAACAGAAAAAGGCAGTGCTATTAAAAAAAACCAGTCTGCGTGGATCCTCATTTGTTCTTAAAGATTAGTTCTGAATCAAAGAGAAGTACATTTGTTATAGAAGCACAGAAAAATCCTTCTTTTTTATACAGTCACATTTATCAACAAAATCATCTCTTAGGAAAAAAGAAATCACTGTTTGCTTTGCTCCGCAGTGAGTCTTAATGGAGACAATACAGACAGAGGAAACAGCAAGTTTACCAGTACTAGCCAAATTATAGCAATTATTTTGAAAGGTGCTATCCTCTGGGTAATTGTTTTGTTCCTTGTAATGCTGCACAAATACTCTTCACAAGAGTGTTTGCATAAAATCCAATCCCACACTGTCCTGGAGCACAACTTGAGATCTTCACTCAGGCAAATTTTCAAAATCCTCCATACTGTGGCCTCTCAATTTTCTCAACAGCTGCCATGTGCAAATTGTTTGGTGATCATCCTTTGTGCTCAGCTGAGCTAACAAAGCCTGCCCAGAGGCTCCTAGCCCAGCTTCTACGGGACTCTGGCAAAGCAGTTTGCAATGTTGCCAGATTCCCAGAATGGAAATTGATTTTTGTGTCCCACTAGAGAGATGGGGAAGGGAATGACCAAAGCCATCTCACCCTCAAATCACGGCAGAGGTGGTGAGAAAACAAGCACAAAATTAGTGGAGAATAAGAAAAGGTTACCAATGCAGGTGCTGTGAAAAGGGTGTGACATGGAAAGAGAAGATTCCCAAAGCACAGGGTGGAGCAAAGCTAAGGGCAAAATGCAGAACCACCAGCTAAGCACGGTGTCAAATGCAGGATCCCACAGAATCTGGGAATGCTAAAAAAGGCCAGAAGCACTGTAGGAACTGGCTCCACTCCAGAAAGAGCAGGGACCAGGACTCCTGCTCACTCAGACAATTTGCTGTGAAGTGTTCTGCCTGTTAACATCTGTGTGGAACATGATGGAAGCCTGCACTGTGCAAGTTGCACACAAAAATGAAATGGAAAGTGAGACATAATTAGAGTCAAACTGTACAACACAGGTCATTAGGGTTAAAGTGTGCCATGTTTTTCCATACTGAGCAGCAGATCAACCTTTCCAATGACAGACATATGATTTTCTCAGATACCCAGTTTAAAAGCATCTGCCACACCCACATCCACATAACAAATGCTCAGTACACGTGAATAATCAAGTCCCTTGATGGAGTTCAAGGGAACAGGTATTCCTGTGCCACACACCTCAATGACCCAGGCAGCATTTCCCTGCCTGCAGGACAGCCCGTGGCCAGGCAGGAGCCCGGCAGAGGCTGCACAAGCTTGGCTGCTGGAGGGGGAGCTCATCCCACAGCCTGCCCTGGACCCGGCCTCTCCCTCCTTCAGGGGTCAGTGTCTGGTAGGAAATTGTCACACTGACAGTGCAGATGGACAGACCTACTGGATCTTAACTCTGGGCAGACTGAACTACCACTTTTACTCATTTACAAACTGAACAAAATGCCACCCAAGCTGGAACACTGAAGGGACAATATTAATTCATGCAAGCACGATCTGTTAAGAGTTTGATAATTTTTAACAAACATGGCAACAAAAAGTAGTCCTGAGACTATGACAACATAGTTTTCATATGGCAATTATATAACTAATTTCAAAAGAGGAATGTATATGTTTCCTATTTATGTTCTGGAGCAGAGCAAAAATTATTCTGAAATACCTCCAGCAGTCTGTGTTCATTTTAGGGAACATGTAAATTACTTTAAGGGAATAATACATCTCCAAGGACATTTTAATGGATTAAATGTCAGGAATGAAATACTGCATTTCAACTTAGCTAGGACCTTAAAGAATGAGTATAAAGACAATTATTGAGAGGTCTGAAGAACACGATTGATTTCTTGCAATTTAAACTCTGAGGCACTTCATGCACTCAAACGGAATTTCTATTTCAAGCTTTCATTACATAAAACTATGAAGTATGTAAAGATATAATGCCGACAATATTTTAAAGTTTATGAGAGAACTGCAGAGTGTCTGATTTAAAAGGAAGTTGTGTTTTAGGACTGCATTTTAAGCACAGAATTTTATGCTCAATTACCGTGAAATAAATTACCATCATGATCTACTTTCTTTTTCTAGTTCTCTTAGCAGTAGCTTGATGGTCCTATAGAAAGCCAGAAATTCAATATCATGAGGAAATAAAAGGGCCAAATTCCAACAAGAGCCCCATAAAGCAAGAAGTTTTACATTTGGAAGGTGCTTTGCTGCAGGCAAATGGCTGCCAGCATTCCAAATCAAGCTGTGAGGCAACACACTGCAGATGTACCTGTGCTCAGTACAGAAAATATTCTCACACGGGCACACCACTTAAGTTACAATGGGATTCTGATCATTATAAGGGCACTTGGATACTACTCTTACTTAAAAAAATATCATACTGTGTCTAATTTAACTTTCATACAGAAAAAGAAATATAAATTAATTGCAAAACATGCACAAAATTCTCATACCACCCTGTGTCAGAATGCAGAGTGTATGTGTAAGTTGCCTTTTATAAAACCTGTGACAGTTTTTAGAGCTATCAGTGCTGTTTAAAGAAAACATCCAAGACTGAAGGCAACAATAAATGGGAAGAATATGGTACCTATGAGAAGTAATATGTTCAATTTCATGGATATTAGCTGAACATCTATCTGTTTCTATCCATTTGGGACCATTGTCATCAACATGTGCACTCTGAGAAAAAAAAATAAAGCAATTCCCCAATAAAATATAGTTTTATAAATAGATTGCTTACCATCATAAACACTTACTGAGCAGGCAGAACTTTTTTTAAAAAGCATTTTAGCTCAAAACCATCACCACCCTTTTGTATCATTACTGCTGTAAAGATGACAGCTTTCCAGTTATTGCACTGGTGTAGTTTCACAAGGTCTTCTTGGGATTTGTGACATTGTGAGGGATGGCCCAGGTTACAGCAAGAGAACACCAGTAACAGATAAGGGTCACCCACACGATCCCCTGCCCTTCTGCTTGAGCTGACAATTGACAGTGAACTGCCCACTGCTTCTCCAAACTCCAGGCAAGTGGGTCATTCCTTCCAAGTGGTTATCCCCAGGGAGGAGCAGGAGCTGGGGGAGGAAAGGCAGCAGCCCAGAGGCCCCGTGCTGGCTGCTGGATCAATGGGCAGTGTCAGCAGGCTCCCAGTTAATGATGCTGGAGCCAGCGCCAGCCTCGCTCCGGGCCAGGCTTACCACAGGTACCCACACACAGGGCACAGGGCTCTGGAAAAGCCAAGTAATTGCCTCATTTTGCACTATGAGGAGGTTTTTGTTAAAGGCATACACCTTGCATTTTATGTTCCTGGGATCAGCCCTTAGATTGGAACAAAGAAAAGATGTTCACATTCACAACAGTGCCATGTGACAGCCAAGGGCAGCCAACAGCGTCTGTGTGACTGCAGACCCACTTACAAAGGTTTGCTACAAGGAAGAATGCAGTGTTTTGTAAGCCTTGCTTATGTGTGTGAAAATGTATATAAGTTACACATTTATGGAACAATTTTTATTATCGTTTTAAGGAGAGAAGTGTTTGGCAAACACACAAAACCCACCAAAAAATAACAACCAACAACAAAAAAAACACACCACAGGAAAATACAACCACAAAACAGGGGAACCCTTGCCCTGTTCCGTGATAAAAGGATGGAGCAGTTGAAGTCACCTCTGTATCCATGTATGCTCTGGAGTGGAACAACTGAATTATGGAAATGGGATAACTGTACAAGGTTCTTCAAATAACTGACTTATTATTATTGGATGTTCCATGCAAACTACCAACAAAAACTCTCCCACTCGAGGCAAGAGTGTTCAGCCAGGTTCTGTTTCAGCCCCAAACATGCAGTCCAGACCTCTCAGCTAAAGGAGAAAGGACAAGGAACCTTTCCTTTGAATTCAGCCCAGTGCATCCTGCAGCTGGAGGCCCCCATATTCCCAAAGCCTGTCTCAGAGGCCACAACACTAAAAACACTCTCCACAGTAATAATATTTTAGGATCCCTTTCTACCCTGCCAACTCAATCAAAGTTTTTAAGGTAGTCCTCATAAAATTGTCTTATGCCTATCTAGCAGCGCTTCTGCCTTCCAGCCATAGGCAGCAATATTTTAACCACTCGCCCCAGACTCAAGCAAGACATCCATCTTTGGAGGTTGAAATCAGTGCAACTCCATTGTCCACACTTCCGGAAAACTCTTTGCCAGTAAGGAAAAGTACAGCAAGAAGAATTTTACTCCTAATATGTCACATCATGCAAAAATCAGAATCTAAAATAATGACTTGTTCCAGAATAAGGAACAAAAATTATCATTGATAAAAACGCATACTGGATTTAAAAGCAATTAAAAAGTTAAAAATGCACACCCAATTTGGTAATTACCTTCTCAAATATTCTCCCACAAGTGTAAAAGCTCTAAATCATCTGCCACTTCTTTTATTTTTTTTAACCTTTGAGCACTTTTTCAAAAGTGTTCAAAAAAGAATTACAGACAGCCACCACCACCCTCCTGCCAGACTGGTAACTGTTAAATGATATTTTATAACATCAATAAATTATTCTTAATTTACAGAAATTGTTTCCTCAAAGAACTTGACAGATTTGAAACTGAATCTGTTTGTCATAATCTTCATTTCCTCCCAAGAAGTTTGTTGTTAGAAGTTTCAAGTTCTCATTTAATACAGGGCAAAATTTACCAAAAACAAAACAACGTACTGCTCTGAAATCAGACCCTGCTCCAGTAATTTTCCTCCTCAAATTTCAATTTTGATGAATCTCTCCAAGCAAGTTTCCACCAACACTCGAGTTTAAAGTAAGGTTCCCATAACCAGCAGTGATCTGACACCTGCTGGCTTCATCCTCTTCCCATCCCATCCCAGTGCTAAGCTCCCTTCCCCACCCAGGCTCCAGAAAACAGAAGCAGAGTTATCTTCAGGATCCCAGCTTCCCTGCTCCACCATGGTGGGCACAACTACAATCTGCCAGGAAACATTTAACAGATTTGAAAGGTAACAATTGAGAAAATCCAGGCCATAAATATGACAGTACATTTGTATCAAATTTTACTGCCAAAAGTTTTATTTTACACTCGAGTTGCAAATGAATATGGTGTACACATCATACAGGAGCAGAAGTACTACATGAACATACTTGTTAGCAATAACAAATCTTCAGAAAATAAAACATCCTAAGTTCTCTCTTTGTCCCAATACCTGACTTACCTTTTTGCAATATAAAAACATTTGAGGAGTGGCAGAAGAACAAAGAATGGCCACAACACACGAGGCAAACAAGGTTTACAGCACTGGAGGCACTGGAGCAGGCTGCCCACAGAAGCTGCTCAGCTACCCTCCCTTGAGGGTTTCTAGATCTTGCTGAAGCCTGAAGCCCTGCTCTGAATTCAGCACTGACTCAGCTCTCAGCAGGAAGCTGGACTAGAGACTTCTCTCAATGTCTATTCCAATGTGAATTATCATAAAATTTGATTCAAGCACAATCAGCAGCCAAATACAAACAAATCAACGAATGCCTCCTGTTTTCCCCACTCCCAACAAAAAAAACAACACTCATCTTTAATGAATCATCTTTACAACAGTCCAGCATGACTGAAATCAAAGGAACAAGCAGCAAATTAAGTCTACTGAAGAAGACCAACACCACATTAAAAGGCTTTTGCATAATTTAAAATTCTTTTTGTAACAGCAAACACAGATTTTTTTAAATTGCTCTTTACACATTTGCAATTATCAGCCATATAACAATACCAAATACATTCCTAGTCATCTTGAACTAGGAGATTTCCTGTCCACACTGAGAAAATTTCTATTGGCCCTTGATACACTGGCAATGCCATATTCCCTGCAAGTGTTCCAGGGAAGCCAGAGAAACAGGGACTGGGAGGTGGAAAGGAAGTAAGGAATCTCAAAACATCTGTTTTACCCTGGGGACCATTTCTCCTCCTAGTTGAGACCTCTATCTATTGCTAGGGTTTAAATGAAAAGCAAGTGAAACTATCAGGAAGGACTCAATAACTTCCTATTTTTAATTCCATGCGACAGAAAATTGCAATTAGACAAAAGAAGTAAGGCCAACACCCACCACTAAGGCAGCTGTAGAAGAACTAACTGCACAATGTGATACAGACAGGCAACAAGGAATAAATACAAAACCTGAAAAGTAATAGAATTTTTTTGTCCCTGCAAACAACTGATCCTCTAAAACAAGAGAATTACCTTGGTGTAAATAAAAAGTCAACAAATGTGTGTATACCTACACCAAATGTAACATTCAGTTCTATAACCCCCAGTTCCGAAACAGAAAACTTTTCAGTTTTACAGAGATTTTCATTTCTCAATCTGTTCCAACTCTACAGTACTGAAATAAGATCAGATTTGTGGGATTCAGATCTCTTCAAAACACAAAACAAGTAGTAATTTGGTGGAGTTCCTTCTTCAGCACACAAAACAGTGAAAGCCCAATGACAGTTTAGTCCTGTCAATTTTGATACTTCGAAGGGAGAAAAGAAACGAAAATGACACAGAGGTTAAATCAGTGAAGATAAAAGATAAGAAAGAACAGATAGTGAAGAGGGCTGGATTCTGATACATCTAACTCTGAGACATTTGATACGCAGGCATGGGAGAAGTGCCAGAGATAGAAAGGTTGTGGCCTTGGAAAACAGGCAAGTAAAATTGTCAGGGATGTTCGAAAATAGTCTAGAGGGAGTCAGAAATAAAAATTAGATCTTTGAATCTGAACAGGTCTGAGGTTGGCTGGATCCTAAAGGAATAATCTGGAGATAGAACCATGGGAGAACCAGACTAGGGGGAAGAAGCACTGGATTTTTGGGGCCTTCAAATGAAGTGTAACATTAAAAAAAATCCAAAAACAAACTGGAGAGAGGGTGTTTAGGTACATGAAATCAGATGAGAGGGAGAAAAAAGGACAAAGTATTAAAAACCAGAAACAGTTATGATGAAGGTACCTCCACTAAAGATAGATGAAAAGAGAAACTTGGTTGCTACTGAAGGAAGTCCTTCAATGAAAGAAACAAGAGGCATAAAAGATACAGAAATAAAAGGGGCAAATCTGCAAAGTTAAGAGGCAGAGAAGCTCAGCTCAGAAACAGATCCTGAGAACAAAAACAGCTTTGAAAAGGATCTTGTCATGCAACAAAATCAGGACTGAAGATTTTGTATCAAGAATGAATGGAGAATGAATATGAACAGCAGATCTGCAAGCAAGCTCAACAAGAAAACAAAAGGTGAGATAAAAGTGGTTTAAAAGTCCATTTGGAAAGGGCATTGAAGCAGGTAAGGCAAAGCTGAGTCCAAAGCTGTGTTGTGCTGACACACTCTTCAGATATTCAGAAAGGCTGGAATGGAAATTAAGAAATTATGAGAGAGTATGTCTGGAGGGAGGAATGGAGACAGGGCAGTGTGAGAAGCAGCCAAAGAAACCATGTACAGAGAAGCAGATAGAGATAAAAATAAAGACCAGTGAGCAAAAAGAAGTGAGGCCAATGAAGGAAGGAGGTAGCAGTGAAGACAAAGGAGTCAAAAAGGTTAATAGACTGGAGATCCCAAAAGGAGTGAGTGACAGGGTATAGAAGAGAGAAAGACAGATAAGCTGAAAGAGAGCAGGTAGTGATCAGAGAAAGGGAATTTAGAAATGAGAGATAATAAAGTGAACAGTATTTAGCAAAGACAAGGTCATGGGAATGATTGAGGCAGTAAGAAAATCTATCTAAAACTAGAAATCACAGGCATTGGGCTGGAAAAACAGAATGAAGAACAAAGGATTAAAGTACTGATCAGGGGAAAGGAACTGGCCTTGCCCATGGGGAGGGATGAAATTTGAAAACACTGAAATGGGCTGAGTTTAGCAAATACACAAAGAAAGAGGCAAACTAATGACCACCAGGAAAACTAGACAGAGAACTTCAAACCAGGAAGAGGGTAAGGCTCACAACAGGACTAATAAAGCAGAAGCCAGGGGTCACAGAACTTTAGTGGTGAATATGAATGGAAAATACTTTTTAAAAAGCATCAGAGAAGGGAATAAAGTTTAAAAAACAACTCTAAACATCTATATTTGAGTAACATTCAAAAACATAAGTAGCACTCCACCAAACAGGGTCCACAACTCTATTTCCCTCCTTGCCAGAAAGATTTACTCACTCACATCAAACCAGAAATCAGAAATTCAAAAGGCCACTGCCAACACTACCACTGGCTAGATAATTTGGAGATATGGCTGGGTTGGGAAAATTTTGACTGTTGAAGTAGATAAAGACTATTAAAGACTATTAAAAATTATGAAAAAGCAGTGAGTTGACCTCTGCCATCCAGCACCTTTATGTCTTCACAAAACAAGACCAGAAGGCCTTCACTGGCTCTCCTTCACACCACCTCCTGCTCCTACAGCTCACACAGCCAATGCAGCATTCACCAACACTCCAACTCAGCTCCTAAGAGTCTCACCACACTGTGTAACAGCAAAGATAAGAGATTAAGCAGACAGATTGCTGCAGACAAACATCACTGCGATTTTGGGTCCCATTCAGAGTTATCTGAGAACCACTGGCATAAAAGTTCTTCTCCACTTCCAAGCCTCTGTCAAGAATTTCACTCTATAGCTTTCTTAATCATGAGCATGAATAAAACACCAGCCTTCTCAGACACTTCTAATACTGCATTTCATCTTCTGCTATACTGGCATGTTTTTAAAGTTTCTGCTCATTACAAAAAGACAACACACTTCTATTGCCTGCTCATACAATTGGGAGCTGGATCATTAGGAGTGCAACAAAACAGGGGAAAAAACCCAAATTATTCCCTGCTACCAAACCAGTGACACACAGAGAGTATAAAAAGTGAGCTGGCACATCATTTCTATCTACCCTACTGATTACTGTTTATTCACGTGTGTAGATGTGGTTCATTCAAAATTACTGAAATTACATAAGAACCAGCTGAAATATAAACAAGAGCTCACAGGACAGGGCTGAGGCCATAACGGGAGCTCTTTGTTATTTTGTTGCTTTATCACATATTTTAGTATTGAAAATTATTTTAAATTCATCTTAAAATTTTAGTTTAAAATACACAATATATTGGATGTAGTATTTTTAGACAATCTTTTAACAAATAATACAAAAATGAATTTTTTTTAGCGCACTATCTTTTGTTACAGTCGAGAAATCTCACCTAGAATCAGCTACTGGAAGTAGCAAGTTGCCCACACGATAAGCAGCATCAACTGTAACATACATATATATCGCTAAAAAAGAAAAGTTTGAAAAATATCATAGAAACACTATAATTTCTACATTACATTTAGTATCTGTATGTTTTATTTCTATTGGACTACTGCATAGCAGGGGAGCTTTTGAGACAAAGGGATTTTATGCAATGTCATTCAAAGCACAAAAAGTTCACTCCTGACACAAGTTATTAATGCAGCATTATTGAAATAAAAGGAGGAGCTGGTCAGACATTTTGGGTAGAAATGTAACATTTTTTCTTTACAGAAAATAAACACATAATGCCATAGCTTAAAATAAATAGTACCAAATGTTATCATCAACATATGAAAGATAGGATGGTGGCTTAGTAAAGAAAATATTTTTTAAGCACATACCATACATTGGAGTGTTATAACAAGACTTATCATTTTCATGTTACTAAGTATTTTACTTTAGGGAGAGATTCTACAATCCTCACTTATATAAACAGTTCTATTAACTCACACTGGCTTTTTTTTAATTACAGAGTTTGGTACTAAAGTCAGGTGCGCCATTCATTTCACAGATTTTAAGTCAGGAACAACTATTTCTTTTCCTCAGCAAAATATTTAATCATAAATACTAAAAAAAACTCCACGTTGCTAAAAAAATGTAAATGCTTAAGTATGCACATTTGCTAACTCTTAACTCATGATTCTTTTACTCAACATATCCTTCCAGGGGAGGGATATCTATCAGCAGTTTCTGGCAGGAACAGTTCAATACTTTATGCATAATATTAGATACAAATAGCCTGCACTACATTTGGGGGCTTTTTGGTGATTTTTAAATGTTCTAGCACATTTCAGAAAAAAAAATATTTGAGTACTTGTGCATATTAAGAACTAATTCTGTGCGTCAAGCAAATATTGTGCTGCCTTTTTCAATACAAAGCATTTTGTTCTATGACATGTGAAACATTGTTACAGAATACAATCATCATGTTTTAAATTATATAACCACTTAATAAATGAAAACAAATCTAGAGCTTGCTAAACACAAACCAAAATTTCTCAAATACTTCTTTCCAACAAACTGTTCCACTGAAGTTCTATAAGGTTAAGTGCACACAGAAGTGAGAAATGAAACTACAGTTTCATACAATTTGCCTACAAAACCTGGAACTAAAAATTATTAAAAAAGTATGTATTAAGATAAGCTGATGATCTGCCACATACCATCTAAAAATGTCCCCCCCCCCTTTTTTTTTTCCAAACACAATTTTCATAGTATTTGTAGTTTTAAAAAATACAAACCTGAAAACAACCCTGACCCCTCCCTCGAACATAAACTCCACGGGATTTTTTTTATTCTTTGAGCATTATATCAAATAAAAATTACAGCTGCACAGAGAAATGAAGTAGCAAAAAAAAGAAAATCAGAATGCAGGGATGTGACCGCATCTAGAACCTACATACATATGTACATACTTCTGCTTTTATTTGAACTAACTTTTTACCCACATAAAGAAAAAGACTTAACTGACACTAACAGCTCCCTAGCTGCTATCACTGATAATAATTACCTTTTGATAGTTCTGTAAAAAAAAGTTCAGTCTCGAAACTCAAGGAATTTCATTTCACTCTCCATTTTTACCACATTTAAAAACAAGACACATTCCTTCCTTAACAATGAAAATATTATATAAGCATACCCCAAAAGGCACTGAGGTCTAACAAAAATATTCAGCATTTCCTTTTAAACTAATATAGTATCTGTAAGATAGTTTGCATATATAATTATTTTCCAAATTAAGGCATGGCAACTTTCTCTTAAACATAAAAGCTAAAATCTATTTCTGCTAAATATAAAACTACATCTCAGGATATAGTATACAAAGATCATACATTTATATAGAATACATTTTGTGTTATACTAGACTATTATATCTTTGCCAAAACATTTCAGTATTTAGAAAAAAAAATTAAATTTAAATATACTGTAAGGTCACTCAAATAATTTTAAACACAAAAATCTACAAACAGTGACATATACACAAGCAGTTGGGAAATTGTAACTTAAAGATCACATCTCTTTTAATCAGACCTGCTCAAAGGACAGCCACAAAAGAACCCTATTGGCTACAAGAAGCATCTGCATGTTTTTAAGACTGAACTATGCAGACTCCCATTGCCCCAGGGCAGTGCTGCACAAGTCTATTGAAAACGACCCGATTGCTGAATCAACACCTTAAATTTTCCCAGAAAACCTCCAACAAATGTTTTGTGTATTAAGAGAGACTAACGAAACAAAAGGGGACGTTACAAAAATTTCAGCATGACAATTTTTCCCGAAGTTATTTTTCCATTGCATTTGGCAAGCAGAGAACTAATTCTATTCCTTGTCTATCTTACAGTAAGAACTGCAAACTACAATTCAATATAAAATACAATAAGTTCCTGTAATAATTATGTTCCTATTGGAACACAGATTAAAAAAGTTAACTGTGCTGATTCATACTTTCCATAAATTACTAAAAAGGTGAGCGATTCAGACATTTTGCTTCTTGATAATAAGCCTAATATCTGTATCATGTGCAAAAGTGCAACTGTGTTTTAGAACTGAAGCCCAACTGAATACAATTTTGTTATTACAGAAAGTATACTTGAACCCACTAACATGGAAACAGCGGTTCACAGCATCTTAAAATTTTACATATTTAAACCTGTTGTATGACTGCAAGTTAGTAAAAAATACAAAACCCAGAAATGAACAGAAAACAGCAAAGCTTGTATATAAATTGGTTTACAATTCAAAGCACAACAGTAAGCTTCAAATAATTACATTAGTGTAGGACACACAGGGAGGTGGGATGATTTATTGCAAGCTCTTGGTTCTGGCTGCTCCTTTTGGGGCTCGCAGGCAGTTCAGCTGCTGGCGGTGTGTGCGTGCATGCGCTTCGCCACATCGTACACGTAGGTGACGTCTGGGCGCTTCTCCGGATCCGGGTTGATGCACATATTCACTAATTGTCGCAGCTACGAGAGGAGAGAACATGACAGGAGCGTTGGCCTTCTTACAAGCAGGATTTGTGCATTATCAAATTCAAATTAAGAGAAGTGGCAACAATGAGGCAAACGGCGATTCTGCACAAGCACACGGGCAGCGCTCCCTCTCCGCTCACACGCTGCCTTATGCAAACACCTATGCAACACACTCCCCTGATTTCTGCACTTTGCACCGCTGGCCAGAAAAACTGATGAGCAAATTCAAGTTCTAATCCTTTCAACATACAACTTTAGACATGCATTTAGTCCAGTCCCACATAATTTATAGGAAATTCCCCGTGTTTCTGGAGGGTTGTGCCTGCAAAGCCCAGAAGACTGAAAGGAGCACAGAGCAAAGGTAAACGAGGGCTGCTTTGCTCATTTGGTCCCCATACAGGAGTTAGCCAGCAATAAATGGCATTTCTGCCTGACAGGGCCCAACAAACAAAAGGCAGTGGTGCTCCATCTAACACACAGTTAACCCCCAGAACCTCCTGCTCTCAGGAGCTACCAATACACACACACTCAATTCAGCTACTGAACAAATTAAACCCACTGAGGGTTACCTGCTACAAGGACTCCACCCTTGAGGAAATATCTGAACATAAAAGTGGAAGCTGAGAAAGTATTGTGGGCAAGTACCATATTATGCTGGCCCTGTTACTCCACTTGTCCACTGCTGAAGACATGATACTGGAATAAATAAGCTTTGGGCTACATCCTGATATGTATCCTTAGGATTAGATTGTTTATAGTGTTCTTCATGTAAAGAAGCACAGAATTAACAAATATTCACAAAAGCCTCTATCTGGGAATAAAAAATCACTATGACTAGAAAATTCCATGTTTCCAGAAGCACCATAACCTTTAGGGTATTTTTAGTAGACATATTCAGCATAAGCAATCCAAAAGAGCTTCCACAGCACCTCCATTCCCTACACAAACAGTCAGGACATTTGCAGGCTTTTCTCCCTCCACTGATATGCCTAAAAATTTATGACATTACAACTTCATATATTGTATGGATAACCTTCTGATAGGGCATCTATTTCAAATTGTGTGAATCTCCTAACCATTTTGCAATGTGGAACATACCTTTTTCACACTGACTTACTAAAATGTTCACAGTGCTATGCAATAACAATTTAACCAACTCTGAAGATTTTTCTTTAAGCTTTTAAATAGCTTTGCCAAATCCTCCTGGACCTCCTTATAACATTGGAGAGGGAGGAGGAGGAGGACACTCCAACAAACACATTGTGATCCAGTCTTCTATGGAAATAGATCAAATTTAGTTTGGTCTCCCAGTCCATACTACTAGGTAGGATTATTGCAAAAAATCTGTAATTATTGCAACCAACACTAAGTGACCTCATCACCCTCATTATTCAAAAGTAACACAGGCTGTCTCTTTAAACCTGCCATTGGAGAGTTCCCTTCCTGCTTTTTAGAAAAAGAACAAGAAGGATTTTAAATTATAATTATACTCCTTTCACTTTTCTGAAGATTAATTTAAATGCACAGGAATAGGAATTCTGGAAGTTAAGGAAGAAGCACTGCATACCACTCTATAAAGCTTTGTCCATTAGCCCTTCCAGATAAACTGTACATAATCTACAGAATTTTTGTATTCAACAATATAAAACCTATGTCACTAGACATTCCATTCTTTAGCAAGAAGAGCTTAATATTTAAAAATGAGCTAGTTCTGAAGATAGTGGTCAGATTACCGGATTGAAAAGAAATGTATTAAATCAAAATAATCTGTAACAGACTGGCTATTTGCATTTTAAATACATTAAGTATATTCTGACTAATGGAGTTATAAAAGCCATCATATTGCTTCTGGCAGTCAATAAATAAAATACAATGCCAGTGGCAATAAAAACTATTAGCCTGCAATAACTCCCAAACATTTGAAGAACAGAATGCTGGAAATCATTAGCTACTGTAAGAAATAATAATTGCCAGCATGTAATACCAACATGCAAGCCAAACAATCTCCTGCAGGAGAAGCAGGTGGGACACAGGGTAAGCAGGAGGCACAGTGTTAAGCAGAGATGAGCAGCTTGCCATGCAACACCTCAGCCAGCCTGCACAGAAAACAGGAAAGACTGAAGAACATCCAACACCATCAAGCCTGAAATTAGAGTCAAATAAGCAAACATTTTGTGAAAAGAATACAGGTATAATTTATCTGCAAAATACATCTAATCCTGAATGTACACGTTTCTCTGTGAAGACTTCCATCTGTTCAACAGAACTGCACAGAGTGAACAGTCTTCATAAAGGACTTTGAAGGGTTAAAACCCACAAAGCCAGCATCAGAGGGGAAGCAGAGTGGTTTTTCTCTTTTTTTCTAGCTGTTTATCAATACTGTTTGCAGAGCAGCAGAAATAGATCTTCAAGAAATTTACCTGTTGAGCACTTGAGAAGCCTTGCCACAGACCTCTTTAAATGGCAGTCACTGCAATTACTGCAGAATCTCTATGCCCCTCTTCCCTTGGCAGGTCCAGAATCTCACTGGTAAGGCAGGAATGCTGAGCTGACCATGCCTGGGACACTGCACAACAATAGTGCAGATTCCTGAGTAATTTCAAAATCCTTGAGCTCTTTCGTGCCTTGTAACTGAACAGCAAACCCTTGGAAGAAGGTGAATTACTTCTGCTATGCAGGATGAAAAATTACATGGGAACACAGATTTCAGGAGTGAAACTGGGACACCAGATAGCACTGGTTATAGCACTGATCCTTTACTCTTACAGGAATATCCATTTCAATAAACCTGAAATCCATCTGTCAGCCCCTCTAGTACTAATAAAATTTCCAATGTATCAGAAAAGCTCACCAATGTCATGGGAAGAGGCACTGGGAGTTTAAAATCAGACTATCATTAGAGATAGAAGTGATTTTTTACTACCTGGCACAGACTGGCCAAGAGGCAGAGCAGACTGAGCCAGAGGGACCTCCTGTTGCCTCCCCAAGCTGCAAACTTCTTTGTCTGCTTATTGTTCTTAACCTCCTCTGTGCACTTAGCACAGTGACTGGCTTTAGCCTGGAGCTTAGCCTGACACTGGAGCAGTGGGACACACTTTCTTTAACTTTAGCAGGTTTTCAGCTATGAAATAAATAATTATCACTCAAGTCAGGAGGAGTGGGGCAAGACAGAAATATGACAGGCAAGTACTTTGCATTGTTAGCCAGCTGAAATAGAGAAATTTTCATATAGGGAAGTTTGGATAAAAAACCACACAAAACACCATTCTTACTCCGAATAAAACCTTCTCAAAGCCTTTTTCTGAGTGCTTTTCTGAAGACCTGCTGGCAGCTAACACTACCATTGTGGACCTGCTGGCTGCTTCTGCTTTCACATCTGGGTAGGAGGTTGGCAATGGACATTAGAAGAAATGCACCTCAATCAAAGGAAGATTTTAAAACTTGATCATGAAAGCAATGTGATACTAATATTAGCTGACAAGATTTTGAGAGTATTGATTGGAGGTGGCAAGGGAGCCCCAGCTTTGAATTCCCAAAAGCAGAACAGTTTTCAGTAAATGCTGACTACTGACTCTGAATACCAGATGTTTTTGAGGGATATTAAAAATTTGAGATATCCAAAGTTATTAAGCATCTGAAAATCCTGGTTTGTATTTACCACTGAAGCAATAATTTGTGAAAATGCATGTCAGACTATTAGGATTTCTAATCAAAGGTTTTAAAAACATTACCCATCTGTCCACCTAAAGGTGCATCTTTCTGTCACACTCCTCTGATGACACAGATGTGACACAATTACTAACACGTTACTCTTACAGAGGTTTCAAAACTTAGAAAAAATGTCACACCTTAAAATTCACTAAAATCTACTTACAAAAAGTTTATTGACAAAGTACTTGTCTTCTAATTCATAATGAAAGTATTTACACTTCTATATAAGAGGATGCAGAGATCCACTCAGTGAAGTTTTTATTCAGAAAATTCTTTTTCATAAAAAATGAAGTAGGTTTTAATATTCAGCGATCCTTGATCTTTACTGCTCACTGAGTATCCGTCCCACCTGGTTAAAGGTTTGACATCTATATTTCCAGCACAGGTGAAACATTTAGCACAGTATTCTAATATGACAGATCACACTTGTTTGTTTCTCTTTTTTACAGTTCATGCCAGCACAGTATTTTTCATACAAGCTAAAAATGGTTTAATAGTGCAATAGGTAATAAATATATGTTTTCCAGGCACCTTAGTGAAGACACAAGTTGTCATAGCAGAACAAAAAAAATATTACCATTACAGTTTCCATAACTGATGGTTTCTTTTAAGAAATTGTTCTCTTACCTATCTTAATACCTATAATAGCTCTGATTCTCTCATTAAGAATAACTTACATGTATTTTGCAGATAACTGCATTATCCAAGGTGCAGAAGTACATGTCTGCTTTGAAATAAATAAAAAGTAACATGTGGTGCTTTGCATGTGTTTGCTAAACAAAAAACCTATGCAGATGTAGGGAAAAGCTGGAGCCTCTCTCCCCACCCAAACTCTAAGACCTTCTATCTGGGCCAGACTTTGATATTTGCCCCTTGGCTAGGAATCCACATCTCCCAGTTCACACTCAGCTGCAGCGAAGTAGCCTTGCAGGCAGGCCAACTTCAACGAACCACTAGTGGTATCATCATTAAAATCCTGCTGAAGGTCACCATGGAAACCGCCTGCTGAGGCTTCGCTGCTGCATTCGGCATCTCCTAATCAGCTACCATGTGAAATGCAAATTCAGACAGTCTGAAAATTAGTCAAGAAGAATAGAGGATGAGGATGCAGATATGTGAAATATTCATGTGCTTCATGGAAAAAGGAAGACAGCATGAATGACACAACAAAGAACGGCCCCTGACATTCTCGCTATCATTTTGCATTATTGTTCACACCCTACTGTATTTCCAGGCCTCCAGTTCTGAAGTTGGTTAGATGAACTGCCATATTTAGAGTCTACAATAAATAATAATTAAAAATGGTCAAGGTAAAATGACTAATCGGCAAACCCACAAAGAGCTAGAGTGTATAAATTACAAAATAGATCATTATTTCATCCTTTGTAACATCATCAAATTATCTTTTTAAGTCCAGTTGGTTTCATAAAAGAGGAAAAATGTCACTATAAATACAAAACAAAACACTGAGCGGTAATCTTTTATTAATAGTCCAATCACTGTCTGTGAATGCAAGAAAATTTAAGGTTCAGAATTACAACCCCTACTCTATAAATTGTACAATGCTTTATGTTTATTAAAAGTATTTCAGTGCTTGTGTTTATTTGGGTTTTCAAAGTAATCTTTAATTCATGTAGTCTGAATTCAGTTAGAATTGGTTACTAATAACTGTTCTCTGGTTTACAGCTTCTATCAGTCTGCCCTGTTCTTTTCAAAGTGGGAAAGTATTTCAAAACTGGCATCTCAGAACATTAACAAGCAAGCATTTATATTTTTTCATTCTGTTACACTAAGAAAAATATTTATTTTGTTTAGTTTCTTTTCATTTTAGAGCTTATAAAAGCAAGTACTCCCCCTCAAAAACACTAATGACAGTAAGAACTGTTAGCTCTCAGCTTAAAACAAACACTGCTGAAATTTACAGGAGTATATTGTTCAAATTCAATTATATTATGTCTGCCTGTATTTCTCTGAAATTTAGTCTTAGTCTTGTCAAGAACCACTCCTTGCAAAAGAACTGCTGTTCAATTGTACTGAACAGCACATCCCAGTTTTATAATGCAGACAAATGGGACCCGAACAATTTGTTTTTACTACTGAGTTACATTATATCTATTTTAATGCAGGCCCCTAGAGGAACAGGGCCAGGGCACTAATTTACTGTGCAACATAAAGGTGTACAGTTGTGTTTTCAGAAAAACACCCTACACATGTAAGGCTCTACCCCATCCTGGCATGTGGAACATATCATTGTGCATTCTGGGAAAGCATTTTGTCATACTTGCAAGGAAGCCCAATGAAATTAGGAATCTAACAGTGTGACGTTTCCATCATTAATACCCTCAAATATAAATCATGAGAGACTTGTTTTGACAGCAACATTTGAGTGAGTTCAACAAGCAAACACTTATAGGCATAATCTGCAAATAACATAAAATCACACAAGTTCATTTACTTCCCTGGAAGCGTGCCAGCTTACATAAACTGGGGATCCAGCCCATGAAAAGGAAAATTACTTACTTCCTCTGAATAGTGATCTGAAGGGAGAGGTGGGTAGTCACACTGTTCTATCTTCTTGCACAGAGAGTACAAGTTCATTTTATCACCATAAAAGGGACTCTGCAGTGCAGCCATCTGTTTAAAGAAAATGTACAGTTTTCTTTTGCGTTTTTAAGTAAAGCTGTTTTGTCATAAAATCTGTAATAGTAACAAATCAAAAGTGATTCTTAATGACTCTCAATGCTCTGCTTAGAGGGAGCCCCGCAGTGATGATAACAGAAGTTCCAAAACTATTCCTTATAACCACTGTATGTACTGATTCTATGTCATACAACCATAGCTGTCACAATCCTTTCAACAGTGCAGTATCTGAATTGGGGTTTTATTTATAATGTAAGGGTTTTATTAATACACTAGGAGGGGAAATTCAGTAGTTTACAAAATTGCTGAGAGTGGAGGGTCCTTGCACCACTAGGGACACCAAAAATATCCAAACCTGTACTTTTCCTCAGAAGACCTTTTGTAAGAAAACATGTAACTTACAGGAAAACGTCATCTAACCTAAAGCAATGCATTGTGTAGGTAACACTAGATAATCATAGCAGATTTTGTAACCTTCCATAGCCATGGCACTAGACTTCAGTATAACTGGGGTTTTTGAAAGCAAGAAAAAGCTATCATCTATACTTCCAAAATCTCAGATCCAAAATCTTTGTAATTCAGGATGTTATTCAAAAATACTTAAAAAAAAATCCCCCAAACTTCCATCAGAAGCACAGAACCAGCACCTATGGCAATAATCTACAATTACAATACAAAACTAAGAAAATCTGTTGCAGAGCACTTATGTAATTGATCAGCTTAAAACCAGCATTAATAAACCTACCCTTTATTTCCAGACAATGTTACAACTTGACATTTGAGATGGAAACAAATGCTATGGCTAGCTGGATTAGAAATTTAAAAATTCATTTAAAATCT
The DNA here is from genome assembly GCA_035582745.1 of Loriotus luctuosus. Lineage (NCBI taxonomy): Eukaryota > Metazoa > Chordata > Aves > Passeriformes > Thraupidae > Loriotus > Loriotus luctuosus. The sequence continues at coordinate 50,673,505 of JAWWEY010000208.1, forward strand.
CTCCGTTCTGTTCAAAGCCTAAGAAATCTTTTAACTGCAGCAGCACGAATGCTGCTCTGAGTGCAGAGCTGCCCCAAAGTCAGTCACCCTTTTCTACATGTGCTAATAAGTTTGATTTTGGAAGGACAATGTGTACATTCCCCAGACAGGCAGAGTGTGTGTGAAACACGCTAGTCCATGCTGTGCTACTCAGTGAGCTTCAGCAGGGACAGGACAAGCTGAAAATGGCTCTCATCTGTCTTGTGGTCTTCCAGATAGAAGTTTAACTCTTTCATGTCTAAGCATCAATATCACTGGGGGAAATGTATAAAAAGAATTACCAAAATTCCCTTCCATTTATTTTATCTCTCATTAATTTGCTCTCAAATAGTTCAGTACTTTTTCATATTACCTTCAACTAAGAATAAAAAAATTTAAAGCTCCCAAAACAGGTATTATGCTGCAGCTCCAACCTACACTCCTCCCAATCTGTATTACTAAGATAATGTTTATTTTTGTAGTTACATGACATTGTCTCTTACCTTAAAAAGAATGTTAAAAATGCAAGCTGAAGACCAAAAAAAGAAAAGAAGGAAAAAAAAAAAAGAAAAATCAACTGCAGGGTCTGTACGCATGCAGAAATTCTAAATAAATGCACAGATACTCATTTTCATACTCTAGGTGTTCATTAAAAAGTACTTTTGTTTGAATGCTGCCGAGTGTTAAAAAAATTCTGAATGTCCCCTAAGGAGTTAAAACAGGAATACTATATTTTCATGCATCTCCTGCTTTGACAGATGAAAAATGTCAACTGTCCTGTTTTTATTTTCAAGCTTTTGCACTATTCATCTGGTTCATTAGTGCATCTCGCTGCTGCCCCTGACAGCTGCTCGCCCTCTCCTCCCAGCAGCTGAATTTTTCAGGCTAATTTGATCCTCCACACTGAGACGATCGCTAGAATGATTGACTTGCTCCCTGACCTCCAGGGTCTGACTTTGCTGATTAGTATTCTGGGGGTGTCTGAGGGACGAAAGCCCACTGTCTGTCTTCAGGGCTGGTGGCAGCTCGCTCTCTCTCTTTTTTTTTCCCTTTCTTTTTTTTTTTTTTTTTTTTTTGAACTGTAAGCCACCAACCTACAACCCTGTAAGGATGCAATTGCTACGATGAACAATAAAAGGAAATGTGTAAGACCTACTTTTCCATGTAAAGGTCCATGTAGCAAAAGCACAGCATCTTGATTTTAATTAGTAAAGTCTACTTTGTTGCATATCAATTAAAACTCCACTGGTAGTGTTTTTCAGGTTTCAGAAATACCTGGGGCTCTAAAAAATTCAGACTTTAAAACATACTTCTGCAAAATCTTACTGGCCACACAGCATTGAATAATAGATTGTTATACACACGAGAAATAATAATTTTTAAAAACAAGTTAGTTTAAACCTAAATTAAAATGTAACTGAAGAGTTTAGTGGCAATTAGGCATTTACTGAGATGTGATAAACTTGCGACAGCTTTTTTCCAATTAAGCTGGAGACAATCCAGAGTACATATGAACACACATCACCATGAAATCAACGTAATAAAACATGCTAAGATGCAGGCAATAGACAAATGATAGAAAGACACCCAGCACAAAAGTGCACAGATTAAAAACCACCATTCATTAGTCCACACAAGTCTTGAAGAACCTTAGGTAACCACCTTCCAATAATTAAGAAAAAATACTAAGTGAGAAAAATGCTGAGCATATATTTTGAATTTGCTATAACTGAAATTTCAAAATTAGAGACAAATTCTCAAGATAAACTTCCAAAACAAAACAAGAAAACCCACCACAAATATCTGGTATGTTGCAGAATCAACTAAATGCACTTCTAAATAAATTAAAAGCTGTAGTTGAAGACAATGCCCAATACTGTAGCTATACATCAACAACAAGGGTCCTGATAATTATTTTATTCTTGCAATAAGGAAAACAAACACTACCCCATATTGGCTTAAATAGCATCCTGGTAAAACACCTAAAATCAAAGGAGAATGGTATTTCAAGATACTGAGTTAATCAATGGGACTGAGTTATTTAGGTATTTTGGGATTATCCACCACATCAAAGAAAAATGTAATAGTCACATAGGTGTTTAATATAGTCTACCAGCATTAAGGCAGCAAGCTTAAAAAATTCTTTAGAAAAGTAATATTGATTTATATCCAGCAATTTTATTTCATGTAACATAAAATAAAAATTAACCTTAAACTGTGGGGGTTTTATATAACAGTAATTCAAAGGTTTTATTTATTTCCAGATTTTAAAAAATCCTCAAGTAAACCAACCAGAGGCAAAGAAATAATAATACTGAAAAATGCTCATCTACCTTTATGCTACCTTAGGACTTGCACAAGTATGCAAAGCAGAGCACTGAAATTCAAGGCAGCTGCCATGGTCAGGATTGAGGAATCCAAGTTTTAGCTCAGGATTCAAAACTTGTAAACAGTTGCTAGCAGCTGGACCTCCTTCCTTGAATGATCCCCAATGTTTAAAGCAACAGCTATACACACGTGTAAACTGCAGACTTGCAGTATAGCTATTTTTCCTTTTAATATTCAAGGCAACATGTCAGTGCTAGAAAGTAAACAAATATTACTGGAGATGATTCACCTGGCAGCAACATCCAACCTCAACAGGCTGCCAGTGTCTTCTACACAATCCTAAAATAAACAAGGAGGTGCTGATACTGCTGAGTGTATGTTAAAGGAGTTCTGCTGACCCACTGAGGCAGGTGGCTTGTAGGTAAACAAGAAATGATTTGACTAGATTCATTTCTACCTGGAACATGACTAGGGAGACTTCACTGCCACTTCTGATGGAACCATTTTTTCCCCAGCATCATTCAACACAAGTGTTACTTCTTCCAATCAGGAAATTATATGTAAAGAACTTGGAAGATGTATTTGTTTTAGAAGAAGCCAACACGTTCTTCACACCTTCATTTGCCTCTATTTCAATGAGCTCTGTACTTTTATTTTCTCAAAATACAGTATTATTTAAAATTATGTGTCACCTACCAATCTCGACGGTACCAACAGAGCAACTAAACAATTGCAGTTCAACCATCACAGGTGAATTACAGAAAAATTACATATGTGTGCAGCAGAAATTGTTAAATGACAATTCATCCAAGCTAGTAGCAGTAAGTACAATAAACTTTTCTCATCCTTTTACTTAGGTTTAAAGTCTTGATAAAAATAAGAAATTTGTATTGAAGTATCTATATTGTAGTTTTTGGAAGTATTACTTACATATTCAAATCAGTCCTATTACTTCTCAATGCATTTATTAAATAACCACATAATCATCATGGGCTATGAAAACACCTAGAACAATTTTACATGTGCTTGCTATTATTCATTTACTAATCCTTCAGTCACGCCCAATCTTCAAAAAATTGCTGTAAAATCTTTGTAGCAAGCCCATTTAAAGGCAAGTTCAAGTAAAACACAAATAAAAGTATTTCACATGCTTAAGTTACGTAAGGGGAGGAGGGCAGGGGAAGGGGGAAGTACAGGAGTGTTATTAAGTTCACTGTATATATCAGTATTACCTCATACAGCAGACAGCCTAGAGACCAGATGTCAGACTTGAAGTTGTAACCATTTTCATGTATTCTCTCTGGAGACATATAATAAGGTGTACCAACTGCAAAAAACCACAAGTATTTTTGAATGAAAATTTCTGTTGTTATGCAGTAGTTAAGTTACCGTTTTCCCAGTAGAAGAATATTTTTCATCTTTCTCATTTTGCTACACTTAAAACTTGAACTCATACTTAGAACACTTCAGTTTAACAAAAATACAAAAATTAGTATCTATTTCATCCAATGTAGCTTTATTTCACTGCTCATTACCAGAGCTATGCAGTTGTAGAACACTTCCAAATTTTGTTTTTAAGGAACCTTATAAGTTATTTGTTTCTTCTAAAGAGAACCAAGGGAAGGTACTACACACACATACACACACATCCCTGCTGCTTTTCCAAACTGTTAGCACTGTGGCTAGAAACAACACTAGGAATTTTCTGCCATGGGCTGATGAATTTTTTGTTTCACGAGTTGTGTTCTTCCTTTGAGAATATATAAATCTGAAAAAGCTGATTTTGAAACTAAAAAACACAGGCACTTTGAATAGCTGAAATTAAAGCTGAGCCTGAGATTCAGGCCCGTCAGAGATGAGGGCAGGAAAACCAGCAAGCCCAGCAGAAGCTGAAGCTCCTAAGGGCAACTCAGCCATCAGCTGGAGCAGCAAATTGCACAAGGGCTTTGCAGCTCCCAAACCTGTGTCTGTCCCAGCTTAATCCTGCCTCAGAGCTGTGGGCTCTGGAAATGTCTGCTCTTGAAAACCAGCACTTACTAGGTCTGTTCCAGAGTAAAACTTATGTTGAATACTCCAGAACATCTCTCTCCTTGATTTTAATCAAACCCTACCCATCTGTGTCACAAGTTACTTGGAACAAAGAAAGACTGAGAGATGTTTCAGCTCTATAAAAAGTGTTATTACAAGGAAGTAGCTGACTGATGGTTTCATGTATGACAGAGCAATAAGAAGTTATGGAAAATAATGGTAATGGCAATTTTAGTGCATTGTTTCTGAACTTTCTCCCTGTGTCCCCCCCAAATGACTGTCTAACAGCAAAAAAGTCACAGATCTATACAGATTTTTATTTCAATTTTGTTTGAATATTTTCTTAAGCACTGAATCCTGATGATGAAAACCAGCTAATTTCTGTCAATTCAAGTTGATTTGTTTTTGAAACCAAACATCTTGCACCACCATCAGTGATTAAAATCAGCAATTTTTCATTTTTGTTCTTTGTGGTATGAACCTCACATATTACTGTAACACAAGGATCTGGTTTCGCTTCTGTTCTCCTGAATAGATGAGGCTAATTCAGAATTGATCTCTGTATGAATACTGAAGACAGAGATACAGTGAATATCTAAGTACTTCTACATCTGAATAATCAGGTTAAACAGCTTTAAGTAATCAAGACAGATAATTTTACTCTAATAATTTCTGAAAGTTAAGGGGTTTGTTTTGACAGTGGAAGTAAGGAGGAGGGAGAATTACCTTCCTACTTGAAAGGCCCAGCTCACATAGGGAAACCCAGAACCACCCATCATCTCAGGTCAGGTCACTGAGGCTGGTAACCCATTGTTTCACCTGATCTGCTCCTTGGCAAACAGCATTGAAAACCCATATAAACTGCTTCTGTAACACACAGGCAAAGACAGAGGTCCCCATGTGGTCTCCTCCAAAGGATCTGGTCCCCTAAACATGGTGGGGGAGATTTCCAGTGCACCCCTGAACTGAGGCTGCCAATGGTAACAAGAGAAAGGCTGGGGAAAGGCAACTCCAGAGAGTACTGTGGGAAACATTCACTCTCACAGGATGTTTGCATCCACCCACAACAGAGAATGGTCTTTTCCCTGTGAAACAATATAGGCAAGCAGATGGGTAGACCACAATGCCAAAATAACTACCAAAATATCCAGAAGCAACTCTGTTTTCTAATATATCGACATCAGTATTTTAATGGGCACTTAATGACAGATACCTTAGGATTAGAACTGCAACTAAGGGTTTGGAATGACACAGGTTTCATACTTCTATTATCTGTTTTATTTGCCTTTTGAATTTTTTTAATACCCCAAGGACTTGTGAGCTTGGACACCTCTGAAAAATTTCAGCTGCATTTTGTATCCATTAATTAAAGCACTGGTTTAGTATATTCTGATGCTTTGTTGGCAGAATGCATCTAACAACAGAAATAAGTTTAACAGTGATGTGTTTGTTCAGTGGCTACAGCAGCAGTGCCTCTGCTGCTCTGAGGTATCACACAAGTGGCTGGCAGTGAGTAATGTGCCAGAAAGAGGCTTCACAGAATCCACAGGGGGCAGCTGAAAACACTGAGGTTTGAAGGTTCATAGTCTACCAAAAGCAAAGGTAATTTTAACCAGTAGCTCTGGGAAGCCCACTGATACATTAGGGGTCTGATATGACCGTGAAAGATTGATGATAGTGAAAAGCAAGAACAAATGTTCCCATTTTACAGCATTTAGCCTAGTGTAACACCTCCACTGCAATGCAACCTGCAGCCCCCCATGGCCAACTAGTGAGAGGAATTGAAATTAGTTCTGTTACTCATGGAATCACACAAACAACCTGAAGATTCAGACATCATTACTACTTGTAAACTGATTTTAACAGAACATGGCACTAAAGATTCATTATTCTGACATTCAGGAACTACTGAAAGCATTGCAATGATCCTTTTAACACAGTGAGCACTCTCAGGACATAGCTGTGCTGCTGGTAAGCAACTACCAGTGTGAATCCATGTTTTATTTCCTTCCTGGATATTTTTTTACTGTTAAGTGAAATACAGCATCCCAGTAGTATAGAGATATGCAACTTCCTCACTTCCTTTTCTCATCTGAAGACATAGAAGTGGGATAATACAAGAAAATGAGCTAAATCATTGAGGTGCCTACATTTTTAAGAACAAAATAAGTAACTTCAGTGTTTTGCTTGCTGCATTTGCAGACCTGTGATAACCTGCAAGTCTGAACAGTCAACTCCTTGAAAATGGTCTGTGTCAAATAGAGTGGCTCCTCAGGATCTGCTGCTGCTCTGGAGCTCCCCTCCCTTTAAAGGTGCTGTAGATCCAGAAAGTGTTAATTCTTTATGCAAGCTTCCTGTTATTGGCAGAGGGAATAGACATAATGGAATTGGGGTTAATATGAAGCAGGGAGCTGATGAGCTGATTTGAAGGATCAGAGGCAAAGAATCTATTAAAGAAAAGGGAGTTTTGATATCAAAAGTCCATCTTACTACCTGGATAAACATATAACTCACAATGCATCTGAGTAGAGTTAAACAAGTGCATCAAGGAGTGGAATGAAATATAGCTAAGTTCTGAAATAGTTACTAGCTCTAAAAGCTATCAAGCATTTTTAGGCTGGGAGAAAAATCTGCCTGGTAAATGTTAAATCTGCTTATACAAAACAGTGCATTGGTTCATTCAGGACAGGTTTAACAAACCACAGTTTTACCAATGGCCACATAATCATTACTGACATTTCATGCATTGGCATACATAACTATCAGAATGCAGGAAGGGGGCTAAAGGGGCAAATCTCAGTAACCAAAAGACATGGTTTATGAATGGCTCAGTGTCCATAAGACCACAGCAATTTTTTAATATTGAGTTCAATACAACATGCTTAACAAGATGAATGTGGATGCTGAAGATAGACAAACCACATCACAAACAAGAAGCTTGGAGGTCCTTTCCAACCATACTGATTTTATAATGTTCAGGGTTTTGTACTTATTTAATACAGCTACAGGAGATGTCAAAGTCAAAATACTGCACTTATCCAAAGTAACTCTGCAACCTAGCCCACAATGTGCAAACAGCCCTTCTACATAGGTCAATCTATAAATATCTTGAATTAGTTTATAACAACACAATCATTTCTCTTCAGCTTTCAAACTACTGTAAGAGATCTCATGTTTCTGTACATAAAATACAAGAGCTATTTTAACACAGCCTCCTTGATGACTGCAATGACTCAGCTGCAGATTTCCCTGCCAGCATTACTGTACACTGAGGGTGCAGGTTCTGAGTCTGGCTGGGTATCTAAGTGGAGTTTATTCTATTCACAGAATGGTGCTGCAAATCACCACCTCAGCAAACCCTCTAGTGCATTAGAGACCCATATGGGAGAGGAGAGGAGAGTATCTGCACACATTTTCACAAGGTATTTTATTCTCCACAACCTGTGTGAGTTTATAATCAAACCCCTCACATAACATAGTCTGTGCTGGGGACAGCAGTATCACAGAAATGACAGAAGTTGTCAAAACACAGAAGACCAGAATTCCATGCAGATGATTGTCTGCATTTGAGCATTTTGAGAAGATGGCAGATCTGCTCCTTTGCCCTGCAAGAAGGGATCCCCATACTAGTGGCAGTGCCTGCCTGGACAGCACATTGCAGCCTTACAGCACAGCCACAGCAGAGAGATCAAGAGATTCTTGCTGTAACTGAAATATGAAAATACTTCTCTTTACATCCACTGAACGGCTAACAAAGAAAAAAAAACACATATCCACGAGCTGGCCTCAGAACTGCCATTTCACCAAAGCGCATAAGGCCTGGCATTCAGCCATTAAAATAACAGTAGCAAGGAAACCCTAACAGAGTTGCAGGGAAAAGAGTAGGAAGTCTTTGTTAGATCATATTCCCCTTTCTAATATAGAGTCTTCTGAAAACAAGACATTTTGTCAAGTTTGCATCAAATCAACAATGCCTCCATTTCCTCTGCCCTTTTGTAAGAAATGTTTTCCATTTCCAAAAAGATATAGGCATGACAATAGTAAATTATTGATAAAGCTGTATAGAAAGAGTTAAGAACATGAAAAAACCCTGTCCAGTGCAGTTTTTTCATTTGTTTCAAATGGACCATCAGTAAAGATTCTAATTAAATCAGTATTATTCATAATTAGCAGTTAGAAGCTGTAGCTAATTAAAATTTTAGTACATTTCTTTATCTCTGAAAGCCTGAATCTAGTTTGCTACTGAAATTTTTATAAAGCCTGTAAACAAGTATAAATTGCTACACATATGTTTGCAATTTACTAGGTTACGTGCACCAAAGGTTTATGGAATCATAAAAAGATACAACTTTGAAAGAAATTTCAAGAAAACCAGCATCAGAAACTGCAGAAGAAATCAATTTAAGAAGTGGTATCTACTAGTGATGACAAATCAGAAAGTCAGTGTCCTCTGTAGCCTAAGTTAACAGCTGACACAAACCTTTTTTCTAGGCTGAATTCTGACATTAGACCATAATTAAGAGGGAAATAGGAAATGAAGAGATGGGAAAAAAATAAAATAAAAAATAACTCCTCTACCAAGACACAGCCACCAACAGAAGAAACAAAGCTGCCATCGTCCCCTCCTTCCCCACTCTCTGGATGATTCTTGGATCTGTAAAAGATGAGCTTTAAAGGTCTCAGGGGTATTACACTGTTTTTAAATCTGGCACAGTCTTCAGCTTTTTTTAATTTCCAGCTCAGCCTTCATAACAATTCCCCTGCCAGGAGCCAAAATAATCCAGGGTTGAGGCAGCCTGCTCCTCTTTAACTTCCTGGCTTGCGCCTCAGAATGCAAGTCTGCTCTGCCACCCTCACTGCTGACCTGTGCCTTATCCCTGAGCTCCCACTCCTCAGATTAGGATTTCCAGCTCCCTCTTCACAGCCTCCTTCCATCTGCAGGCAGGAGCAGAGCCCACCTGCAAGAACCCCACGCAGCCTCCCCACAGCACTTGCCAGAGATGGCCCCTGGCTCCCAGGGGCAGCAGAACAGCAGCACTTTGGGTGCCACCCTGTGAGAGCAGCAGATCTTCAGTGTCACATGTGAGTGACCCCCAGTGTGGAAGCCCAGCACAATTCTAGCCTGGGCTCTGCCCTCCTCCTCAGCCTCCTGCTGATGCAGGGCTGCATTCTGTGGCTGGGGCTCCTATTAACACCTCACCACTGACTCATGGGTTTCACTTTACCGGTCTGCACCAAACATGGCAAAACACAAGGAAAACATGGGAGGCACAAAAGAGTGCCCAAAGGCTGTTTGGAGGACAGGGAAGTAAGGAATGTCAAAAGTTTCCCATCCAAAGTATTATATTCTTGGCCATTAACACATGTATCACTCACATCTCAAATGTTGTACAAACATGCAATCAATAAACAGGCTTGAGTTCAGCAACCACCAAATACAGGCACTTCAATGAGGGAAGAGAATGTTTTCTTACCTAAAAAAATCCAACTTAACAGTATTATGAACACTATTTCCTACATTTCTCTTTAAAGCAGATGTTACTCTATTTACAAGGTTTTTCTCTTCTACAGAGATCCTCTTAGATTCTATCATTCGTCTGTTACCTACTTTTAAACTTAAAACATATGCCAAATATTTAACTTTTCTTCTTTAAAGGCCTCTTAATCATCCTCGTATTCACACGCTACTCAAAAGATGCAAATTACATGAAAATTTTGTTTGGACAGATAATATACTTCTAGTTTTGTGTGATAGCAAAGATTAAACTGAGCATTTCAGAAAACTTGCAAAACTAAAAAATAGAAAAAAAGCTATCTGGGAATTGATTTTGTTAATACTGATCTCCCCTCAACTACCTAAGCTTACATTGAGAAATGTCACCTTAAAAAATGGAAGCTCCTCTGAGAGCCCTTTGAAACCATGTAACCAAGAGGTCATTAACACTACTCATGCAGGCACACAGAATTAGGAGACTCTTTCCAACACTGAATAAGGTTCAAATCAGTTTTTTTAAAAATGCATTCATATTATCACCTTATTTTTTCCTAGTATTCCTAGGTAACACTATTGTCTTAAAAGACTTATTCAGAGGTAGAAATGTACACTAAATTATGCAAACAAAGGAGGGAAAATACCCAAAGTATGCTGAAAGAAATACCTCAGTGTTACAGCGTTTCTGTATTTGTCCATGGTGCTGACCATTAACATTTTTATTATTACTTAAGAACATCTTTACCTGGTCCTAATCCTTTTCTTCTTCCTCCTGAGTGGGCACAGTATTTCCACCATGTAAAATACTCTACCTGTCCAACACCTGCACCTCAGAGAAAGCTTACCTAAAGAATGTGCAGCTGTGGTTTTGGAGCTGAAAAATCGACCAAGTCCAAGGTCTCCCAGCTTTACTACTCCTGTAGCTGTAATGAACACATTTGCTGGCTTTATATCTGGAAGAAAAATAAATTTAAAAATTTAAAAGTCACAGTGAGGTTGCAAGAAAAACTACTCTTCTATTAATAATAGACCCAAAGAGGATTTTACTTATAGGTAATATTGGTAAAATTTGACAGTGCTACTCAGAAAGAATGGGTCCAGAATGTAGAATTTCAAATCCACTATTTTAATAGTACAACCATCACCCAAGCAAAGAAAACCAAGAGCCACAGAAAGTATTTTTTAAAAAAAAAACAAACAAACCAAAAAAAACCCACACCCCCAAAGTCAAGAAGCATATACAGGGGAGTTCATTACTATTTTATATAAGCTACATACAGAGACTTATATTAGAACTAGAGAATCTCTTTTGTTATGTCTTAAGTAACAGCCTAAATATGTTTTCAAGAACTGTACAGCATTTTTCATCACTTTTGCTGATGAAATTACCCACAGTGGCATAACGTCATTTATTTGAAATAGATAACTGATTCTTTATAAGAGCAGGCATTAAAAAAGAAGCAAGTTTACTCAGGAGAATGGTTATATGAACTCATCAGTGGAATTGGGCTAATCAAGTTGAAACAAAGAAAAATAATGACGTATACCCCAGACAGTTATTTTTCACAAGTAATATCCAGTTTAAGTTTTAATCCAATCCCTTAGAGACAACAGCAGAGACTCTTATTCTATGATTTCTAACAAGATACCTACCTTGTTAGTCTCCTAAATAAACTGACCTGTTATTTGTTTGGCAAGGGAGTTTAGCTCTTACTCTGCTGAAGAGCAATCCACCCTACCCTTAAACTTACAGAAATCAGTTCACTTTGATAAGAGGGGATTACAGTTTGCATAAGATACAGGCGCAGTAAAAGGAATGGTTAATAACCCTTCAAACACCAGTATTTTCAGGTTTCCAGTAAAAAAGTTACAAAACCTTACAAGTTTTAGAGGAAGACAGAAGCAATTATGTTCTCCTGCTATCTGACCCACTTTTCAGGAGTTTGGATAACCCTTTGTGTAATAATCCAACATGGATTTAGCTCAATTTAAAAATAGCTTTAATTGCCGTTGCTTTTGGCATGTAACCATGGAATCACTAGATTTGCCATAGGTTTGCCAGAAGCTCTGAACTTAGTACTTCAGTTTAAGGAACTTAAATCCTTTTGTTATGAGCTAAAATATACAGAAATTAACTAATTTAATTATAAACATATTAAAGGAAGATACTTGCACCCTATAGAAAGAATCTGTATTTTATGTCCTTCTCTTTGTATCATTCACACTTGCAGGTACCTGTACAAATGCACAAAGGGAAAGAAAAAAAAAGGAGAATCACAAGGGAAAGGCATTTGCAGGGGCAGGAGTATCTAAGCTCATCTGCTAAGGTGCAAAATTTCCAGCTGCAAATGGCAGAGCTCAGCTGACATTGAGGGACTGTTCCTATCAGGCATTGAGCTGCATTCTAGCACAGGGAGCCACCAACTTAAGACAGGCAATGTCACCTGAACCTAAAAAGTGACAGCCTACACACAACTCAGAATGCCATAACCAGAGGATTTCAGAAGGGAAAAAAATAGCAGATCTAAGAAGAAGGTATAAGAAGAAGCTATACTGGGATCTGTTTTCTTTGACTCAGGAGTTATGAGGTGAAATGAAGACCACATCCAGAGGAGAGAGCAGCACCAAGGCTTAAAATGGGCCAAGGAAATTTAGTACCTGACAGAGAAAGTTGGCAACTACAAGGGCTGTTGGGACACAGAGACTGGAAATAGTGGAAAGGAGCAGAGAACTGGAGGAAATGCTCACAGCTGCACATAATCCAATAGAGAAGGGACCAGGACAAGGGCCTGTACATCATGAGCAAGCAGGGCAGGAGCAGATACTCTTGAAACAACCAGGTGCAAGAGCTGTAAAGAATGGACTGACAGTTCTGTGCAAGGCAGGTAGCAACACTTGGGCAAGACAACAGGCAAATACAGAAAATTAAATACAGGGCAGAAGATAGGAGCCAGAAAAACGAAGTAGCTATGGCAGGATATCCATCACACACAGAAATATAGCTTATTTTGAAAAACTTGCTATCAAACAAATGCCTACCACAACAAATGTAAAATCACAAACTTCTCTCAGTTTTCTATTACTTGTAAAATCTTACAGAAACATACAATGTTTCAGCTGTCAAAATTGATTTCAGCCAGCTTAATTCTCACATAGTCAAAGATATAGTAAGGACAAATCATCTTTGATCCTGTATTACCTCTATGCATAACACGACGAGAGTGCATATGTTCCAAGGCACTGCAAAGCTGAACAAAGTACTTCCAAACTGTTCTTTCAGGAATCAACCTCTTCTGTTTCTTAAAATGCTTAAAAAAACATGGTTAGTGAATATTAAAAATTAAAACTTGCATAAAATTACTGAAAAAAGACAGAAAATCATTAATTAAAAAGTAAAAAAATACAAGAGGCTCACAATCTAACAAGAAAGGTTTAACAAAATTTCTTCACACAGAAAACTTTCCCCTTAAATATTAATATATGTACCATCACTGCATGTGAATAAGTCATTCTACACACAGAGCCACAAAACATTAATGAAATAAAATTCCTACCCCAAAAAAGGATTTATACAGTATTTAGCACTCCTCAGTGTTGGATTAATGTGGTCAAAGTAATCTAGTATAAAATTAGCCACAGAACAAATAAAGGCCAGATACAAAGTTATGTGCCACAGAACGTCCCAAATTAAATACACTTCCTTACACCCAAATTGATTTCCATACCCCCATTTTCTAAAACAAAGGAAAAAAAAAATAAGAGCAGTATCACACAGTTACAAAGATCATGTAAGAAATCATGTAAGATGAATTGGTCACATTAATTTTAAAAACTTCTGCAGTACATGAAAGGCAATCAAAGGAACTGATTTCTGAAAACCTCACAGTGACATACCTCATGTTAAAATATTTTCTATCCTGTATAAAAACCCATTCCTGATGCTGGTAGCAGTTCACTGGCCTGTTAAAGCTTACACAAAACAATTACACTCTGCTATACACATCAGCTTCAAATGTGGTATTCAGGCACTGAGTAACAGTCCTCCAAAGATACGTACTGAAAACCTGGAATTCAGCCAATGTTAAAATGTAAAAGTTTCATCATTATAAATTCTGCAGCTAAAGGGAAAAAGACTGAAAAATTGTTGCTTGTTTAGCCTGTATTTCCAAAGAAATCGTATTGTGTCAGGTTTTGAAGTTCCACACAAGGAGAAAATACACAAACTAGCAAAATTTTAGATGGAAAGCAAAGCACTTGATGTATTTTAATTGTGGGTACAGACAGACTTCACACTCATGCATGCTTTAAGAAAGTTCACATAACAAACATTTATTAATTTGCAAAAAAAAAAAATTCATACTATGTTAAAACATGCCAGTGAGAAGTTGACAGCTGCATCTGCACATTACAGACACACAGGAGTGTGAGAGAGATGCTTTTAAACTACCTATAGCAAAATGCATCAGTTGTACAAAGGATCTTAACATTCCACCAAATGTTTTTTGTTATAGGCATTATTTCAAAATGCATTTTCATTTAAATGAGGCAAAGCATATAAATTACGTCTTTAAATATAATTTTCTTTCACTCTTGGACTGAATCCAAACAAACCCTGTGTATCTGTTCTCCCCATAGCTGGATTTGCATATCAGAGGATTGTTTGATGTCAACAGGAAGATGGAGACCAGGTTTCTTTTCATTTAAAAACAAATACACAATACATCTAAGTACATGTACATGAAAGCACAGTTCCTTGATTTAAAATGCATTCTGAAATTATCATAATTATAACTAGGTACTTTATTTAAACATTCTGAATTATTATTTTTTAACTGGAATGCGGTGATGAAACGCCATTCACAAAATGCCTGAAAAGGGCAGATTTTAAATCACACATTCCCATTCCCATTTAGCTAAAGTACAGCAGTGTACCTTCAAAGTATTTATGTACAAGTTTTCTTTTAACACTTTATTCATTTGCCATCCCTAGCACTGTAGCTGATGTACACTACAAAATTGGCTTCAGTTCTTACAGTGCAAGGATGCAACTTAAAGTGGTCTCACTCTGCTAAAGGCATTAATAATTTTGCAGGACAATAATAATCTCCTCCTGAAAGCATCAATAATATTACTTAACCCCAGAGAATTTATCCATCTAAAGAGGATAGAAAAGAGAGCTGCTGGATTTGCTAACAATGTTTAAAACTAAACAAAGAAACAGGCAGCATTTTCATTTGTATGGGTTTTAAAATAATTATATTATCTTTAAAATAAACTCAATTAACATTGTGTTGTTCAGTAATTAATTACTCTTTTTCCCTCAAAAATGTTCTCAATTTTTTCTTAGGCTGTTGTCTACCAACCGGCAAAACGGTGATGAAAAGCCATCACCAAAAAGATGAATTTCGCAAAACGAGCTATTGAAACAAGTTGTACATTTTCAGGAAACAATTCAGCAGACACAGTTAGTTCTGAGGAAAGTCAAAATGAAAATTCCATTTCTGTTTAGAACCTTACCTTCTAACAAGAAATCTAAGTTGATGGAAAATACAGGCAAACCTATTTTTATGCCAAACAGCATAATTAAATTCATATAGCACACATGAACTGTATTCAAAGCAGGATCCTTTCCTTTCTCCTTCATTTTAAAATAGCCCACAATGCAAACTGCAGTTCTAACAATTGTGGTGTTTGCTCCCTCCCTACAGGAAAGCCAAAATGCAGATGAGATGCTGCAACAATAATTTTTCACCTGTGTTGTAGCACAGCAAAGTAGCAGCACAGTCAATGCTGAACTAATCCACTGCTTGGTGCCTGAAGCATCCTGAGGTCCACAGCACCCAGTTAACCTCCCAGAGCTCTCTCCCACTGCACACAGGTTGGCATTACCTGCCCAGATCTGCCCTCAGAGCACAGCCTGACATGCAGCTCCCTCTGAAGTGCTCTCATCTTCAACACTTCATTATTCTCCTTCTTCCACCTGTCTTAGGCTCAAAGGACAGTCCTGATGTCCCTCAGACCACTGACCTTCTAGGGTGTGACATTAAAAAAACATGATCCTGTCTGAGGTGAAAGATCAATCTCAAACAAGCTGAAACTGGGCAAAAAGGGAGCTGCTTGTACATGTGCATTAAAAATTTGGGCAGTGCTGCAAGCCAGTGCTTTGTCAGGTAAACAGCACACCAGGCACACTTTGGCAGCAGGCTGGCTCCCTGAAAGAATTATTTGTTTCAAAAGCCATATCCCATGAAACTTCCATCTCCATCTGAGAATAGAATTACAAAAAACTACTTTGAAGAGTCACCACAATGTCAGTACATTGGGGATAAAACTGCAATTCAGTAATTTAATACAACTGGGCATTTTGGTGGTCATAAATTTGCTAATCAAATGCCTTAAAGAGCTTTAAGGCAGGCAGGCTGCATCACCTGTTCATATTTTTATCCCTTTTACAGAATGACTGAGCAGTTTCATCATGGAAGAACAGAACTCTCCTGGTTCTCTAATGGATTGCTAAAGGAAAAATTAAATATTCTCCAAATGTTTCCATAATAAAAATATTAAACATAGCTGCCCTGCACCTAAACAGCAAATGCCATTCAGTTTCTTGACAAACAAAACAAATGATAGATAGAGAAAAAAATCTGAAGCCAACATAAAGGCAGGAAGTTATATTATACTGAGTTTCTGAAGATGATGCTTTAAAGGTCAAACTCCAGAAGTAAAAGTGACAGCAGTTAGCAGTTGGTCCCACCTGGGCTTAAAAGGACAATTCAGACAATATTTACAGCAAAGACACAGGACTATGTTTGGATTTTCTAAGAAAACTAAGATTTCCCACAAATGTGGAGAGAGTGTGAGCACAGATGATTCCCACACAGCTAGAAATTCAGCTATGACTGCCTACATCTCAATAACCACACCTGGACAAAATTTTGCATTCAGTTCTGATGTTGGTGTATTGAAGGATTTTAAGGTGTGATTTAGTTTTGTTTAGGTCTCACTGAGCAGAGAAAAAATAGGAATAAATAAGAAAAAAGACAACACAATGAGTGCTTAAGAAGCTGACTGGAGTAAAGAAAGCAAGATGTTTATGAACTTCTCTTGCAGAGAGTGGATAAAGTGATCATCTATAAAATTTTGCAGAGTCATTATTTAAGAAAAGAAAAGAACTGTGAAACTATCAAACAAGCCCACATGAACATATATCTGAATTTTTCCCTGCACATGCTGTAGCCTAGAGCTGTTTTTGAAATTCAGTATTTGGAAGAAAAGTAAAATGAGAATGATGATTTCATTACTTTAAACAGATTCCTTCATTTCTTTCATGATTCCATTAGAATCATGATCGCATCTTTTTTTTTCTCATTACTTCATTTACAGTTTACAAAAATACAAAGCATGGAAGGTTTTATACTTTATTGTATAAATTTATAACACAGTGATTCAATGACAGGGCACTAGCAGGAAGAAATCTGACCTGCATCAAGAGGAAAGAGATGCAAAATGACTACACAGAAGTTCTGAGTAACACAATAAAACTCTTGACCACTTCTGACTGTGTTTCTTTGGGAGCTTTTTTAATATGGACGAGCAGGAAGAACAAAGAGGAAGGAGGAGGTCAGGCAGCCATGACAGGAAATTATGGAAGCACAAGCAAGAGCTCTCACTCTGTGAACACAACAGAAACAAACCACAACAGGACAGGGCATGCAGGGTCAGCAAGACAGGCCAGTGAAGATGGGTGGCAACATCCCAATGTTCTGGAAAACTCATGAAGATAGAGAGCAAGTCTGTACCTAAGTCTTGTTTTCTATTTTAAAAGCTACATAATTCTAGCAGCAACAGCATCCCAGGAGTTTTGTCTGGTTCTGTTCTTTGATTGATTCACCTGCCCATCTGTTTAGACCATGGTAAGTTTTCTGCCATTTTTCTTTGCTTTCTATGCAGAACAAAAATAGAACTTCCCACCACATCCTGATTCATTCATTCAGTTTGATATACAGTGTCATCAAATTTGCCTACATTTCAAGAGTAGCAGCTGTCTCTTACTTGTAAAAAGAGAACAAATACCAAAAAAACCCACCCAAACTATTTTTCATCTATCAATTCAACATACCAAAAGCAGCAAGTATTCAGCCAATAAAGTGACGAAAATAAAAATATTTACCTGGTTTGTTTTCCAACTTTTATTAACAGTTGCTTATATCCCCCCTTACTGAAGATGCCACACATTTATTTTTACCCTTCCAGAATTCACGAGAAAAAGAGTTTAAAAAAATTAAATCTTCCTTTATTAGTCATCTTATTATACTGCAAACTATTTCATGAAGAAGAACAAAAGACTAAGATACTGTACAAAAATTAACACACAAAATAATGGTACTAACAGAAGTACCTATTAGCATCAGGAGGACAAGTCAGTAGAATTTAACTGTGGTCTTTCCTTTAAAAAAAAAGAAAAAAGGAAAAAAACCCAGAATGCTGCAGGGACATCACAGAACTGAGACAGAAGCATCTTCTCAAATAGAATCTTATTTCAGACAAAATCAAAAAAAGGACATTCACTTACAAGAAATTATAAGCCTTGTAAAAAAATGCAAGGAAAATTTTTCATGTTTTCCATTTTAGTACATATTCTTTCATGCTAATAATCAGACTTAGTAAGACTTCTGGTTAAACTCATATTCCTTAGAAAGCTCTGGACAAAGCCACTTTACATAAATGTATTTTTAGCCAACTTTCTTTGCAAGGATTAATTTTATTTTTCCTTATTGAGCAGCCCACCTACAGTCCCTCTGTTCCACCTAACGTTTTTGCTGATGCAAAAGAGCAAGGACACAGTGTTCAGAAACAGAGATCACCTACTGAAATTCAGAACCATTAATATAAAAATTTCCAACACTGCATCATTTTCCTTGTCTCTGCTGTTACTGCTGAGTGGGGCTTCTTAAAACACACAGTCACAGGTTTAAATTCAACAGTATTTGTTTACATGCATCTCTCCCAAAAAAATCCCCTTGGGAAAACTGGTACAGCATGAAGAGGTGAAACTCATGCTTGAATCATTAACTCTGCTTCCTAATAAAAAACATGACACAGTAAATACAGAGGCTATCATCTTAACTTTTTTTTCCTTTCTCTACAAACAAGGCAGACAGATTTGTAATCTCTATTCTGAGCAAGTTATCCACCTAGTGCAAACACTGACAGAGCAAATTTTTCAAATGCAACCCCATGAAAAATGAAAATTAGTCCCCAAGTATTGTTTGCAGGTCATTTCAAACAATAAAAGTATCCAGAACTACTATTCAATAAAATCTTCCAACTCTCCCTGCTCTTTAAAGGCTCACAGACAATTTTAGAACCAGTGGGCAAAGGTGGAGATGAAATCTCCAAAGCCTGTGTAAGTTAAATGAAGTTTACTGTCAGGTTCACTTTTCATAGCTGACTGATACCATTATTTTCCTGTGTGTACAGCCACAACTTCCACAACAGCTTCAGGTGTGATGTCTGTGAAGACAACTGACCACAAGACAAAACACTGCTGATTGTCTAATTATTTTAGCAGAAAACCTGCCCACTTATTCTTATTATTCTGGCAGCAGCCACACACAATAGCTGACTCACAGCAAAACTAACAAGGCTGCCTGGCAATTACCCAGCCCAATTATCCCACTGATTACAAACTGGGGGACCAGCCAGCTCTCATTCTGCCAGCACTTGTATGTAACACACCCAAGGTAAACTGCTGCTGCTCTCGCTGTGGGCACTTGTGCTAACAGCAATGGTGACAGTGGAGCACCTGTCAGACACCCCAGTGACACACAGGGATGGAGCAAAAGCTTACCAGAAGCAGCTCTACCACCCTGCCAGGGCTCTGTGCCTTCAGTTTTTCTTTAAGACTTCACAGCTCCATACACAGAGCAGCCACTTCCTCTCAGAACACCCCACCTGCTTTTTTACCTGCTACATGGCTAACATAGATACACAAAGTTGAATAGGATGAACTATTTTTTAATTACAGGAGGCAAAAAAAAAAAATTTAGAAGGAAAAAAAAAAGTTTTTAGCAGCCTTAAGAAAGGTTAGTGGCAAAAATTAGCCTGACTGGTTCAAAGCCCCAGGTTCCTCCCTTAGGAAAAGGCACATAAAAATAGTTTAGCTTTGATCTGTAATTAGCACACTCTGTGTTACACTATCCTATTATATTAAAGGCTTCTTCAAGCTACACTCTATCTTTTGAAGCTTTTTTCAAAAATGAGTAAGGAAAAAAGCTAAGGTAAAGGTGATACAGAAAGCAGAAAATAAACCACTGAGGAAAAAAATATTTTGAAGCTTTTAACATATATCAATGATGTAACTTCAGCAAAGTGCCAAACTGTTCTATATTATAAAATATAACCATATGCTCAATAAAAATACTTTGTGTGAGGAGGTTTGGCGTGGGGGTGGTGGTACTGGGGTTTTTTGTTCTTTAAATTAAATCTAGCAGTCATGGAAAGAAAAAAAAAAAGCACGAGAGACACGGATACTGCTGAAAGCCAAAAGAACCAGATTCCATGTTTTAAAATCTGCAATTATGGATCAAGGTAAATCAATATCATGAAAAGAAACAAATTACACAAATGTGCACAAAAGACTACTTTAAAAATACTTTTCCCAAAACCATTATGTCAATTATTTGGACATAAATATATGTATAAGAAAAATCTCAGAATTTGAGCCACAGTAATTTCTCCCCCTTGAGAGTGTGTGCATGCAATTTTCAGTTCTGTTTTCTTTATGTTAAAAGACCCTTTACTCATTCATTCATGACACTCAGCTAATGAGCAGTTTAAAAATGTCTCTGGGCTTTGTTTATTGTGCACTATTCATAACCAATTATTAAATATAAGTTCCAGGGAGGGATACAGTTTCCTAGTATGGATTGTTGGAATATCAAATTAATAAAATATCTTCACAAATGGCCTTAGAAATGATGAGGTAGTAATATCCCCATTTTACAGACTAGAATGTGGGCCAAGAATAGAGATCAAAAGTGTTAATTAATTCTGGCACCAATTTAAGCACCTCCTTCTCAACATACATAGCTTTATGAAACAGTCCATCTTCAAAGCACAGTTTCCACTCAGAATGAAGCTGTGAATGCTCAATATTTCTACTAATCAAGACCCAGAGTTTTGCCTTGAATGTCAGAAATACAGAATAAGCAATTAGAATTACCCCCAAAAAGCAGTGGTCGAAGTGGTTTATTCAGTATCCCTTAGGAAAAGAACAAGTAAGGATGGTCTTTGGAAAAACCTTGAATTGTGCTAATCACAAAACCTTTGTCTTCCAAATTCCCTGCCTAGTAAACAACTATTAAAGCAAAGAAGGCAGCACAGCTGCAACCATTTCAACACAGAGTAGCTTGCACCCTTAACAGGGTGACATCCCATCCTGCTCCCAGCCAGTCAGACAGCCCATCCAGGCTCTCTCCCTGCAGACAGTCTGTTTGTCTGTCTCAGGGATCCCTGCCCCATCTGTCCCATTCTCTGACAACAACACATCAGCTTTTCTCCAACCTTCCTGTCCTCATGTCCAGTACTGGAAATCCCATTTCACAATTTCCCAATACACCACTCTTATTCTCTTACACTCCTCAGTCTCCACTCCCAGCAGTACAAATTCCCTGTCTGCCTTCTCCCAAACCCTGCCAGCCAGCACAGGTGTGCTTGTCCTCCTCCTTCCCAGGCAGAGCCTCTCTTTGGCCTGAGGATCACTCAGCTCCTTGTCCCAGCCTACTCCTCGGTCTGCCTTGTCTTGCCTCTTCTCCACATCCATCTCAGATTACTCCCCTTCCCAGGTTGTTAGAAAGAACAAACACCCTCAAGACACAGGAAAGCTTCAGCCCACCCAAAGCATCTAGAAAAAGCTATTTCTGGCAAAGCCACCTCAGTCACCCACCCCACTGCAGGTCCAAGCACTGACAGTCACTCAGGTTGTGTCAGCAGGTTCACACAGCTCTGCATGTACACAAATTCTCCATTTCTGGAATTATGCTCCAGCAAATTCTCTTAAGCATATATGTTAGAAGAATTGAAATTTAGGGAAATTTTCACAGCCATTACTGTAAGAAAAACCCCCTGAGTTTCACATCTGTTTCAAGGCACAAAGGGGCTTAGAGTATTTCAGATTCAATGGTTGCAAGATACTATAATGAAGCATTGGCATGCAACATTTTAGTAGGAAATTGCTATATTTTGACAAACTGAAAGCATTCTCACACAACTAAATACTTGGCAATCCTAGCAGCAAGCAGTTAGTCCTGCTGGACATGTGTGTGCATGGCAGAAAACAGCTTCTGCAACACTGCCATTCAAAATACATAGGAAAGAGCATTTTTCCCACCAGCTTTCCCAACAGGAACACCAACTATCTCCGACAACTGCTCAAGTTTTAAATCAATGTTTTGGGTAATAAAAAGACAGATACCAAATAATAACCCTCAATTAATAGCTAAAGGTTTCTCAAAATCCTGAAAAGGGCATGCAAAATTTAACACCTGGCCTGCTAAATTCTGACACTGCACCTCTTCCCTACACAGATGCTTCCCTAACTTCATACTTCCAAAATTCTTGCAAATATCACAGCAAAAGAAAATTACTGCTACTGCAATTAAACAGTCAAACTATAACTACCATGTAGTAGCAATACTTATCAGAAAATCCTGCTTTCTGCAAAAGCATCTCTACATTTCTAGCACATTCCCAGGACAGCAATCCACCAGAAAACAGTTGGAAACTGCAGAGGGAATGGGCAGCTATGGGCTCTGAGGCTCCCAGGCAGCTAGCCTTACCTTACACAGGTAGGCTACAGCCAACCTCAGAGGGCTGCAGAAGTCTCAAACTCCAGAGCTAATGTACTTTGGCATGGGAAGCAGGGGCTGCATTCCAGACCGTGTGGAGAGGAGAAATTGCCTGATGCAGTTTCATACAGTGAAGCCCAAAATATCCACCACTAGTGAAACACTGAAATTAGAATCCATGAGATTTCAAACAAGTCTGAACAGAGCTCCAGCTCCTGCAAGGAACAATTTAGATCTGCATCAGTTACTTGGGAAGAAGTGACTATCCCTGCATTTGGACTACCCGATAAAAAACAAATTCAAGGATAAAGAATTCACTGGTCCCAGCTATAGAAACTGGAGATAGGAATTTCAAACTGATGTTTTAAAATATTGGTTACTTCACCCAGCTAATTATAGTATGTTTCTCTTTATTTAAAGTTGAAAAAATACACACAAAAAGTGCTGCCTGAGAAGTGACTGAAGTGCCTAGGTGACATTTTGTACAATTCGTTTTCCATCTATCTTGAGAAGGCTGCACACATATTTTCAACTTTTCAGATGAAAGCTTTTATGCTTGTTTCCATAACATGATTAACTTCCTTAAGATCTGTATGACATATTCAGTTTAAAGTTTGCAATTTTTTTCAGTGTGCTAAGATTATTTGCCAGAAGAGCCTAAAACCTAAAAATAACTGCAGAAATTAAACAGACTTTGAAGCTTAGTGCTGAGTTAAAAAAACCCAAGATTTTAGTGCCTCGATAACATCCCTTCTTGCAAGCCTAGTAATTTTATATTTAACCTTAAATACTATGCTAATTATTCTGCACAACAATTCAAGTCTCTTGTTCCAACATCTTCAGGACAGACTTTATGAACTAGCTCTTTTTACTGAATTATCATAATGTATTTTCTTCATTCAATTAGTAGATTTTTCTTTATTTGTGGCAATTTCTTTAGCCAATATGTCAACTGCTGCTAAAAAACAAGAAAACAAACTAAAAAATCCACAGAAAATTTTTACTTTGTCACTGTTTGTGGCAGAGGAGAACCATGACTAACAAGAAAAGGGACCAAGCCTCAAACTTGCCTTACAACATATTATTGTATTGCAGAAGGAGGTTGTATTATGAGGTAACAGCAGTTCTCATGAACTACCCTGAACCTTGGCAGCCATGCACTATCACATGTTCTGCAGTGGAGACCACAGACAAACAACAGACCATGAGCAACTGGGACTTAGCACAATAGCTAATAATGATTTACTTGTAATATCTTGGAGGTAATAGTATCCAGCAATCTAATTCACTGGCAGAAAAATCAAGTTTTTCCTTCCTTCACCATGTCCACAGAGGGGTTACACAGTGCTGAGGCACTGCAGTGCAAAACCAACTGAGATTCGAACACAAACATTTCCCCCTCTGATGTTTCCCTCTCAGTTTTACTGATATGCCAGTATGCCACATTCAAGAGGCCATTAAAAGCTGTACAGTAAGAGATCTCAATTTTGAACTCTTCTGCTTTTGAGAACGGAGGCTATATTGAAACATCCCCCTGTGACAGAGACAATTAAAAAAATAATGAAGGTAAAGTGGATTAAATCTGTGTATGTACATACATAAACACAGCAGCAGAGAGAACACGAAATACCTCTGCTTTCATTATGTGATATGTAAATGCCAATGCACAGCTGCTTTTTTTTGGACATAGAGCAGATTCTATGAATTCTATTAGAATACATCTGAATGCACCAAGTGATTTTGCTCAGTTGCCTACTCAATGGGGACAAAGAGAGCATTATCTGCAGGTGACAAGAGGGACAGTATGAAAGCTGGGGCAGTAAGGATGTCGTTCATTAAGGGAAGAACTAAAGAATTCATTAAGGTGCACTGTGAGGCAGGCAGTCTTGTAAGTATTCTCTGATGTGCCAATAATGTCATAACAAATACCTAACTAAACTAATTAAGCAGTTTTCCCTCACATTAACATTGGTTTTAGTGTCATTCAAGTTGTGGTCATTTACAATTTCAGAAACATCCTTGATCCCCTCTACAAATCACACAAGCCTGGTACCCAAACACTGTTCTGAGGGTGTCTCCACATTCCCCAACAACTCAGAGCAACATTCTAGCAAGAACACTGGAAACCAAAGCAGTTTATTTGTCTTGATAACACAACATAGTTATTTACCTGAATAGTGTGACAGGCAGCCACTCTTCTAGGAAGATTCTATACTACTACATATCATTCATTTTCCAGGCAATTTTTAAAATACGTTTTTAAGACTGGTGAGCCCCACATTTAAACTCATATTGTCAAAGTAATCTACCAAATCATTTCCTCCACTAGCAACATGAAGACAGTGCATTGTGACACCTCATACATATTTAATAATAGCCTGATAGGCTGTCATTAACATCAAACAGCAATCTAAGTTTGCTACATTAAACATGATCCCTGTGTTAAGAGGACAATCACAAAGTGCCTCCAAGATCGAGCCTGTAAGAAATACCCACCGACTTGAACAAGGTGTAATGAGGCCAACTGCACTGAAAAAGCCACACATTGGATTTAAAATTAAATAATAAAAAAAAGGAAGGGAAAAAAGAAAAAGCTTCAGTGGGTCATAAGACCAGACATGCCATAAGGCAATCTGTCACAGAGTACTCATATTAGTAACTGTTGTGTCAAAACTGAACATTCAAAAGAAAAGACAAACCTTCCTTTATGTTTTATGAAATGTAAGCCCACAGAATTAATAATTCATGAGATGAAGAAAAATATCACATTTGGCTATAAATATTAACAGACGCTGTCAACCTGCTTAGAACTAAATTTTGACTGTCCTACCTCACAATTATCAATTTAGAAAGGAATATTCTTCAAAAGCTCAAAAAAATCAGCATGAAAGTCATTAATGAAGAAATTAACAGTCTCTATTCATGCAGGTCCCAAGCAAAACAGCCCAACTGTGTTCTGTGCCTGGTGCTGCTGAGTGAACACTAATTGACTGGCATTGTTTGTGCCCACGGTGGTGTTGTGCTGTGTTGACACCAATAATGCTGGTGTGCACACAAGGAAAAATGCTAAAAGGACATACTAGACCCAAGACACAGTGGAAAAGGGAAAGGAACAAGAGGAAGTAGTTGTCAAATGACAAAGAAACATTAAAAAAGGCAGTTAAAATGTCACAGAAGTTTCAGAATATGGAATTTTATACAATGGGTCTTGGATAAATTTTACTGATTAGCTAAACAGGCATTTAAATATTACAAAAAAACCCAAAACCAATTAACCCATAATGCCAACCACATATCAGTAAACTCACCTCATGTGATCTCAAAGAAATATGAAATACATTTTTAGCAGTTCAAGTTCAAGATCTAGAAGACACTTCTGCTGTATGGCCACAATTCTCTGCTTTCACTGCTATTATTGAGAATAGAATATTGGAACACAAAACACAATTGTGCCAAAATACATA
This sequence comes from Loriotus luctuosus, assembly GCA_035582745.1. Taxonomy (NCBI): domain Eukaryota; kingdom Metazoa; phylum Chordata; class Aves; order Passeriformes; family Thraupidae; genus Loriotus; species Loriotus luctuosus. Next base: position 50,699,682 of record JAWWEY010000208.1, read on the forward strand.
GAATTCCATTAAAATGGATTATTCTAAATGGTGACAGTGCTTTTCCTTACAGGCTTTTTTTCTTCTCCCCAGTGCTAATATAACTTCAGTCTACTTATGGTCCCTCCTGCACTTACATTCTGAGCAAAGTGTTAAAAATACTCACATAAGCATCAATATTGGCATACACTAAAAAAACAAAAGATCAGACTAAACACCTTACTTTTCTCAGATCCTGACATTTGCACTGCATTTCACTCAGTGATGATCACACAGAATGAAAAGCCAAAGTTGAACATTACAAGCTCATTCTTTTTTTTAAAAAAGCTAATCCCTACCTTTATCATTCTAGAGAGATCTCCAGCATCTGCTAATTCCAACACTATGTTCAGTTCATTGTCTTCAATGAATGAGGCATAATATTTAATTACATTAGGATGATTCAGTTGCTAAAAAAGCAAAACAGTAATTCATATTTTAGTGTAGAGCACATCACATGTTTTAAGACTAACATAAGAAACATTCTTATTTAGGCAAACAAAACAACCCCTAAAATCTATTTCACTATGACACAAATTACAAAAGTATATGCTGATAATAAGCATTTACAAATACTCTGCAAGAACAGGATGGCATTTCAGGATCTACATGGTGACTGACACTGCAGTTTTAGAGGACTTTTGCTTCAATGTATATATCCAATAGCATGCTAAACTTATCTGAAACAGCGAAGTCCATTTCTGAAGTAAACAGCAAAACCAATTTCTGAAGTCAGGATTTTACCATACAAAGGACACAATATTTTAATTTTGGCAGAAACTTTTACTAGAAGTGTTACTTCTCAATATTAACTTCTAAAGTAATAAAGATCACAAAATTCTTCAAAGTGAGGCATTTAAAAACTACACAAAAAACAGTGGACGCCCCAATTATGTCTATGAAAAACATACCACATTTTTTGATGACAGTTGCACATTTTCTAAACAACTCTTTTACCTTAAGAAGATCTATTTCTTTGATGCAGTCAGCACGAGCTTTGGCATCCATTAAATCAAATATCTGCACAAGAGATAAAACATTTTTATTAAGTGACAAAAATATGGTAAACTGAGTAACCATTATCATTATTTCATAGCATCCATAAGGCAACCTGAATGATGCATTTCATGGCAAGATGTAATATTACAGTTAGAAATATTTCTAATTCTCTGATGCACAGATTTAGTGCTGTGGCCATTCTTTCAGCTCCCTCATAGGAAACAAGTCCATTTTAAGTACAAGCTTTCCAATGACTTAATTGCCACCTCTGCATATCTGTTCCAACACACAGCAATAATTTAGCACACCTTATAAATGCTTCAGATCTCAGGCTCTTATTGCATTCTGCCACACCTTTTTCACAATCTGATTCCTTAGAACTGAGCATACCTTTTTACCCCTTAGTCTTGCTACAGTCTTCCATTTCAATTCTAAAAAATGCATATTATTTTACTCTCAGGATCAAAACTTCATTGTCACCTCCAACTCCTTCTCTCCCATTTCCTTCCCTTCAGCCAGCAAAGAAGTGACTTGGATTATGCTATTTGTTTATTAGAGCCCTTTTTTCTAAGCCCTTATCTGTCACCTTGATTTTTATAGGCTTTTACAGCTAGACATCTCTGCTCTTCGTTTTTCCCCCCACCTCATATCTACTCCAAATTATTTTGCACTGTATCTCATTTCTGCATTCTGCAGTTAGCCTGAAGAATTAAAATTACTCTTCACTAATTTCGCTTTTTTTTTTAAGCACTTTTTTCTGCCATTAGAGTCCTTGTCCAAATGCTACAGATCTATATTTAATGTAAAGTCTATTTTCACTCCCTTTTTCACCACCTCTGGGTTTTCACTTCACTAATGTGCACCTCCATACACTGACTATTTCCCTTAAAAATGACCAAAATGCTACTTCCTGTAAGAATCCTTCCTCTCTCATTTGTGATTACTTTCTGAATTTAATAAAACAACAACAAAAAATCTCCAACTTCTTTGTGGTCTTCATATTATATTTGAGCTATCCAGAAGAATCAGACACACTCTGCTTTATTCATCACCACAACAGTTACAAAATTACCTTTTCCAGTTAGAACTTCTCATGCATATCATGTTTCTAGATAGTCACCAAGAAATGATGTATTATATCCTGTGAAGATCACAGGTTTCAGTTCCAAAAGCTCAACAGCTCACAACTTCTATTTAATGCCTTGCCACTAACTCCAGAAACCAAAATACGGATTAACAGCAGTGTCAGTACTGCAAGTCTGCAGAGGTCATCTCAAACACACTGCCTGACTGCTCACACCAATTCACCTTCCTTCCCTCTCCCCAGAGAAGTTCAGACACATCAGGGAGCCTGCACATGATTTGCTGAACCTCACCTTCATTTTCTACATCACTCTGCACAGTGAGTTTGTCATTCCTTTAATCAACTGAAAGGACAGGGCTGGAAACTTCATGTATGGAGCACAGACCTCACAGAGCACACAAGTGCCCTTGACTAACCACTACTTCTCTTCACACATCCCATGTGCTGTCCTCAGAGCTGGCATCAGAAAGAAGAGCCTGTAGTGGATACCAGACTCGCTTTTTGAAGAGGGGAAAGAAAAAGTAATGAAAAAAAAATAAAAAATCAAATACCAGACTTGCAGATAGTATGAAAAGGGGTAGAAGAGAAGAAAGAAGAAAAAAAGAAGAAAACAAAGCTACTGAACAAGAAATAAAGGGAATAAGCCACCACACAATTACTTGTATACTAATGCCAGGATGATGGGAAACATACAGAGTTAAAAGCAGATATTCAAGTAGGAGACTGGGGGGGACCTAACAAACACAAGTTAAATCACAAGAAAGGAATGCTAACACTAAGAAATAAAGCAATTTCACATGTAGTAGAAGAAAAGAGTACTACATGTGAAATTACAGGTACAAGTATTAAAAGATAAGTAACACTGATGAAAACAGAAAAGAGCTTATGAGTTCAAGTTGGAAACTTAGTGAAGGAGATGAAACAGCCTGTATCTGTTATAGATCTGCACTCTGAATGAAAAAGCCTTGCTCTTTAATAATTCTAACAACACATTAAACTGCTAGGGTTTGGTACAGCCACGAGGGAGTCTAATGATTTTCCTAGAAAACATTTTAGAAAATCCTAAATATTACAGGTGCACATTAACTGAGGAAATACTGAGAAGGCATGAAAACAAATAGTTTTCCTTATAACCTAAGACACCAGAAAATGGAAACATTTATACAGCATCTCCCAAAAACAACCAATAAAACTGTACCAGGAAGCAAGGGAAAAAAGGGAACAGGTACAAGGGAGCATCTTGAGGGTTCAATTTTTCTGAGTTCTAGACGATCATGAGATAAGATCATTCCTTATAAGTGATACAGAGATTCAACTCCAAACACCCTGGAAAACCTAATCAAAACCAGGGACAGAATTCCAGACTAAAAACTGTACACAAACTATCTATTTTTAAGATTTGGAAGAAGACCAGAAACAAAGTTTCAAGATTCAAACCAAATGAGCCCAATTGCGTGACAAAACAGGGCAGCTTGCACCTGTTCACATGTGTTCCAATATGCCAAGAGGCTCACTAATTTACCTATTGCAGGAACAACTCCCTACACACCTAAACAAACAGGTTTTCCAAGAAAAGTCTTTTTACAAGCTAAGCCTCTGCCAGGGACATACATCAGTACATCTCATACAGCAATAACAAAACAATAAAAATAAAACCCTAGACCCAGGCCTGTGAAAAGTAGAATCAAGGCACAGGAAAGAAAGACCAAATTTTGTTTGTGTATTCTGGATAGTTTTCCCAGTACTTCTCATTTGTTATTAAACAGCATGGAATAGACTAGGCCAAGCAGCTGCTCTTCCCCAAAGGACAGACTTAAGTTTTATAAACATGACTCCCTCTATTTGTGTTGCACTTCATAAGCATCTTTACAAATTTGTCACAGATTCAGCTAAACTGAGTATTTCAGAAATTACCTAAATTAAACATAGCAAGGCAGTAAAAATAAGTCTTATCTGATCCGTACAACCACAAATACAGACAATCTTAAGATTTACTGTTTAGGATTCTTGTGGTTCTCAGATTTTGATCCAGATCTAACCTCAAAAGACTATAAATAGCATTTCCCAGAAATCTAGAATTTGAGTTTCACAGACATTAACTTCCTCCACCAAGATATTTTAAAAATAAGCAACTAAAAAAAAGGTGAAAATATCATTCAATCCATGGCCTCTTCAGAACCTCTGAATCACACCAGATGCAAAAAGCTTTCAGAGATTTTCTCTCTGAATAGATCATCTTTTATTTTGCCAAACTGCTGCAGTTCAGACCAGAGGATGCCAGTGTAACAAGCCATGTCAGCTTACACAAGGAGGTTACTGTAAACACAAGGAAAAAACCTCCGTGTTCCTCACCAGCAGATGACTCAACCCTGAAGAACGTCTCACCCTGAGAAATGGAAGTGACAATGAAGGACTTGAAGAACACCCTTTCAAGTGTCTGTCAGCACTGCACAGGGCACCTGGCAGCACTGAGGGCTGCTCAGCAGGACAGGCTGCTCTTTGCCTGTGGGGTGCTGCACACTGGCACTCAGTGTAACACTGTGCAGGGATGGGGCAGCTGGGGTGCTGCACACTGGCACTCAGTGTAACACTGGGGGGATGGGGCAGCTGGGGTGCTGCACACTGGCACTCAGTGTAACACTGTGCAGGGATGGGGCAGCTGGGGTGCTGCACACTGGCACTCAG
>JAWWEY010000208.1:50704567-50754430 GCA_035582745.1 Loriotus luctuosus
TAAAATAATAAATCAAGCCTTCTGAAACATGGAGTCAGATCCTTGTCTCTTCCCTCAACCAGAGACCCCTGTGAACACAGTTTACAATCCCTGCCCACGGATCTTTAAAGTCCTTTCCAGCCCAAACCGTTCCAGGATTCTATGATGCTTTGATCACATGTTTTATAATTGAGCAAATTCCTGAGTGCTTTTTAGGGGTGGGCTCATAGAATCTGATCTGGGGCTCTCCCAAGCCCCTTCCTCTCTGTGCTTGCTTTGCTCCCACAGGGGCTGTGACAAGAAGACAAGGACATTTCACAAATGCTTCAAAACAAACACATAAAGGACTGAGAAGTGGGACTCCCAAGACAGCCCCCTGTTTTGTCCTTTTGCATCTAATTAGGCTGAATTTTTACCATCCTCAGCACTGAGTTTTCAGAGGAAAAAAGCTCTGTGGCAGCAGAGACTGGAGGGGGTCTGATTTAACCCCATCCCCAGGAGCACAGATACTTTGGCACCTCAGCTGATGAAAGGCATGAAACCTATTTATTCACATGGTTTCCTACAGAAACAAGAGGACTGTGAAATTTTCTTTTAATCAGTATCTGTCTCCGTTACTCTTCCCTCCACGCCTTTTTGCTGTTTTTGATAGCTTCCACCAGATTTACCAGTAGCTGGGAGACTGCAAAGATTATAAATTCATACAGAGTTTCCCCCCTCCTCAAAGAGGTGGCCACATAGGGGAGGCATTGCCAGAATGTTCATGTTTCATGTGAGTGAAGCAGCAGAAATGTGAACTTAAGACTTATTAGACAACAGAAAGTCCTCAGATGAGAGCTTAAACCTGTTAGCAAGGTGATCAGACTCCCACATAATTGTCATTAGGGGTTTTTTAATCTCTCTTTACACTGCCTCATTTAGCTGAGAAGAGGAAAGTCAGGGATCTCAGTGCTTTGGGATCAGCCTCAGTAACTGGATTTTCCTGTGCATTGCTCACTAGGTGGAATGGCAGAGCACCAAAAAACAGCACACATAAATAACATTTGGAAATTAATCATTCCATTTCCTGCAAGTGATAAGAGAATTTACCCTGTGTGCAAGCAATTAGCAGTCATTTATGGCAATTTGTAATATTTAAATACTAAGTAAATTAATTATTTGGCATTATTTTTAGTGAGCTGATTTACTGTAATTACAATGACTAAATGAATCAATTACTTAAAAAAAAAAAGCAAGCCCCCAGACAAATATGGCAAATCAATTACTTAATATTTAATGGGAGTTACTCGCTGTTACAGAAAACAACAGAGGAACAAATCCTTTAATGACATAAAAATATTTCAATCACTGTCTGGGGAAAGGGGTTTCTATACAATATTTCTGTACAATATTACCTTTACATAACTCACAAGATAACACAAGGGAATGGTGGGAATGCATGGGAATAGTGAGCCCAAACAAACCACCAGGCACCACCAGGAAGAAAACAGCTGGGACCTGCTTTTCTGCACCATCCCAGCAGGAGAAAACAGCTTGGCCAGTGCACAGCACCTGTGCCAGGAAAGTTGTGAAAACAGATGGTGGGTGCCTGGATAAATACCACCTGTGCTGGAAAAACAAATCTGGTGTTTGGAGCCATTAGAGAAGGGCTGCAGAAGATCATTGTGGTGGCTGTGGGAGGAGGTCACTGTCAGCCCACACCTTGGACAGGGTCTGCTCACCTCAGGAGGGTCTTTAGGAGGTGCTTCAACAGATTCCAGTGGGGACAGTGGGAGTCTGTCACAGCTTTTGGACAAGGGAACCATGGATGAGCAGGTTAAGATTGATCAGCCTGGAAATTCAGTGATGGAGAAAATTTAGGAATTGAGGGAGGGCTGGAAAGGAGAGTCTCACATGAATGCACAGGGTGAACTATGGCAAGGATACACCAGGAGAAAACAGCTGGAGATGGGGCAGTACCCAGGGAATTTAATTATCTACCAGAGCTCAAGTGGAGTCTGACGAGGTTTAAATTGGACAGCAGCTTCAGTGTTAGTTATCAAAAGGTGGAGAGGAAGCTGAATGGTGCTGTGCAGTGTTAGGAATAACCCTCAATAGGAAACTGGGGTTAGAGCCCACCAGAACTTGGTCAAATTAATATTCCTTGCCTCCTGTCCACTCTTTTAATCCAATATTATGGTAAGGGTGTATATAAATTGATGAATCTTAAAATATGGCTGGTTATGCCATGAGCAGATTTGGCAGCAGCTTGTTCCATCACTGGTGGTGGCAAATCTTAACTTTAAGCTCAGGTGTGGCCCTCTTGGAGCTTTTCCTGTTCCTGAAAACCACAACTGATGAGGAGATGGTTCCCTTGGAGCTGTTCCTGTTCCTGAAAACCACAACTGATGAGGAGATGGTTCCCTTGGAGCCATTCCTGTTCCTGAAAGCCACAGCTGATGGAAGGATTTCATCTCCCTCTCACCTGCTGAATGCCTTTGGAAAGCCTCATTACCATGCAAATGGAGATTGCACACAGGCTAAGAAAAATGCATCTGTCAGCCTGCACATACTGGTAACAGCAAATGTGAGCATAACTGGGATTTATAGAGCAAATGGATTTCACCTGGGGCTGCTTAGACTTGTCCTGCCACGGGAAACAATGAGGGTTAATTGTGCTGCAGTAATTCTGACATCTTTCTGATGAACAATCCATCTCTAATCGGATCCACAAAAAAGCCTGCCACAGTACTGGGAAACTTTTGACCTCAGAATGGGTAGAGGAGAATTTTGACAGAGAAATTGCAAAACTGACAAATGGGAAGGAGCAAGGAATGCAGCTGTGAAAGGGGGAAATGATGATCTAACTCAGCCATCATTTTGCAATGGATCAGGTTGTCCTCTGACTTCCATTGTAGTGAGCCTGTGGTGGTGCAGGCACTGAGATGAAGGGCTTGAAGGATGCTACTGCTCTAGCCTACTGTGGGAAAGCAACTGGATGGAGGTCCCAGGACACTCCTGACAGGGTGTGGAGTGTGATGATTTGGTCACCCAGCTGGAAGTCCAGAAACAAGTGGCTGTGTGGCTTGGGCTGTGCAGTGGAATTTCTGCCTGGGGGAGTCAGGGCATCTCAAGATCCAGAGGAAACAACTGCACTAAGCTTATGATGTTGTGCTTTTCTTCCTACATTTGGAAAGTTCACCTCTAGGCACAATTAGCCATGCCTTGGACAGAGTTCCTGAGGAAAGAAGTCATCCAGCTCTGCCAGGGACACCCAGTACAGAAGTCTATCCAGCTAAAAATATTTTTATATCTTTCTGAATATTTTAATATATTTATAGATGTGGTTCTACACCAGCACTTCCACAGAGTGATATGCTCTCTGCAAACTCTGTAGAACATATCTTAGCTTGGAGATTACAGGAAAATAATTTATTGATCTATTGCAATTGACATGTGCACAGTGCAAGGCATTTGGCAATGCACATATATTGTATTTACTGAGGTAATACTGGCAAGGAGTCAGGGACAATTAACTTTTCAAAGGCCCTCAAGGGAAGAAGACAAAAGCAAGTTTATAATTTATACTAGAAATAACAGGCAAAGTCTGTGTGTGTTTAACCTGAGCTCCAGGATATACATTTCTCGGAAATGCATAAATGTGCTCCCAGGTTTTATATCTAAACATGTTTTCTTGAAACACGACTTGATTTTCATGCTTTTCAGACTGTTTGTAAGTGGTTAGTGCAGAACATCTCTGCCTTGGATTGCAAGGGGTGTCTCTACTGCTGTACTATGAATTTTCAGGGCTTTTACCTTCCCTGCAAAAGAAAAGCAAAGAGCAGGTGGTAGTGCAGTGACCAAAAATGTGTGTCTGCATTGGATAACATTGAAATGAACACTGCAGAACTCACAGAAAAACCCTTCAGTTAAGGCATGGATACCTCCTTGAAGAATTACTTGATATTTTTTAGTGGAAAATGGTTTTTGATTTCATCAGGCTTTCTTACTTGTGTGTTTTCTTTTTAATTTTTTAATGTCAATGAATGAATGTGGACTTAACACCAAAGAGTTTTCATGTAGGTTTTTTTCCAATACTCCTTCCCTTCTTCCTGCTGTGCTCAACATGCAGTAGAAAAAAGTTTTCTACCTAAAAATTTATTCAAAAACTGTAATTCTCTGATCAATTCTATTTTTTTGTCTTCTATCTCTGTAAAGATCAGTGATGTATTTCTGTGTGTGCTATGTCACATACAGATAAAGTGAAGAAAATGATGTGTCTGTGATTATTGTCCCCTGTTTCTGCCCCTGGGCTCACTTGGTGCTGTGGTGACTCCTGCTGCTGAAACAAGGCAAGCAGGTCTTAATATTGTTGATAACCAAACCTAGCAGATTTGGTTTGGGTTTTTTTTTTTCAGATATCCTAAACTCTTGTAGCATGTTTTAATAAGGGTTTATACAGCTTTGGTAGCAGCTTGGTGTTCTTGGCATGAAAAGTCTTTGGCATATGCTTTGGCACATGCCACTCCATCCAAGCAATTTGTTATTGTCTGCTCTGTTTATTTTCTCAACATCCTTCTTTCCAGCAGTACAGTTCAGCTGCATCCTCCAAAAATGAGAAGGGTAAAGGTAATATCCACTGCAATATAAAGCCAAAGCATTTAACTCCACAGTAATGCTCTTTCCTCTACTTTTCAATCAGAACTGAAGAAAGCCATGGTTAATTAATTAATTACTCCAAAAGATTCATCCCAACGGAGCATCTTTTCCTCTGCCACAGAAAATATGTGTTTTATTAGTGATGCTCTTTTCCATGGAGTCTGTCTAGCTGAAAAATAACAGCCCCAGATGTCTGAATACACCATCTAATCTAAGAATGGGTCAGTGGTCACTTTGGGGCTGCAATAACTGAAGAGCAAACCTGCACAGAGAATTTTTTGAGCTTTTTTTTTGAGAAATGAAGTCTGATAGCTTTGTGCTTTTCCAGTGACCCTTCATGGAAAGAAAGTACACTACTCATTTTGATGAAGGGCAAACATATTTCTAAAGAACTCCTACAGCAAAAAACTCTCAGGTTGCAGTGGCAGATACCCCAGAAGAAATCACTCACAGCTGCCTGAATTCCTTTGCTCTTATCTTTACTGAAGTCATCTACACTGATTTCTGCTAATTTTCCAGCTAATCCAGCCTTTGCTAATCCTGCCCTCCAAAGCTCTTGGTGCTGTTCTCAGCCCAGAGCCATCCACAAGTTTTATGAGTGCACCCACTGGGCCATATTTCTCTCTTTGCTTAAGAGAATGTCATGCAAGACAATGTCATACTCTTAATAAATTCAAGACATATCTCATCTGCTGCCTCCTCTTTATCCACTTGGCTGGTTGCTCTGACAAGGAATGAAATTAGAAATGGTTTGAGAAAGTAGGTTCTTGAATAATCTATGCTGACTGTTTTTATCAGTTTATTCCCTAGATGACTACTAAAATATTGTTTAATAATTTTATCTTCTGCCTTTCTGGGTATTAGATTACAGCAATTTCCTTGGTTCTTCATTCTGTCATGAAAGATGAACTCCTCTGCTTGCTTTTCTCGATTCCTCAGGCACAGAGAATTTACAGGGATAACCTCTAAAGGTGTAGGGATCTTCTCACCTGACTGCAAAGTGCAGGAGGAAAAACTTCAGCTGTTCCTCAGGATGTCATTACTTCTCTAAATATTCTTTAACCAGGTCTTTTCCAATTTTGATTTGAGGGGCTATTTCTTTGGAAAATGTGCACTAAACACCTATTTTACCCTAAATAGGAATAATTATCTTCCAACCTTTCAACTAGTACATTCAAAAAGGAGCTGCTGGAAAAGACTGATCCCTCACTGCCAAAGGGGATGCTAATGAATTGAGCACAAAAATGCCCAAAATCTGAGATGAGATGAAGTCACATTCCCTTTTTAAGCATTCCTTGGCTCCCTTAAAGATGTGATCAAGGAGATATGCTGGAGACAGGAAAGAGATGCCAGAGCTGCTCACAGATGTGGCTACAGAAAATGGGTTTGTGTGAGCCCAGCAGCCTGGCAGATAATGGCTGTGGAAGTGCTTTTCTGCTCACTTGCCAAACACGAGCCACGTCCAATATCTTAGAAGTGCTTGAGCTGGATTAGCAACACACACACACATTTCCTTACAAAGGTCTGGAGCATCACCTCTGCTTGATTTCTGTTCTGTGGTTTCAGCCACGTCAGTCACACTAAATGCAGAGGGATGCACACTGCTTGCAGGAGCAATTTAGTGAACTCCCAGAGCTGTAATGTGAGCCCAGGCTTCTGCCACAGAATGAGATTTTTTTAAAAAACAGCACGTGGGATAATTTTTTTTTTTTTTGCCTGCCAAATGCCTCTTAAGGCTTTTGTCTGTTTTCTCTCTCTTGCCAATTTTGGGCTGTGACAGCAAAGCTAAAAATCCAGAACATAAAACTTGCCATCGATTTCCAATACAACAGTTCCAAAGGAAAGGTCAGCAAGGAAAAACAAACACATTGGACAAAAAAGCAGCTTCACTGATGTGCTGCTGGTGGCACCTATGGAGCTGCCCCAACACAAACAGACCTTTTATATCAACTGGTCGGAGACAAAGGTCCTGGAAGGTGTGTTGGTCTTAAATTGCTGCTCCACAACCAGCCCAGCCATGCCTGTCCACTGGACAGGGGAGGCATGACTGTGAGAAAATAATCTATATAGAAAAAGGGAAATAATAGATAGCATTACAATAAGGAGACAAAATAATCATGGGTAATGCACGAAAGGGAAACAAAGTTCTTGTGATCTGAACCTCAGGAAAGGAGCAATTTCAGCACCAATAAAGTTGTCATCATAAAAACATTTTATAGAAAGGGCAAAAAAAGCTTGGATGCAGAGGTATTTATGAAATTGGATGCAGTGTGTTTTGCATCCATCCATTAAATTCAGATGGGTTTGTCACGGTTCTTGTGCTTTAAATCTTTGTGGTAAATAATTTAGGCATTGTTTCATACTGTCTGCTAGTTAGAATACGTTTCAAATTGGAGCCCAGTACAAAGTTGTTTAATAGAAATTTTTGTGATGAAAAATTCTTCTGGTACTGACAACATCATTTACATGAGGAATAAAGAAGGCATTTATGAGAAGCTGCTGTGTGGTTTTGATAATAATGGTAACACTTATCTTGCAGCCTTTCCCCACCCTCACATTGCTACACGTTAACTAATTAACTAAATAATTAATCCCTCTTCCTGCCAAGGAGAGAGGCTCTGCATGCACAGCTGAAGGAACCATGGCACTGCAGGGTGGATATGTTCTGACTGTCATGGACCACTCATCACTAACCTAGAGTTTTCTCTCCTCTCAATTATCTTAAGGTAGCTGTTTGATTGTTTGTGATGTCTTCATTTGCTTTGTTTTGCAGGCTAAACATGAAAGCTGGGAGTACTGGGGAAGCCAGGCTGAAAAGTGACATTCCTGGTTCAGAGTTATTTGCCACCCAAACCATGTCACCCTCTCCTCCCAATTCTGATGAAATGGTTCTTAGAGAAGACAGGAATTTTCTTGGGTACCTCTCCACAAGGCTGGAGATGGATTCAAATACTGCATCAGGACATTACATTTTGCTTCTAGACCTGGCATTTTTGTCTCCATGAAGCCCAGCCCATGGTGATATTCCAGAACTAAAAGTTTGTTCTTCTCGCTATCTCCATGCGAAGGCAGGAGAAATATTCCCTGGGGGATTTTTGATAGCAGAAGAGATCAAACAAATCCACCATTTTATAAGGTACATACATTTACAAGCCAGATAACTTCACACATATGGGAGCTACAGGTTATTTGCTCATAGACCTTTAAAATCTGCAGAGCAGGATCCCAGTATGTTTCTCCTTAGAACCCAAATCTTGATTCCTCCTTTACAACCACACAGGCCTCACTTGTGGGGTGAGGATAACTGTTGAATGCTGGGATAACTGTTTTTGCTGATTGGAAAAATATTGAGTTCATATTTCATACAAGGCAACTGAATGCCCTTTTTTGCACTTTGGGGTTGACTGGGCTTTCCTGGAAACTCTTAGGTTTTATCACCCACTTCAGATTTGACCTGCTTTCTATGCTTTCACACAAAATAACTGTACAGCCATAATTGCATTACTCTGCACCCCCTCTCCCAAGGGTTTGGGATGTACCCAGATGCCCTAGCACAGCACAGCACTGCTCTTTGATCTGCCAAAGATCTGAGTCTGCAACAGCAGAGAATTACACTCGGCTCTCTCAAATCCCAGCACTTCACCTATTATTTCAAGAAAGTTGTCCCTGGAGGTATCAAATAACCACAAAGTGCTGCTGCAGCAGAGCTAAATATTTACTAATAATGTTAAACTAACACACTGAGGGTTTTTTTGCAAGGCAACATTGGCACAGAGCTCTGCTGTGAGCCATAAATACGTCTCAAGACGTATAAAAGTAAAGCTGGAGAATTTCTGGTGCCAGAGCTGGCATCAGCTGCTGTGGATGGCCAGAGCCTGTTGATGCCAATGGGGACATAATGCTTAACTCACTGAGAATTCACCTCCTCTTGCCTGGTGTTTCTAAAAACCTTTTTGGAGCTCCCCAGATGCTCCAGTTGGATCTCTCAGGTTGAGGAGGAAAAAGGTTTTTTTTTTTAGGTAGCACCTAAAAGTAGATCCAGTTTGTAGAAAATGCCAAACTAGAAATTCGTGTGCGTGGCGCAGTTGATGTTGGCACCTGGACAGGTACAAATTGGTAAGGATTTCCCCTGCTGACCATCCAGCTGCTCTCCACAGGAAACATCTCCATTTCTGAGAAGAGGACAGAGATTTTCACCTGTGATTTGTAAAGGAAGGCAATTTTTTTTTGGTTTTTTTTTTCACACCTTTCTTTACAAGTGGGCAGTTTTGTATCTGCCCTGCTCTGGGCAACACTGCCAGTCATTTGAGGAGAGGAATAAAACAGAGTGGGTGAAGGGTTGTGGGATCTCCAACAGAGAGGGATCAGCACTTGCTGAGAGAAGCCAGAGGGAGAACACACATTTTGTTTGCTGCAAAGGCTGTAAGGTGGGAAGGAAGATATTTCTTGCAAAAAAGAAGAGGGATGTTTGTGAATCTCTCCTGAGTCTTTCCTGCCACTGTCTGGTCTTGCCAGGTTGAGGAGTCCCAGGATGGAAAATCTGGCAGAAAAGGAGCTTCACTCATCTCAGGGTACCCAGAACAATTCCCAGTGATGCTGTTGGTGATCCAAGTAATATTGAACCCCCCAGCATAAAGCAATGCAGAAGAAATGCAGCATTGAGGGGATAAATAATGAGAGAATGCAAATAAGGTTTAATGACAGCCACTGTGGCTTTATGGAAAATAGGTCTTGTCATACAAATGTTGTTTTCCCCTTCATGTGGGCTTCTCAGCAAAGCAGAACAAAGGAGCCACATGGACAAAAAGGTAGACTCTAAGCTGAATTGAAACATCTTAGAGGAATGTGATGTTGGATGCCATAAAATAGGAGCTTAGAGGATCAGTCTGATGTTCAAAACACTTTTATATTCTCACTAAAGGGTTTAAAGTAAATAGGAAATCATGGCTAATAATGTTTGCCATGTTGTTGAATTTTCTCCTCTCTATCCACCCACCTATATTCGTGGTGTTTGACAGAAATCAGCATTTTTGTATCTTTCATATCAAAGCAGCTTGGGACACAACAGTGGGAAAATGTTAAAGGAGGGAAAATGGCACAACAGCAGCTGCTGACAGACACAGAAGTGTTTCCTTGGGACAACTGGGCAAAAGTCTGTCCTCATGCATTCTGTGCTATGTTCTTGAGATACACAGTAAAATACAGGGAGCCTTTTGGTCTGATTGGTTTTTTAGCCATGTTAATGAGATCCTGCCAGCAGCAAGTAAAGCAATTAAGAATAATTAAGCTGGTGATAAACACTGTGTAGTTTGACACGATTGCAGCAGCAGCTTTGACAGGTTTGCCTGTTTGCATTAGGATTTTAAAGTGGAGCCAAGTTACAGACAGGAAGGCAAGGGGGCATCATTACCAACACGACCCAGCTGGGATCAGGAGGGAGGTGGTCATGGATACAGACTCCCACAATGAGGTGACACACCTGTGGAGCATTTCAGAGGGTGCTCCAAGGCTACCTTCTCTTCTTGAACACCTCCTAGATACTTCTCCTGCCTCAGGTTTCTGCTCCAGGTGCTGCCAAAGCCATTCCAGCCCTTCCCAGCCACACCTGCTGCTGCAGTCTGTCTGGGAGCAAGGCCCCTGTGCCTGCCAGGAGCTGTGTGTCAGAGCTCCTCAGACAGAGATGCCTTTGCAGAGCCATCTCTCTCTCATTACAGCTGCCAGCTGGTTAAATGAAAATTGCAAAGGCATTCAGATGCAGACTGCTGCAGCCAAGTGTTTCATGGATTTACTTAGAGTTTCCAGTAAGTTACTGCCTGCAACACTGCCAGAGAGGCAGGGAGGTGATGGTAAAAAAAAAAAAAATTCAATTTTCATCCAAGATGATTTTTCTTAGTGCCTACAGTTGCCTATACACTTTCCAAAGGCAGGGGCACACTGCAGGTGTTGTCATTTCCTTTGAGAACTGTTGGAAGTTTCCACACAGTTCATTTGCTACTTTGCTTCTTGAAGATAAGGAAATGCTCCAAATCAAAAGTGGGAGTTTTAAAGACAAGCTGTATAAAAATTAAATCCCCATTTCTCTTCTTGCTCAGCTTTGGTACATTGACCATGGCATTTAGCCTGGTGTGCTGCTAAAGAGACATTTCTCACAGTCCATTTCTCAGCCATCTTGAGGGCAGAAGGCAAAGCCTGGTGCTGTCTGAGGCCTCCCACATCCTTAAATTCCATCACTCATCAAATATTTTTGTAGCCAGCAAAACACCAGTGGCAGATGTCTTGTTTTTCAACAAGGCCTTGCAAATTCTGCCCTGAGTGACACTCACTGTGAAGGGTGGGACTGTGAGAGGGAGAGTCACCTTCCAGGAGATGGACATGACTTAAATTAGACAGGAGATTCTGGTGTGTCCTGTGCAAGGCAAGATGGATGGCCTGGGCAGGGGCTTGGAGAATTTCCACAGTGGACCCTTCTTTGCTGCCCAAGCTGTAGATCACACCCCTTTCTCCACCTCCTCTTCAAGGAGAGAAAGCAAAGCTTCTCCAGCTGCTCTTTCTCTCAGTGTGGAGGCTGAGAGAAAATCCATTCCATGGATTTTCACAGCAGCTGTTCCAGATGTTCGCACCTACTCCAGTAGATGTGTCATTCCTGGAGCAGAGAAAGGCAAGAACATTGCTCCTATGGGATGCTTGTCCCATGAGTCAGGGTGCTGGGGAGCAAAGAGGAAAGGAGTTAAATTCTTGTGGCAGTGCATGTGAGGGTGGACATGCCGGTGGCAACCTGGGATCACTGCCCTGAGGTGCTTGGTGCTGTAAAGGTAGAATGAAACCTCAGGAAAAGGCAGGGGAATAGAGTGTAAGAGTTGAAATGAGGGATGTGGGACTCCAGGGGCTCTTTAAAATGCAATTTATTTTATCTAAGATGTTACAGCAGCCCAGGGAGGTGGGTGACAGAGCTGTGCCTACAGCTGTCAGCTCCAGCTGCAGACAAGCTTGGAGATGCTTTTATTTTGGTTACAATGCATTATATACTTTCCTTTGCTGAGCATCTTAATACAGTAGAACCAATCTATACCTTAACTTTTATCTATAACCTATCATAACCACTATAATTACCATATTCATGTTTCTATTCTCCAATCACTAAAAGTCAGTACATTACAGTTTAAGCTAGAAGTTGTTTTTCAGTTTTCTTACAGTGGAAAATTCGGAGACCTTTTTTCTACTTGCAACATTTGCTGCCTTGTTTGCCTGTGCTATCTTTCTGCTTGGTAAAAACATCTTCTTGTTTGAGGTGGGTTTATCCTTTGCTCTAAGCCATAAAAACCCTTCTAACATATCCTTTGCCTCCTTGGTTATCCAGTAGGACTGGCTCAGCAATTGTTTTCTTCTAGATCAAAACTTGCTTCCATCTCTATTCCTTCTTCAGATTCTATATTCAAAGCTCTTTCTGCCAATCATACATATCTGTGAGACTTTCTTGTCAACCTTTCATCCTTCCCAACAGAAACCAATTCTTATCTCATTTGCTTCTCTGTTGTGTTGTGAGCACAAGAGAGGAATGTGTTTGGAGATTGTTTACCCACAGGTGATTGTTTCATTGGATTCTGGTGTGGGTTGTTTTGACTCTTTGGCCAATTGGGGCCAAGCTGCGTCAGGACTCTGGAAAGAGTCACGAGTTTTCATTATTATCTTTTTAGCATTCAGTAAGTATCCTTTCTGCATTCTTTAGTGTAGTATAGTTTAGTATTCTTTAGTATGATCCAGTAAAATAAAGTAATACATTAGCCTTCTGATAAGATGGAGTCAGATGCATCATTCTCTCCCCTTGTTGGGTTGTCTGCTTTTACGATAGACAGGCAAGCTCTGTGCCCCCCGTGTGCCTCCTGGGGACACACACAGCTCTTTGGGCTGGCACCACCTCTGTGGGTACCCTGAGTCTCCAAAAGGGGTCTCCTAAATAGCCAAGTGACCAAGCAACCCTTAAATCTTGCAGCATTTCTATGACTAAGGTAAGAGTAGAGACCAGTAAATAAAGCTTGTGCAGCTTTGTGTGGCAGTCAGTTACCAGTGGAATTTGTGTAATGGAACAAAAGAAACAGAGGAAATAGGTGAGAAGAAAACCTTTTTTCTGGAGTGATGTATTGAGATGTTAAATAGAGAATATGTAGTTGCCTTTATTGGGAATCAGTGTTGTCATCATGCAAGAGAGGAATTAAAGCTGCCAAGATTCCTTGTAAAACTTTTTGCTCTTTGTCTCCAATTTTACCAGCCTAATACCTTGTTTGTGCCAGTTAAGGGCAATTGGACTCAGAAATGCTGGCTGATTAGCATGGACCAAACTGCAAAGGCTTCTGAACAAAGTTAGGGCTCAGAGGCTTTTGCAGCTGATACAACAGATGCTGTTACCTATTTTGCAGTAAAAGAAATGCTCTTTTTTAATCCAAATGGCTAGAAAGAATTAATCATTGTTGTAATTAGAACACACTCCATAATTATTTTTTAGCCTAGTTCATGTGGTGAGTTCAGTATTTCTGTTCTCCCTGCCTGTATCTGTAAGACAAGTGGTGGGAGCAAAGAGAGCTCAGAAAGACCCAGAGCAAACCTTAGACTTGGTATTTAGAGTGTGAATGAAGTAAAAAAGCATTATTTATAAAAAGCAACATATTACTATTGTTGTTGTTGCTATTTTTTATTATTTCTCCAAGTCTGTCTGTTATGTGAAAGGAATGGGGTTTGTGCTTATGGTCTAATTACAACCTCATACTAATTTAATTAGTTGTGTAAAAATTAAAATAACATAATGCTTGCTATTTCCAAAACACTAATGGGTATAAATATTAATGAATCTTCACAACATCCTTTTGAGCTAGGTGATAAACATTATTATGATAAATATACCTCTAAAAATTGAACACTGTCATAACTATCATCAGTAATACTGCTCAGACTGTAGTCATGATATTTATTGCTTAATTGAAATGGATTTACCAGGCCTAGAAATAGGCTTACATAAATCTGTTTTCTTTATATGGCAATAAATACATTTCAAATTTATTTTTTTTCATTCTCACCCAATGTTATTTTCAGGAATACTGAAAGTATTTAGTGATTTCATGATAAAGTGAGCACAGATAGAATATTTCTGTCATGAAATAATGCTACCTGTTTTATTGATTGTTACTTAATTTTTGGTGTTGGTTGTAAATTATTTTTGAAGGGGCCATTTTGAAGTAAAAAGCTTATGTTTATGGTTTTTCATATTCTCTTTTTAATGTGAATACAGTTTTGAATCGTTGTTCATAAATCAGAAGGACTCCTCTATTGGAATTGTACAATATAGGGGCATTGTTCACTTATATCAAAAGCTGCTGGCTAAAATTATTTTTTCCAACATTTTCTAGCCTAAAGCACTGTAATTTCATATACTTGTGAGAAATACTTACTGTTATTAGGATAAATAATGGATTAGGATAAAGCACTTACTAAACAAAAAGAAGAAAAGGACTCAATCCAAAAACTGTCTATATTAGTTAAAATATTTCTGTTATTGCATCTGTGCATGTGTGTATCTTTAGGCACAGTATCTTCTCTTTTCTCAATTCACCAACTGTATGAATGTGGTTGTGAATGAAGAATGAGCTGTATTACTGCAGTCATCCAGTTATATGCTCTTTAATGAGCAGAAGTAAAGTTGTTAATGAATTAGTGGAAACACATAGGCTAGCCACTCAACAAATCTGATAATTTGTTAAATTTTCAGGAAAGCAACAACTTCATTTACTCACCATAGAATAAATATTATTAATACCGTTCAGCTAATCTTTAATATTTCAATAAAATGCTCACAGCTTCTGAAAATGGCAGCATTTTTATGTGTGTGCCTGTGTGGGCTGTCAGTGAGGTTGTTCTGGGGTGTCAGGGCTGAAGGTGGGGACCACCTTTCTCTCCCCTTCTTCTTCTCCTGTTTTGAGTTAGATTATTTCAAAAACCAAGATTAGCAGTGTGATAATCTTGTTTGATAATTTCTGTTTAACCTCTTTGTGGTAGAACAGCAGTGCTCCAGATACATTTACCTAACTAAAGCTAAGGCCTGTGTGTCCAGAAGTGTTGCATCAACAAGAATGTGCTAACAGCATAGAAG
This sequence comes from Loriotus luctuosus, assembly GCA_035582745.1. Taxonomy (NCBI): domain Eukaryota; kingdom Metazoa; phylum Chordata; class Aves; order Passeriformes; family Thraupidae; genus Loriotus; species Loriotus luctuosus. The sequence goes on from JAWWEY010000208.1 coordinate 50,719,323, forward strand.
GGGTTAATTTTGTGGGTGATGTACTTTGGATTTGAAGCTGAAGCAGCAGCTATTGTTTGACAACACTTAAAGGCAATATTTTACTTTTAAAGGAGCTTGTTGTGGTAATTTTTAATTATGAATCTGGTCTCTGTGAAAGACAGCCTATCTTTTCCAATCTCAGACCCACCATGAACAAATTCCCTCATCTGCTGTTTTCAACGAGAGACAAAACAGAATTTTCAAAGGCATCAGACAAGGTTGGTTCAAAAACATTTCCACACTCCCATCTGCTTTTCTGTCCAACCTGGGGGAGTCTATCTAAGGCAGGAGATAGCTCTTCATGACCACCTTTCACTGAATAAACCAAAGCTGAGTTTATTCTGAATAAACCAAATACCTGACCCTTCAGCAGCTTGGAGGTTTTTCCATCAGTGAATCTCAGCACAGGCACAAGCAGCAATATCTCAGTCAGAGGTACCAACGTGTGTCGTGTGTTGGTATCAGTAATTGTTTCAGGCTAATTAATATTTGATATCTGCAGTGGCACAGAGAGAGAGGGAAGTTTGCCACACAGCTCTCAGGGGATCCCTGGGTTTTCAAAACTCTATTACAGAGCTGTGCAAACATTGCCTTCTCAGGTGTCCTCAGCTGTGCCTTCAGCAGCAGGGCCCTTTGGATGCCAAACCTTCTCTGCTGCCTGTGCTTACAGAATTAAAACTTCTTACTCCAGGAGGGTGGATACCCACTCTAATTGAGCAAACATGTTATCAAATGGTGAGAATATTTGTTCTTCCACCAATTTCTGTCTCATTGTTTGTTTAGAATAGAAAATTTTGGATGCAGTTACAGGCCAGTGGAGCAATAATTACTGACAAGTTGAATCCTAGAGTTTTCTTTTGAGGGAGCAACTAAAGAAATTAATTTAATGTTGCTAGATTTCAGGGCAAACTTTGGACTAACATAGGGGAAGAAAACAGGTCAAACCTAGTCTTTATTTTGGTTTCAGGGGACCCTCATAGTTTATTTGAAATCTTGACAAAGTTCCAGCAGAAACTGTATTCCTTTATGTAGCCTGAATGGTTCTTTGGTTTGACGGCAATTCTGATTTGGAACAGCTTGATTTAATGAGAAAAAAAAATTAGTTTAAACAAGAAGTTAGAGGGGGGTTAGGAACTCAAACAAATATACTGTAGGAACATTTTGGGAGTTAGGATCCTTGAGCCATGGGGCCATGGGTTCTCATTTAAAATTAAGGGTTTGGCATTGTAACTCAGTAGAAACTGGGGGAAAAAAAAAAAGTGGAATGAAAAGACACATCCCAAGTCTGCATACTTTGTTTTCCATTCTTAATAAAAGGGAAAGGATGGGCACTGAGTGTCAGCAAGGAGGAATGGCTGGGTGGGGGTTGCTTGTGTTTATTATCCGTGCAAAATATGTTTGCATCCCTAAAATACAAAAAGTGAGCACTCTCCTCATGCTCAGCAGGTCTTCTTGGAGTGGGATCATCTCAACATTGAAGGAACCTGGTCTGTGGAAGCTGTTGCTGCCCATAGCAGGGAGGTTGGAAGTGGATGATCTTCCAGCCCAAGCCATTCCATGATTTATCATTGGCAGCCTCTGTGGTGACTTGGGGCCTGCAGCTCTCCATGGCCAACAGTAAAACCACACTGGATACCAGATTTTTGGCTCTATTGCTCTCTGGTTTTGGGAATGTTTCCAGGGGGAAGTCTGTGCTTCTGAAATGATGGTCTGGGAGCATTCATAGAACACAGCATGAGGTGTTTGCCTGAGCTGGGAAGTAAAGCTCAGCACAGCCTGCAGGCCTCCATCCCCACATTCCAGTTCTGCTGCTGCCTGCTCCCTGCATAGCAGTGGTTTTGGGAAAACTGCACCAAACCCCAATTTCAGTCTCCATTCTCTCCACTCCAGGGACTGTTTAGTCTGATCACTGCAACAAAGCTTGAAATGCAGAGCATTAAAAACAGAGTCTGCTGATTTCAGCTGCTGAGCTTTAACTGCTTTCCTATTAAAAACAATGGATTAAGCCCTCGCTGTTCTCCTAATAATGCAGATAAATTGAATTAGAACTAAACCTGAAGCCTCATGAATTGAGCTGGGAGACTTCAACAGAATTGCACAAACATGACTGAGTGCAAAATTGTTTTTCAGACTAAGTTGGACAGCCTTGCTTGTGTAGCAAAGGCCAATAAACTGTATCCTGCATTTATTCACAGTCACAGATACACATCAGTAAACTGCAAAGGAAATCCACAGTTCCAAGGATGACTAGAGGAGCACCCAAACTCAGAAATAATTAGCCTGTCATGCAAAAGTACATAGGTGTATTATGTATCAGTATCAGCTATCAGCAGTCTTCCTCTGTAAATATTTTCTTTAGTAAATGAGATTTTCATCAAGCAGGGAAGGAAAAAAAAAGCCTCAAGGCAAAACACTATGATACAAAAATAAACAATTTTTCTTAGCTTGCATAAGGCTATATTTCTCATTCTGCTTCCTTTTCTGAGTGTATGGATGAGCTAACCATGAGCTTGAGCTAACTTGAACAAACTGGTAGAGGTTAATGTCCTAATAAGATTCAAAAAAATGTCTTAAGAGCAACTTGCAATTTGTTTTTGAATAAAGCCCTCATAAGATAACGTACAAGGTCTCCTAGACAGTCAAAATCAGATGGACAGCATTAAAATAATCACAGTTTTCTTTCTTGCACTTGTATGGGAATCTATCTTAGTGGGTAACTTTGCTTTACAAGGAATGAAATTAATACCAGTATGAAAAAAAAATCTAACAAATAATTAGATTCCTCACAACATAGAGAGACTTCACAATTACATTAGAGATGAGTTCCTGCTTTTTAGCATAAATTTTCTTCCTAAGTTTTTAGGGACAATGAACATCCTGGTTTGTGCTGGATTGTAATAAGTATAGGTGGTTATTTTAAAATGTTATGGGAAGAAATATATTAGGAGTAGCATGCAAAATGAGAAAACAACAGTGATTTAAAAAGCTTCAGAAGGGAAAACTAGAAAGAATTTAATTCTGGTGTCTGCAGAAACATATGAAGCAGTCTATAATCTAATTCTTCTGGTTTCCAGTCCTTTTTGGTTTTTTTCAATTTTTAATCACTGAAATAGTAAAAAAATATATATTTAGTGCCCTCTTCTGGAAAAACAGCTCTTGCTATGCAGGGCACCCCAATGAAGTTCCTGTACTCAGAAATGTAAATCTTCTGACGTAAATATCCTCCTTTTTCGCTGAGTTACATCCTAAATCCAAGGAGTGAGTGGCTCTCGGTGTTTACCCTGAGCAAGTGCCTTTTATCTCTTAACTGCCTGCAGAACTCTGCTTTTACCAGCTTGATGTTAAAACCAATAATTAATGTTCCTCCTTGGGCAGCTAATGACCCAGATTTGAAAATGGAATCTTCTATTCTTCTTTCTTCTATTCTCTGCTCAAAAGAAGCTCTTTCTTGAAAAGGGAGAGGAATCACAGGGCTTTTGTCATGTCTTTAAATGCTTGAGTCCTCATACTTCTGTGTGCAGGAGTGATGCTGTTGGTGGCAGGGCTGTGGAGGGTTCTGCAGCAGGCAAGGAGCAGGGCAGGCTCTGTGCTCTCTCCTGTCCCCTTTGCTCTCCCTCTGCTTTCCAAAGATGGTTTTCATCACCACACATCATTTACCCCATGGAAGTTGCCCACAGCATCACAAAGATAACGCAGAAAATTTCTTTCCTGCCTTCTGTGTGATTTCAGTTTGTTTTTTCTTCTTTCTGTCAGAATATAGAATTGTCTCCTCCAGTGAATTAGATCTGTGTGTACATTGAGGTACAGCTCTGAGTCTTCTGATCTCATATGGAACTGGAAAATGAATCTCTCACTAAAGGGGAGAGGATTTTTGACCAAGGTTCCTAGCATGCACCTCAGTATTTTCATTTCTTTCACATCCACTTCACTGCTTTTAAACTGTTGCTCTCTAATGCTCTCTGACAGACTCATATTTCTTGTCTCAGATTCTTTTCTTTGAGCCTTCTAAAAGTGCCCTGAGCCTAGGACCAACTATAAAAATTTCAATGCCAGTACTAACTTCTTTGTAGTATTCACATTCTCAGCTGCTACAGAAGAAAAAGCAATTTTTACATGTTAAGAGTAAATTTTAATAGAAAGAACATATGCTGTAGTTCTGTAGCTGTTAATTTCTGCCTCTAAAGTGAATTATTTTAAAATGAATAAATTAATTAGATATACTAAGCATTCAGCACTTTTTCATGGCTTGGTTCTCACATAATTGCTATAAAGCTTTACCATTTGCATTGTAAACTTCACAAAAAAGAGGCTTTTAGAATATTTCCAGAGTCAGTGTCCACACAGCTCAAGAAATGTTTGTTTGAAAGAAGGCATTATCTGATGTTTCATTAAAAGCTGTATTAAGCCTTCATTTCTCATGCTATCCTTCAGCCCTCAGACAATGAAGGCGAGAGTGAATGTGATGTGAACCCTGTAAACTCCCACCTCCACCAGCTAACCCTGGCTGCCTCTATAAAATGTATAATTCAGGGTGTAATTCCAAGGCTAAAATAAACATCAAAGGCTGCTGAGAGGAATCCTAACCCACACAAGCTTTTGGCACCATTGTCCGGGAATTGCTGCAGGAGTTTGTAGGTGCAAAAAGGGGAAATGCTTGTAAAGAATGACTGGAGAGGTCAGCAGCAGGGACATCCCTCAAGGTAGACAGCTGCAAAGAGAGGCACTCCAGGTTGCAAAGTGCAAGAGCCTGGGAAGGTATTTTGGGAAAGGAAGTCTGTAAATCAGATAACTCTTGTCTTCTGTCTGAATTGGCTTTGGGCCACAGAGCCAGGGAAGTGAACTGGATGGACTTTGGGATTATTATGATCCCAAATATTCCTAAAGAGCCATGTTTGTGTGTTTCTGTGGATGTGATTGTATGGATCTGAAGGTGCTCTATGTTTCCTGCATTTGGGATAATTGCTGTGTCCTTCTAAATATTTTATTTGGCGTCAGGCTACTTTTGTACTCGTAATACATAATAATGTTACTTCATCTTTTATTTCTGTTCCTTAGATATATTGTTTGGTGTGTTAGAATCACAGCTATGTACTGGACAATTTCATTCTCAATTGCAAGTTTCTGAATAGAGGGCAGGAGGGGAAACCTGGGAGTCCATATGATAAAAGTCTGTTGTCTTTACACTGCAAAGGTTCTATTGTCATTACATTGCAAGGGTTCCATACTGCTAGAGTTTCATACCTCCTTGATGTTTCTCATAGCCAGCTCCTCTAGCACTGACTCTTCCTCATCCTCACAGCAGCCAACTGACTCCAGTTCTCCTCAACCAACCAATCCACTCTTTTATAACACTCTTCTTATTGGCTATGGCTGTGGTCTGTAATAATGAGGCCTGCTTCTAATCTTTAATAATTAACCCAGCTGCAACTCTTTAGGGGGTAAGATTACTTTCTATACTACCTTTATTTACTTATACTCTATCCCCCTACAGCCAGGCACCTGTGACCATCTCCACAGGCCAAGGGCACGAGACTGACATGGCAGGCAGAATGGCAGGCACTCATCTGGGAGCAAAGGCTGCAGCTCCAGCTGGAGAGTCCACATCACCTACCCAAGTGTTGGCTGAGTTATTCATCATATCTAAGTAGTTGTGGCAGTCCAGTGATTTTTCACTGACTGGAAAGGGGAAAAATAGTCCACAGTTTTAAAAAGGGAAAAAAGAAGACTCTGGGAACTTTAGGCCAACCAGTCTCACCCCTGTATCTGAAAAGATCATGGGCAGATCCTCCTGGAAACTATGGTAATGCACATGAAAAATAAGGACTGGTGACAGCCAACAAGGATTCACTAAGGGTAAATCATGCCTCATTAAATCATGGCCTACAACAGGGTTACAGCCCTGGTACATAAGGGAAGAGCAGCTGATCTAATCTACCTGGACTTTTGTGAAGCATTTGACATTGCTCTGCATGATATCCTTGTCCCTAATTTGGAGAGGAAGAGCTGTGACAAGTGGCATTCCTCAGGGATCAGTACTGGTCTGCAGCTCTCCAGTATCTTTGTCAGTTCCCTGGATGATGGGATTGAGTGCAGCATTAGCAAGTTTGCTGACAACAGCAAGTTGTGTGGTCAGCTCGACACAGTGGTGGAAGGGATGCTATCCAGAAGGACCTTGACAGGCTCGACAGGTGGGCCTGTGTAAATCTCATCAATTCCAAGAAGGCCAAGGGTAAAGACATGTGCCTGGGCCAGGGCAATCCCAAGCACAAATACAGGCTGGGCAGAGAATGGATTGAAAGCTGCCCTCTGGAGAAAGACTTGGGGGTTTTGGATGAGAACCTTAATTTGACCCAGTAATGCATGCTTGCAGCCCAGAAAGCCACTGTCTCTGGAGCTGCATCAAAGTAAACATGGCCAGAAAATTGACAGAGGGCTTCCTCCTCTCCTCTCCCTCTCAACTTGGAGTACTGAGTCCAGATCTGGGACACCCAAGATGGATGTGGAACTGTTGAAGTGAGTCCAGAGGAGGACCAGAAATATGATCAGAGCACCTTCTCTGTGAAGTCAGGTTGAGAGACTTGGGGTTGTTTAACCTGCAGAAGAAAAAGCTTGAGAGAGATATAATAGCAACCTTTCAGTACATGAAGGGGGACTACAAGAAAGCTTGAGAGGAGCTTTTCAAAAGGCCATTTAGTGATCGGACAAGAGGGTTTAGACATGAGGAAAAAAATCTTTGCTCTGTGGATAGTGATGCACTGGAACAGGCTGCCCATGAAATTACAAATGCCTGGAAGTATTCAAGGCCAGGCTGGATAGTCTTTGAGGAACCTTTCCCAGTGGGAGGTTCCCTGCCCATGGCAATGGGTTGAAACTAGATGATCATTAAAGTATTTTCCAATGCCAGCAATTCATTTTTTCCATGTGTGTCATAGTGCCTCACACAGTAGAAAAAGACTATTACATTACACCCTGATTTTAAATACTTGTAATGCCAATATTATTTTGCAGCAGTATTATTAGAAGAGTACTGTGGTTCCTGTGGTTCTGGGAACAGCACCTACCACTCAGTGCTGTTGTGGTGTCTGCTGTGTCTTTGGTTTCCATCTAGCTCTTCTCCCCACCTCTGCTAGTTCAGTCTTTTGAAACAGCTTTGGGGAACAGACATTACTATTTTTCACTTTGAATAATAATAATAATAAACAAGTATAAACTGAGGGGTGGTGTAAATAGATGAAGTATTACCAGCCTAAATTGATGAGGCTCATGTCAACAATTACTAGCTTGAAAAAAGTGATGCCTTGTAATCAGCTGTGGGAATTGATCAAAAATGCTTACAATACTAATGAATAAAAATGATAATACATACATTATCATTGTCTGTATATTTTTGATACATTCTCATTGATAATTAAACTTGTTTTTTGTGTTTTGACAAACTTCATTAATAAATAAAAAGAAATAAAATAAATAAAAATTTCTTTTACCTTATGTTCTGTATTGGCTACTTCTGTTGTGAGAGAAATCTTGTTTTGTATTTTGCAATATTATAGTTATTTAAACAGCATTTGGACATGAACACAAAAGTTGTAAAATTTAAGTTCAAATGAAAAGAAAAGTTTAAAAAGACATGCAATTACATTCTTGGAAACAACAGCATTTACGATGCTTGTCTATTTTTAATTTTGTTATTAAATTAATATCATGATACAGTTTTTAAATCATCTGACCAAAAGATTCTTTCTACATGGACAAAACCAAATTTGTAGAAATCCCAGGAGAAAATGTTAATATATGGTAAATAAGGCTGTGAAATCATCTCATGGCTGTAAAATAATCCTCTGAACAGGATGATGTATTGGTACTTATGACACAATTATTTTGCAATGCTTAGCGTATCATATATGGCAATAATTTCACAGCTTGCTAGTAGATGTGGATCCTTTTCTTTTTAAAAACTGAACTGGTTTTGTAGAATTTGTGACTTGATTTCTAGAATCGTTGAGTACTTACAACTTCCTCTTGCTGGGAGGTAAGATCTTACTTCACAGTAGTGTCACAAAGATAAATCAAGTGATGTTTGCAAAACACTAAGTTATTAGAAGACTACCGTAGGAAATCCAAAATGAAATTAATAGTTCTCCAAAAAGCTCAAGATTTTGATGACATGCAATCAGTAAAGCCCAAGATTATACACTGAAAGGAAGAAAAAACAAAACCTCCCAGACTATATTCAGAGCATTAAGACAGCTATCTTTAAGAGATATAATGAATGAAACAAAAACTGAATCAAAACATGTATTTTGAGGTATATTGCAGAAGAGTTAAATAAAATACAATCAGAAATAATTGCTATTCATTAGTGTTAGTAAAATCTTTTATTTGTTTTTGGATGCTTCAAGTCCAAGTAACTTTTATATCACACACATGGATAAAGGAATATTTATGAGAAAAAGTTTGAGGCAGATCTGTGGCACTAATTTTATCTTTATGAATATAGTTTGAAAGAAACAATAGGTGCTGCTCTGTTTTGTTTTGATCTCTCAGTTCAGGCTGTCAGGAACATCAGACATGCATGTTCTTATTTGTGGCCATCAGTACTTAAGAGTAAAAATAGCTAATAAGCATGGAACTTACTTCTAGCCTTGCTAAGACTAGAGCTTACGACAGGTGCAACAAGAATTTCAGTTAGTTAACTTCCAACATTTGGGCATTTCCAGGTTTAAGAATCAGCTGAGAATTCACTTTAAAAGTCTCAATCTTACATTTGTGTTAATATGTTTAACTAATTTTTTTACATGTGTCTTTCTCAAAATACATCTAACTATTCTCCAACATGCAATTATATATATAGTGGAATTCATAGTGAAGAAGTAGGTGGCCCAAAGACAAACATTAAGGTAGTGGCTGCTGGAATAATAGAAATATTAATGATCCTGAAATGTTCTGCTGGAGGAAGTTATCTCTTAATATTCAGAGGATCAAACCCAATTATGTGAAGAAATTGTTGTATGATAGTTTGTTGTAAATCAGTTGTCAAGTTTCAGCACTCAAGATGTAACCAAAAATTAGTATAACAACCAAAATGTGGATCACATTAATGAAAATCAACTGAAACCAATCTAGTTTTACATTCTTCTGTACATATTTGAACGTCAATGTTGATTTTAGAAATGGTCTGAAACAGATGAATCATTGTTTTTTGGTTTTTTCTGCCAATATTATCTGTGAAAAATTGTAAAATTAATAAAAGAAATTACTCTGAATTTCAAGGATAAAATTAAAACAAGAAATATTAAAAGTGATTGATAGATACAGATACATCTCTCTTACCTCACACATCAAAATGATAGAAAATTAGTATAAACTTATCCATGTAACAAAGATGGAAGAATTTGATTCTGTTTCCTCATACTAACAAGCAATTTATAAAATTAGCTTGGTTTATATTTGATATTTCTCATTGTAGTCACAGATCTGGTAGAACTACTAGGCTTTTTTAATGTACTACAGCATAGAAACAATGCTGTCAGTAGAACATTGTATCCTAATAAATCTAAACCAATCTGCTGTTGGTATCTAACTTTAAAATATAGTGTTACACACTACAACATGGTTTATCATTCTCTGAATGTTAATCAATTGTTATTACTGCCCTTGGGCTTTTGAAAGATTACTTTAATTACTAAGTCATTTCATTCCAAACTTACATGCCTGGATCAAAACAAACATAAGTAGGAAATAGGGTATATACATTTTTTTGTTTGTTTTTTTTTTCGGGGTCAGACTGCTGTAAATAATGCAGCCTATCAATATGAAAACAGAAAGTATTTAGGTGAGTAGAGATAAATGGTGGCTGTCTTCTGAGTTCACTGTAGGTCTTGTTTTCTAGATATGTGCTGTCACATTCAGTATGATTGGGAAAAGTACTGTAGTTTTTAAGAGAAAAAATGGGAGGGGATAGGATGGGCATGGGCTGGGCTGAGGCTGGGCTGCCCTGTGCTCCTGGGTGGGGTCCTTGGGGGCAGGTCAGGGCAGTGGGGACGTGGGGATCAGCCCTGCTGCGGTGTCGCTGTGTCAGGGGCTCATGGGCCTGGGCCCTAGCCAGAGCCATGGTGACGGCTCGGCCAGGACACATGGGCGTCCACAAAGCCCTGCCTGATAAGAGTGACCTTGCAGAAGGTTAACATAATGAAAGGTGAACATAATGAAACATGGTAATTCCTCATTAGTTCTTCTAAGTTCTTCTAAACCTCTGATGTTTACATTCTTGTAACGAACTTTCTCACGCAGTTTTATGTAAATAATTATTGTTTTACATTTTTCTCTGAAGGAGGAGAAATTTTATGGACTGTTGTCTTGTCCAGTGTCACTGGAGAGGTAGCACTTTCATCCTCCAATCCACTGTCACTTTTGAAAGTCTATAAATTTTGAAGTCAAAAATTAGATTTCCCTTCTTTTTACCTTGGAGGTTGCAATGTGCGTGTCGTTTAATTTCGTGCCCTATAGCAACACATTAGCAAAGAACCAGGACACAATGCAGCATATCTGTAGAGAATTTTTGTTCTTCTCAACACATAGTTCATTGCAAAGATTATATTTTATTTTGTTCTTTCTATGTCTTTTCTAATCTGACAATATGTTTTTTTACAAGTCTTTCAATCAATAAAATTTGTTTAATTCCCTTATGATTTCTCAGGCTTTGTACTATTTTTGTTTATTTATAACGAAGTTAGGTCTTCATAGAACACAGCTGCTCCTCTAAAACAATGATCAAGTAGTCAGTCTGAAGACAGATCACTCTTGTTGTGATTTTCTTTCATTTTCCAGTCCTTATATTTATTTTTCTAAGTGTTTTCTAGTTTTTCTATTATTATAGGGTCAAAATCTCTTGCATGATCAAACATCTTGAGTTTGAAAGGTCTGATTAGATGATTATACCTCATGACAAATGCATTTTGCCACATAATCAAATTAAAGCAATTATCATTGTTTAATGAGATGTAAAAACTGCTGAAGATATATTTCCCACCCATGTATTAAGACATAAATTTGAGGCTGAGGGAGCAGAGGTACGGGTCTAACATCTTTTCACAGAAGTTTATGTAACCCAAACCAAAAAGGAATCATCCTATGGATCAGAGGTGGAGGGTTGTGTTGTAGTAAAAATTTAAAATGTTTAAGTTGTCACAACATTTGCTGATTTCAGTAAAAGTGTGCCAATGTGGTTATAGTGCCAATCACCACATATTAAAATAAATTTAGATAAATTCAAGAATAGAATAATAAATATCTCTCTAGTATGAAATTTGTTAAGATAGGTCTGAATACTTAATGAACTATAAAATATTTTTGCACAATTAATGGTATTTTGGAAATTAGATACTTCAGATGAGCACTTTATATTGTGTTTTTCCACTGACTCTAGTCAGATTAAAAAAATCAGTATTACACATACTCTATAAAAGAATGAATTTTGTTATCAGATATATTGTCTATAATGCCAGGCAAAATCTTAGAATCTGAGCATCCATCAAACTTGCCCTATTCTGAATTCTACTGTATATAGAAAAAAGCACATAGTAATTGAAGTTCTAATTGTGGATATTGCAACTTTAAATTACATAGTTTGGATTACTTATACTGTATTGATTTTATTTGGGCATAGAACACCACATTTAGCTATTGGAAAAAAAAGACATACTGTTCATCTCTATATTATCAAGATTTCTCTAAAATATTATATTTCTACAGTTCTAGCAAAAAGTACTAAAAGTGCATTGAGCTATTTTTTAATTTAATAAACAGCAAATACATAGTGTCTTGCATATTTTCACAGTTATTCAGCTGTAGTTCAGAATTTTTCAACTGTGAACGACAACAGAAAAAAATGGCCAATAAATAGAATTTCTGACTATTAATAAGCAAGCCCCTTTCATTTCAAAAAAATGTAAATAAAATCTAGTGCATTACTTATTGCAGAAAAACATCCATACTATAGCAAAGGTATTTGTTTGTCACATACTTTTGCTCCTTCATCACAGGCGTATGTCACTCAGCACACAGGCCCAATGAAGAAATTGAGAAGAAACCTTTCTTCCTCCTTGGGCTTTGAATTGAACCTTATATTCATATCCTCTCTATTATTTTTCCATCTTCCTACTCTCTGGATGATTGACTGAGAGTATCGTCATACATTTCCAGATATTCTGTGGAATAGAACAACTTATTTTATAAATCACAATTTGTTGCTAAAACCACTTAACATACATGTTTATGATCCAGTGTGCAAGGTTTATTTGTAATGTATTTTAGAATATATTTTCTGAAAGGTCCTTATGGTCATGATTTTTTTTCCATTTTTGACAGTCAAATGGTAACACTAAGCTTTATTTCTGACATAACCTGTACAGTCAAATCACATACAGATGACAAAAATAGGATGTCTAGGAAATAAACAACTTTTTATATATATGTTTACAGAGATGGAAATATATTATGAGGTAAGCCTTTGTTACACTTGAGTTATTTCTTGATTGTCAGCAGTTAAATATATTTCAACTGGAAATGTAAATATGAAACCTGAGACTTGGAACTGAATTACACATCCCTTTACTCTACAGTTTCTCTTTGTCTATTTGTTTCTTTTCTGGGCTTTTTTAGAGTAATTGAAGGGCAACTATGTTTATCAATACAACAGTGGAAATATGTACGAGATCTAAAGACTTTGTACAATTTTAATTGATTTTTTCCTATTTTGAGAGGGTCATGTTTCTCTTATTTCAATCTGACTCAAAGCACTAATTTCCAGCATTCCTATATTCATTAGAATACTTTATCTTGAATCTTAATTGATCAACTAATTAAAAGATCAACTAAAAAAGTTGACTAACAGATCAGTTTATGAAAACTGAAGAATTCAGTATATCCTGACATCTCTTCTTTACTCTTCTTCTGAATGCAGCTGTACAGTGTGGAATAAGAATGCTGATCTTGCAAGAAAATTCCCCTCTGAAATATTTTTGCAGCTTATACACAAGTCTAATGTGAGTACTCTACCAATCCCAGTTGTGTAGTAGAAGCTGAAGTGAATGAGCATGGGAGGTCAAGGTTAAAGAGCTAACCTACTGTAATCACAAGAATACCATGGAAAATCACAAGACAGAAATCTCTCTGGGCAATGAACATGAGGAAGTTTTCAATCACATGACCTTTCAACATTTTATTTATTCATATATTTGAGTCTGGTTTGGTTTTTAAATTATTTTTTATTATCCTTTTACTTCATGGTAGTAGTGATATCTTTGAAATAAAAAGGTTCTTCTCATCCCATCTCCAGACAATTAACAAGTGTCTTAATAAGTTCATGCTATGGAGACTAAAAACTGTGTCTATGTTCATTAGATTAAGTACTTTACTACTAAACTTTCATTTAAGCATTACGAAACAGTTTATTTTGAAATATTTTTTAATTTAGGAGTACAAATAATGATTATTATATATGCCTTAAAATTCTTTCAAAACATATTAACTGGGCAATTTATGATATTACAAAGGACCTGTATACACTTGACAGATCAGAGTTACATATTGGATTACAGATCGAGTGTGTAGTCTGAAAAATTCTAAATTAAAAACCAAAATAGAGAAAGAAATGCATAAAACCTACAGAAGTTGTAGTGCTGCAAGATAAGTATTAAAAAATGTTGGACTGTTGAGGGGTTTTTTTCTGTAATTCTCAACCAAAATTCTCAGCCAGTCTCAGACTGGGATTTCCATTTGCATTAGTGCAGAAAAAAATTATTTAATGCTAGCTGGTCATGAAAGGGCAGGCAAACCAAACTCTACCATGTGTTGTGCATTCCATGGTAAGCTAAAGGCCTGAAGGAAGTCTATCCTTCTAAATGACAATTTGGTCTTTTTCTCAGCTGCTGGTGAAGTGCCACATATACTGCTCATTACACAAAGATTTTATTGCTGTAACAGGGCACATTGAATTGAATGTTCACTGAGGACGTCATGCAGTTTACAAGAGTGAGTCACAAAAACTTTAGTCATTCTAGCCTCTTTTTGAGCAAACTGGATAAAAGGAAGAAAAAAATCTTCAGATATATGCTAGATCTTAGACTTTATATATAAAGGGGAAGTCAGAAAAAAAAGCAAACAAAAACCCATCCTCTTAGAAAGGAGCTTGGAACTGAGAGAAATACCGTCAAATTCATGTATTAATGAGAACATTCGGTTTCTTGTCACTCAAGTTTTCTAGCTGAGTATCATTCCTTATTGTATCAACTGCTATGAACTGAAATGTACTAGGAAAGTAGTGAACTCACTGGGATCCTTCCTTTTGAGCTGCACTTACATAGTGACTGATGACAGATACTGGTTCAGTACCATGAGAAATTTTCATTTTGAAGAACTAGCAAACTCAGGGAAATTCAATTTATACGGGAGTCTTCTGGTCACATTTAATTCATGTGTGTCTGACAGGCTGTGTCTGCACATTATTGTGATACCTCAGGCATTTTCTAAATACTTCTGGGATTTTTAGAAGAGGAAGGTAGGTAATCATGCCGAAAAGAAATATTAAGCAATTGCTCATCAGGCAGTATAACCTTCAGAATGTGATGAAAAGCATTCCTTCTGGTTTGTTCTTGCATGTTCTCTTTTTATTTAAAACTGTGATAAAAAAAGGGACAAAATGCAATCCAATAAATGCTCTCTAATTAAGCACAAATACTTTTTCCCGGTAAGAGTCAGGAATCACTGAACTTTTTAATATTAAATAATACTTTCAATTAAATATTATGCTCTCAAATGTAAAAGAATAAATAACATGTAAAAAACTTAAGTTCTCTGACACTCTGAGGTGAAAAATCCAGGATGTCAGGATAGTTTCATTGATATCAGTAACTCTACATCAGTGTAAAAAACACAGAAGAGTACTCAGTAATAAGATGTAAGTGCAGTGACAGAGCAAGAGCAAAAATGCAGAAATGATATTTTAGTGTCCTTATTCTTTTTTTTTTCAGTCGCTAAGTTAGCTCCATTAAAAAAGACAATGCCTTCCTTTCTGGTTCTACCCAGGTGTTGAGAAAGTGAAATATAAGTTCTCTGCTATATAACCTCTTTAGTTTGTCTGTATCCAATTACAAACATAAGATTGAGTAGTATTTCATTTATTAATTTGTTTACATTAGTCAATCAACCAAATGCTTAAATCAATAAAAAGAAAGCCTGACAATTAGTCTTATAATTTATAATAGTATGTCCTTTCTCTTTGCTTTGTCTAACCCTCTGTTTGCAAATCTTTTTACTAACTCTTTATGTGCTTAAGCAGTAAATTCTATCAAAGCATATTTTATCTCAGGCCTATTGCAAATCTTTTGTTGCTACTTAGTCACTTAGGAACCACACACTGATTAGGAAACACACAGTCCATCATCATAATGGTTTCATGTATATAAGGCACAGTTTATTTTAAGTACTGGTACATGGAAACAAGTCCTTAGATAACCCACACTCTTGATACATCATTTGGATTTTCATTATATACTGACTGAAGGAGATTGCAGATGTCAATCCCATCTTCCCAGCAACAAGCCTGATTTAATTCTCCACAGTTCTTTCCATGCTTCCCCAAAGTTTTCTTAATGAAAAAGAGAAATCTGAACACTACAGAGATAATTCTGATTATTTTGTCATGGGTGTGACATACTCAATGATTAGATAGGCAATTTAAAATCACAACTTATGAGATTCCAATTCTATAGAAAGAAAACAACCTGCTAGTACTGTGACTTTCAGCCTTTCCACATAGCAGAGAATGTAGGGTTTTGTCTCTTCAGAGTCAAAGGTTGGTAGGGTATGAGTTACGAGTTGTCATCTAGAGCTGGCAAAAGAAAACAGGCTTCAAAATAAAATTATTTCCAACAACAACAACAAAAAAAAACAACTAAAAAACCAAACAACAACCATCCAAACAAAAATCTATGGCCCCACCCGCACAACCTGAAAAAAACAAGTTTGTGAATTTTTAGCCTGAGTAGGAGGTGGCCAAATAAGAGATGAATGTTTACTTTAAAATGTAAGACAGCTTTTTTGCAGGAGGTAGATGATGAATATTTAAGAAAGCAGCCTGTGATATGATGTGTACTTTATATAGACACTCTACTGTAGCTGTTTTACTAGGTAATAACTATTAAAAATATAATAATAAAAAAGGAAAGTTCTATGACAAGGTTTAACAGCATTTATAGCTATTAAATATGTCTTTAAAAAGACACTGACAGAAATTCTGATATAAGGAATGTGCTGCTCTACCCCCTACTTCTTTCCCCCAGGACGTCTTAAGAATGAATTTCTTCACTGAAGGAGGCTGAGAAGAAAGAATCAGGAAAGTGTAAAACATGCTCATTGCTCCTAGCAATAATCATAAAATCATGCAAAAAAACATAGGGGGCACACTCCTGAAACTGCTCATAAATGTAGAGATAAAAGCTGTGATTCATTTTAAAATAGTGTGATGTACATGTGCTCTATAGTCAATGCTCTTCCTTACATAAGAGATGCATCACTACTATAATGCAATATTAGTATACACTATACTCTGTTTCATCATTTCTACATTGTAAGAATGGTAATATCATGGATGATAATTCTTTGGTTTCCCTATTAAGCCTGAGCAACGACACTATTTCATTTGATTTTCTTCTCCTAATCTATGTCTAGCGTGACTACTTAAATGAACTGCTCACTATATTTTTTATGGAGGAAGCCTACAGTGATGCAACTCATGGCTCAGATATAATGGAATTTAGTTCATTAATGTGTCCTGAATGACCATCACAATAGAAAAAGCTTAGGTCAAGAACTAAATGAACTGAACAGACATTTGAATGGAGATAGACATTAGATTAACAGAATACTATCTGTGTATATGTCAAAGAACAGAAAAGGGGTTTGATGTGGCTGATAAAAATATATTGAATAATGTAGGGGATGATGTAAATGGCATGGAAAAAGGCATAGATATTGTAATGAATTTGGCTGGGAGGAAGTTAATTTTCTTCATAGCAGTCTGTATTTAGATTGGCAATTTAGTATTTTAGGTTGGTGAGCAAAATTGTTGATAGCACACCAGTTGTACTTATTCTTGAATAGTGCTTGCACAGTGTAAAGGCAGTATCTGTTTCTTTCCCTGCCTCTGTCAGCAAGTTTGCTAGGGGAGGACAAGAAACTGCAAGATGTAGTGAACAGTGTCCTGGTCCATGGCAGTGGGCTTGGAACTTGGTGATCTCTAAGTGTTTTCAAACAACACTTCTGTGATTTCATGATTACAGAGAGATACAGCCAGATCAGCTCAAGCCAGCTGGCCAAAGGAACATTCCATACTCTGTGATGTCATGGTATGCAACAAAACTGAGGCTGGGTTACGTCTAAAGCAGCCACTGCCCAAGGACTGGCTGGCCATTGTTCTGTGTGTGGCAATGACTGCTTTTGCACCATTTGAGTTTGAGGGTTTCTTTTTGTTTGCTTGTTTGGGGTGGGTTGTTTTGTTTGGGTTTTTTCCCCGCATGATTTATTAGACTGCCTTTATCTCAACCCAGAAGTTTGGGTTGTTTTCTCCTGCTTTTGCATTTCCAATTGTTTCTGTCATCCAGCTGCGTGGGGTCTTACCTGCCACCTGGGGCCAACACACTATATACAGGAAATTGAAGTATAAATAAAATTAAAAATGGTAATATCCCTTTTGTTTCTACCCCTTTTCCTGGTGCTGTTCTCCCACTTACTGTGCTCTTCTGTGTTCAGAGGCTGATGGCTGTGTGAAGATGGTGGGGACAGGTGTATTATAGCAAGTTGTCAGTGTCTGCAGCCACCTATTGGAGAAATATCATTCTCATGTTAATAATTTCTTTTTTCTGCTCCAAGAACAACATTTACACATCTGATAACAGTTTTACTACTTTGATCTTTAATGTGGAGTCTGCAGCTCCACATTACTCCAAATTCATGATAAATGTGCTTTTTTATGTCTTTTAGATAGTTTTGCTCAGATCTGTACTTCTTTAATTGACTGTGGATGAGCTGATTATAGCCCAGAGATCTTTTGTGCTGGACCTAAATCCCATCCCTCACCCCATAGCTGCACTCTTCTACAGTGTCTTCTTTGTCTACACTTCTGAAAGCACCTGCTATTCAATTAAACTATTAATTCTCTAGGTTGTCATATTAAGGTTATAAATATCCAATTCTGGATAGAATAGCTCCTAGTTGTTGGTAATCTCTATTTAAAACTTGTATCATAGATAAATAGATACATACAATACATAGATAAATTATAGTAAAATAAAATAGTCATGGACTGCTGGTCTCTTAGAGGAGATGCTGATAGAGCTAAACCAAGCAAAAACAAAGCTACAGGAAAGTTGAGAAAATTTCTTACAGAGCAAATCTGAAAAACAGCGGTTGTGACCCCTTTGACTTCAGTACAAGGCTCACAACCCATCATTGGCAATATAGGCTACATGTTAAAATTAGGTCAAAGAGAAAGAAAATCAGAGTTAATATTTCTGACATAAAATTATACACTTAAGATGAGAGGGAAAGGAATGGTATTGGTAAATTTTGCTTTTCAGTAGAAGTGAAATGTTTCAGGATTAGTGTCAAATACCTGAATGCAGAGTAGCAAGTGCCTGCTTCCATTTCTTACTGCAGTAAGAAATGATTCCAGTATTCATGGGTTATTTCTTTATATAAAAATGTTATTACAGCAAGTATTCAAAAATATTCAAGGAGAACTTTCTATTAATTTCATCTGAATATATAGCTGCCTTTAATTGCAGCTTATTGAGGTAGTGGTGAAAATATCTCTATTTTCATGTAGGTAAATACATGCCTGCCTAAAAAACCCTCAACAAGTTATGGTCAGAGTTTTATTGCATGTAATTAAGATAGTGTTGCTATGACTAGACTCAAATTGGAAAAGTTCAATTTGACAAAAGTGGGAAAACCAGCGAGTGTCACAAAGATAAGCAAGTGACTGTGGATGGATTTTTGAGTCATTTTGTGACCCAAAGAAAGTCAGACTGGTTGTCTCTGAGGACATCAGTATGGAGTAAGCTGAATCAGACACTAATAACAGAATTTTATAAAGTCTTATTTGTTCTTTTGACTGTTACTATTGAATCCAGATAGACTGGAGTAAAATCCAAAACTAAATTAATCTCGTTAATTTTTTTAATACTCAGCAATTTCTAAAGTACATTATTTAACCAACAATTTAGATTCCTAATTTAGGATCTCAGATCTCAAAATCTTGGCTTGACTGTGGACAAGAATCATATTATAATGGATTGTTATGAGATGCAATCTGCCAGTTCAGTTTTAAAATTTTTTGCCTTTTTTATACTTTTTTACTTCAAAAGTGAATAGAATATATCATAACATCAGATGAAAAGAATTGGGTATAAAATAAAAATAATACAGTGATTCTTCTGAAAGAAATTTAGCTTTTTGTTTGGTGCTTCAAACTCTGTGGATGTGTTTGGTATGGAAAAGAAATGAAGGTAAAGTGAAGTATAAGAGAAAATATATGGAATAAGTGAGCAGAAGAGTTAGAGAAAAGAAAAGCAGCTTGAGGAGCAGTGGCAATACAAAGATCAAGAAGCTAATTAACCAAGGAAGGATTAAAAAGAAGATTGCTTCATTTATTCCTTTGGGAGACAGAAGAGTTGTTAATTCATATTTTCTTTAGACAATTGACGGTTAACAGCATGAGAGGAAGTAAATCACCCAGCGGTCACAAAAAGTGCTCTCTGGGCTGCAGATTCCCTCTTCCACCACAGAAGTATCCTCCTGATTGAGTAAATCCCTTTTGCTGACACATGACCACTGGCACTTGTATGCCACTGATCCATGAACTTCAGTGCACAATTGCACTGTCTTGTCGACAGGAGGAAAAGACTGAATCATGGCAGCACAAAAATGCTCCAAGGAAACAAGGGACATAGAGAGCTCCCAAGTAATTCAATGTGTCATACTCTGCTTTCAGGCCAAAGTAAATCTGTAAAGGCCAAATGGACAAACTACACTTATAGTTCAGACTTGAATTCAATTTGAATAACTCAATACGAATATAGTTATTTAGCACCATGCTTGAAATCTATTATGCTTATGATGTGCTTTATTCTTTAGAGTACAATACCAGAACATCCGCAAGTTTGATTCCTTTTTGTTTAAACTGTTTAAAATAATCTCTTAACGTTAATGATATGTCCCAAAAATAAGAAGCTGCAATAATTTAGATGAAGGTAATTAGAATAGTAATATTATATTTATAGTTTTACAGGTAAAAGAAGGTGGAATAAAATAGTAAATGCCATATGCATTAGTTGTAAATATCAAGAACACTGATCTGGATTGATCTACTGTTTTTATTCTTATGCAAATCTTGCCATTCATGGTTAATCTTTAGAAAACACAGATAAAATAGGAGAATTCAGTAGCTTCCAGAAGTTTGACAGAGACTGACAACACTACTGTATTCCAAATGCTTCTGAAAAAGCTTTGACAACTTAAAAGAAAACAACAACCAAACAAAAACCAATTAACTGAGATATTAGATGCTGTACTGGGTGGGGCGAAAGAACTGCGCCTGTCTCCTACATGTCTCATAACTAAATATATAACTTCAAAAACACAGGATACACATGGTACTACCAGTTTACTATGGCAATCAGGAAGTATAAAAGCCACTGTATTACCTATAAAATATCTGAAGTTTCTAAAATTCATCACTATGCTTTTGTAACTGCCACTAGCCCAACAAAAATTGCCTCCATTTTTATTAGCTAAGAATGTGACTGCTAATATTAGTTTCTGTATATTCCATTATAAAGAATATTTTGTTTATCTCAACCATTAGCTATATTAAAAGTACAAATAGTCATATATGTAAGTTTTAGATTTTATATATTAAGAACCATTTTGATTTACAGAGTTTTGAAAATACTTTTAATAATCATGCTTAAAGTACAAAAAATAATACTCTGGAATATTAAAAAGATAAATTAAAATTAAATACTGCATAAAATTTGTTTTTATTAATGATTGCTATTTTGTCATGTGCTGCCATTGTTGAAACATGTGGAGGCATAGAATTTAAGAAAATAAAGATAGTGCAGAAGGTAGTCTCACACCTGAGGAGCTGCAGCTGTACTAATCACCAAAGATTAGGAACAGGCCTGCACTTAACAGGCCACAGCTCTGTCCAACAGGAAGACAAGTGCCACAAAAGAGTGAGTTAGCTGGGTGAGGAGAGAATTGCAGTTTGTTGGCTGTGCTGTGAAGAAGGAGTCAGTGCTGTGAGGAGCTGCCCATGAGAAATTGCCAGGAAGGTATGGAATTTTTGCAATAAGATGACAACAAAAACAAACAAGAAAACAGAGTCTGTTTGAGGTTGTTAGACTAGGATGTTGATGTTTTTATGACATTTCCAGCAAAATTTTAGATCACGTGATTTTTATTATGTTCATATGAGCATATTCTGCTACTCTTCTACCAGAGTCCCCAGCTCTGTGTGACTCCTTTGTTATATGACCCCAAACAGGTTGTTTTAGATAATCCACATGCAGTGTGTAGTTCAATAATAAATTTACTTATGGAAGATACTTGATGTTGTATGAGATTTACAAATTAGCAGTGTGGTGTAAAATATATTGCATAGCAGAATAAGAATGCAGGTTGTGTCTAACAGAATACATAGCAATTGCAACACACATTTCAAGGCTATTGTCATTCTCAAAATCAGTGTCTGTGATGTGCTCACCACCACGATGCTGAGCATCCCCAGCCCCCAGAATGGTCTACATAACTTGTACATTCCAGCTACAGCCTATTACTCCCTTCAAAATACTTTTTATTTTCCCTAGTTTCCATAAACTATGTCAGGCTGAGACCCATATTCACTCCTCTCCCTCCCCACCCCCATGCTTGTCTAGCTAATTAGGGGCACACTTGCAGTGTTTTAATGAGCTCAGGGGTAAACATTTACCCTGCTTGATCCACTCCGGAGCCCTGTGCCTGAGATCCGATCAGCTTCTACAACAGCTGTGGGCAGTCACAGCCTGCACTACTCCCAGAGCTTTATAGGCTCATCTCCCTTGCTGTTCTCCTCTGAGTATTCTTTCATTGTAGCAATTTATTAGTCAGTAACACTTTCCTTCTCCAAATATTTTGATGTCAGGAACTAAAATTTGTGTTAAAAGGGTAAAGTTAACAATATTCTCTTTGTACCTGAAGGAAAAAGTGATGAGATTTGGAGTTAACTCAGCATGATAGATAAGGAAAAAATGTAAAACTGCTTAGTACAGCTATTATTGGCAACTCATTTTCATTAGCATATATATTTTGAATATCATAAATAGTATTTATATTTTTGTTTTCTATTCCAATATTAGTACTGGAACTTCAAGTGCACCTTGAATTTACAACTCTTAAGCTGTCTTGATATCTGTCTGCATATGTTTTGACTGAAGAGCCCCTCTTGCATGGCCAGCATTATCAGTGGCAGCACTGTTGGCAGGATATAACGTCAAGTGTTGCTTTCACATCCAAACCAATTTGAACTGTGAAAGCTAAAGAGAATTTTTGTATAATGAAATCTGTTCTTCTGAGAAACAAGATACATGCAGTATTAGTGAACTCTGTTTCTTATGAAACTATACACCCTACTATTTACCCAAGTAAATTTCTGAGATGTGAAATTATAAATATTTCCAGAAAATTGACTATAAATGCATTTTTCCTGGCTAAGGATATTATGAATATTTCCATTTTGAAAATATTTAGAAGACATTCAGATACTTTGGTTTGACAGAATTTATTGCATATTTCTCTATTTCACAGGTAAGTTGTCTTTGAAATATTTCACTCTCCTTTCCTTTTCTAACCATGCAGCTAACATCCACTGTGTACTCTGTTATCACAGTGTTGTTTACATTTTCAGTAATTTGAATTTCTATTGAAATGCCTGTAACATAGATACAGTGTGTGGAAGCATAATTTCCCATTTCATTTATGTCCTTGGCTCATAATTGCATAAACAAACAAAGGGAGGAAAAAAAACCTTACGGAAAACCCCTGATTATTTTGTTATCCTGTTTTGTGGGTATGTTATCTTGTGGGCTATTATGAGTCTTCTTTAGATTTATTTTTTCATGGTAAACTGACAGCTACATTCACCATTCTTTTTCTAAATAATGTGTTAGACATTCTACCCAAAAAGGTTAACTAAGCATTGCGTATAAAAAGAGAATAGCAAAAGCAAAGCATGCAGAGGCTATGGTATAGAATAAATATAAAACTTTGAAAAATATATAGATACTGAAACATGGGAAGTTCTATCTGAGGATCAGGAAATAGTTTTTTAATGCACTGGCACGTTTTGGCTGTAGAGGCTGCAGAGTATTTACGGAGGTTGTACAGTATGTAGATTGCTGGAAAATAATCAAAATTCATTTGGACATGGTCCTGGGAAAAATATTACACCTGATCCTCCTGAGTAGGGGGACTAGACTAGGTGACCACCACATGTCCCTTCCAACAACAATCTTTACTTGATTTTTTAAGTTTCCTTTCAGATATAATTTGTAACGGGAGAGGGAAGGCAATGAATTTAACATTACTAGCAAAGCTCTAATGAATGTCATAGAAAAGATTACAACAATCTATTAAATTGATGTTGAAGTAAAAGTGATTTTATAAACAGTGATAAACAGTGAGCTAACTTAGAAATTTTTTTATCTGTCTTACATCTTTATGCTCCAGAACTCAGCCTTGTCATGTTGTCTGTTGTATTCCACTGGGAAAGATTTTATGGTGTTTCAGTTACACTCTACAGAAGACATTTAAATCCATGTCTTTAGCCTCAACTTTATACTGTGATGTGCAGTCCCTTTCTCAGTTCTTTGCTGAGGCTTTTGTTTATGGAGAGGAATGAAGAGCTAACGATTGCCATAATGCCAGAAGGAATTTTCACAGTTAGGGGCTGTATCTCCAAAACTGTAGGTGAGTCATTCAATGGATACAGTGATCCTCTGTGTTGAGTCCCTCTGACATGAGGAAAAAATCATAACTTGTGGTACATTTTGTCTAGACCGCTAGTTAATTTGTTGTTGAAACAAAAATCTATAATGCTTTCAATTATCTAAGTCTCCTTTAATTATGTTAACTGTTGCTCTAGAGTTCTCTGAGAGTTTTACACTGCAAGTAGATAGACGCTTGTAAGACATATGAGTATTAAAATCCTTCATTTGCCAGGAATACCTGGAGTTACGGTAGTAAATATTTATTTGTGGCAGGCAGAGCTAGATTTACCTATAAAGAAAAACATGTGATAACCATTTGCATGTGGCCTTTCATGCCAGCTTTTTCTAAAGTAATTGAGAGGTTACATTATTTTTTCATGTTATTCAAGACCATGTCACTAAGAGAAGGCAACTATAACTTTTTTCATTAGAATTGGAAATTTAGCCTCTTTTCAGAAGTTCTTAACATATTTTAAAGAGACTGAAGTTATTTGGAAACTGTAAATGAAATTTATAGATAACTTTTATTAGCATTAAACTGAATATAAACTCTACCACATTTGGTCTTAAGTATAGAAATCATATTCAGAATCTAACAAACCCTTTGTATGGACCTTAAAGAAAACTCAGATAATTATGACTCAAAGATATAGCTATGTCTGTGAGCAAAGAGCAGTTCATTCAGATCCTTCTGGTGTTCACAATTTTTTCAAGGGTTCCTAGGAAGCTTAATCAATTTACTGCTACTGAAATGAAACAGTTGTTCAACAAATCACATCAGTTTTGCCTTAGGCCAGTAATAAAGATAAATAACTTCTCCAACAGAAACATCAAGACATCTTTAAAAGTTGGGTTAGATGGCCCAACATGAATTTGACCAGAAGACTAGAGTTAATAATCTATATTTCAGTATTCTAGCATCTTAAAAGAGGTTTCTTGTTACATTTGAAATGTATCACCGCCAGCAAGAATTTCTCATATCAGTAGAAATTTTGTAAAAAATGACCTGGCTGAAAAAGAGAGGAAAAAATAGAGGCAGTTCTCTCTATAAACATGAAAGACATGTAAAGGATAATAAATAACTGTTGACACTGTATTTGAGAGTGTCATAGAAATAGGAATCACAGACTAGATACCATTTCTGTAATAACAGATTGTAAGGCATTTTTTCAACATTTTTTTAGTTAATACACTAGAATAACTATGAAAACGATACATTGCCTTACATCATTGTCTTATTCAACAAGACAATAGATTACCATCTTCTTTTTTTCTTTCCCATATATAATCCCATGTTTTCCTGCCTAAACTCAGATCCTGTCTCTTTCAAATGATCTGACCTAATTATTTAAAGAAAACACTTATTAATTTTTCTTTATTCCTAATTCTCATGATTACTCTTTTTACTTAAGTCTTGAAGAAGAACCAGTAAGCCTGGCAGAATATATTTTTAACGTCTAAAAAAGATCTACTCATTGTTTTGGAATAAAGAAAACCAAAAAAACAAAACCCCACATCAGAATTAAAAAAAGAAGCAGGAAAAACACACACACAAAAAAAAAAACCACCACAACAAAACAAACCCCAACCAAACAAAATCCAAAACCCGTAAGCTCCGAAAACCACCAAAACCAGAAACAATAATTCATAATATAGTTGGAATTTATTAAGCTAAAATCCCACCACATCAGATTAAAATTCGGTATGCTAGACAGCCACCTGAGTAAAAACAGAGAAAAGAAAAAACTTGTATGTTGTTATGGTCTTTCTCTCTGGTTCTTGGGTGAATGAAGAGACGTGATTCTTGAGTCCATATCAGAAGGCTTGGTTTATTATCTTATCATATATACATCTATTATAACTATACTAAAAGAAAAGAGAAGAGAGCTTCTAAAAGCTGCTAGCTACCTAAGAATAGAAAGTAAAGAATGCAAACACCCGAGCTGGCCTTGACAGACTGCCAGAGCTAGCTCTGCTGTGACTGGTCCCTAAATCAAAACATCCACATGGTACCAATCACAGAGCACCCTGTTACATTCCACAGCAGCAGACAGTATATTGTTTATGTTTGCTTCTGAGGCCACAGCTCCCCAGAAGGAAAATCCTAAAAGAAGGATTTTTCATAAAGACATGGCTGCGACAGTCTGGTTAACTTTAAATCTTCCTGAAAAATTATTTGCCTAAAATTATTTTCATTTTGGAGAAAATACCTGTGATAAAACAGTATCATAATTTATAACTGGTTGTATTTTCTTGTTATTTAGTCTTCATTTGAAGCTTGGCATTTTTTTAATTCTAGATGCTTGTAAAGGACTATTTTAATTGACAGCAGCTGTTGACAGACTCATGCAACAATAAGACAGAAATTCAAGACTGAGGAATAAAAGGGGATGTGCTTAATCCCCCTTCTGTTTATTTCACCTTTTTAACTAATCTCGATATGGAGGCTGGCATGAGGTCCATGTGAAGGTTCATCATAATTTTGTTGCTGATCTGAACCATTTGAAATATTCATCACAGATGTTTACCACAGTGTTGCCACTTTCTTCCACAATGTGTGAAGCAGCTATATTCCTTTTCAAAAATACTAGTTGTTCAAGGCCATCTACAAGAGATTAAGTACATTATTTGGAGACACTTAGATCTCTTTCTCACAATATTCCACTGTTAATTTGTGGATTTTATTATCTACCTGCATCACAAAGAATTCCCTCTGTTTCTTATTATTTAACTAATAACTGCAAAATTAGAGAAAAATAATCACACTTGGTTGTTGCAGCTTCTACTGAAAAACCATCAAACAAAGCCAGTAGGAAACAGGTTCTAAGGAAAACAAGAAAAGTGGGATCTTTTACCTTCATAGCAGAGCAGTGAAAGTTCAAGTGGAGATAAAAAAAGGTCCTTGAATCCTTCAGGATCT
The DNA here is from genome assembly GCA_035582745.1 of Loriotus luctuosus. NCBI lineage: Eukaryota > Metazoa > Chordata > Aves > Passeriformes > Thraupidae > Loriotus > Loriotus luctuosus. Next base: position 50,746,350 of record JAWWEY010000208.1, read on the forward strand.
TGAGATGTGTAGAAGAAACAAACAATTCACAAAATATCTGACCCCAAAATAGTTAGACTTCAAAGAGTAGTAGAAAAAAGCATAATATAGGTTTGGCTCATTTTTGTGTTTCCCCAGACACATGCTTCCTGTTTCTTATGGTTAAATAAAGGGTGTTGGGACAGCCTGACTTTGACCTCACTCAGCATAGCCCTTCTGTTTTTCCAGTGGTGCCAGTGAAGTCTTTGAGGTCCATGAACATTTTCACAAGTGTATGTGATGTACATGTCCAGTCTTTGAAATCATTCAGGGCATGAGCATTGCAGCCACAGGAAATCTAACTCAGCCCTTTAACTCATAAATGAGATTTCTGCTATTCAGCTAGCTCTAAGTGCTTCTAGTGTTAAGGACATCTATCAATTTCACTTTCAATTTCTCTTCCAAATACATACCAGGAGAAAATACTGTTGAAGAGGAATAACCAACAGCAGATTTTGACTTGATAATATCTTTCTTTATCTCAGAGTCTCATTAAAAGATATTCCATATGAATGACCTTAAATATGTAGCTGTTGGGAACGGAGATGGGCAAATTGTGAAGTCTATGTATAATCCTTCTTCAAGCAAAACAAAATGGATTTTTATACTTCTTGACAAGATGTGGGCCATATTTTCTGTAAATACACAAGACATTTCTTCATCTAAAAATTGCAAACCAAAAATGAATCATGCTTGTAAAATTTTACTATCATATTATTTCTCTGCACATCTGTTTGAGACTCTGCTATGATTGACTGAAAGGCTTGAGTAAAAATAGGAAAACAGACACAGCTGCAAGTAAAAGGAAAGAAAAAAGCAACAAACAGTAGAAGACAAATGACGTAATGTATAAACTATTGCTTTCCCCTCTATCTTATCTTTACATTAATTCTTGTATTGAATTTTTCTATTTCAGCAATATTTCCCCTTGTCATTGTGATTCCTTCCATCTCTGTTGGACTGGCTTATTGCTGCACATGACAAACAGGGAATGTTGCAGAAGACCTGAACTGAACAGAATTTCCTTTACCTTGAAAGAGTTTCTGAAGAGAGGACATTTCTTTCCTGATCCTTCTGAGGTAGTTAGAAGAGCTACTCTTTTCTCTTTTCCTTATGTTGCCATTTATACCTCTGCTTTCTTAAATGTGACTTGCCCATTTTAGGCAATGCTAGTGATCATGCCTAGACATTGTCTTAGCAATGCAGTAACACGGCAAAGGAGAGGCAAAGAAATAGCACTTATGTTCATGCATTTGGGGGATCTTCTGGAAGAACGATTATCTAGGCAGAGGAAGGCACACATATACATCCATTCACACACTACCTAGGGGCCTCTCAGGAACAGTGTTACGCAGAATTAGAACAGAAGAGGGGGAAAAATATTAAAAAGCATTTTTAAAATCTTGGATAGAGAGGTTTTTGTTGGTCACCTTATCTTCAAACTCATCTTCATTGATTCTGAGGAAGCATAATCTGATCCCTCTTCCAGAGTGGTGAAGCAGCCACATGCTCTCTGTTATCCCTAAAGGGTCTGAGTGCCTGACTGACAAGTGAGGCTGTAAGGCTGCATAGTGTAAATAACAGTGTCAAAGCTGTTGATAGCAATTTAATTTTTATGGGCTGATAACTACATTTTATGATTATAGAAGTTGAAGAGATACAGGGATATATGATGGAACACTATTGTAATTAAAACCTATCTCCAAGCAACAACATTGTATTAAAATACATTAGCACTATCTCTTTCAATTACAGAAAATCTTTGACTTATTATTTAATTTTGTTATTATGTGATTTTCTCAAAATTATTGGTCTTAACTTTTGCAGAACCCAAACAAAACAATGTCTTAAAACTTTGTCTTAAAAGTTAATGTCCTAAAATAGTGTCTTAAAACAGACACTAAGTGTCTTAATACTGCAGAATTTCTGGAAGACAAAAAACATTTGACTTTTCAGACAGCAAAGAAGGACCATAAGTAAAATCCCTGTGCACAATAAAATGACATCTACTCCCACAGCTGAAATGTAGGAGAAAATGTGGTAACCTATACTCCTACAAATTAGTAGGCTAAACCTGGGAAAACAACCAATAAAAATTATTGTAACACACTGAGCTCCCACTAGTGTGTATATATATATATATATATATACATTAGTGCGAGCTCTCACTAGCTATAACACTGAAAAAAAATCACCTCTTTTCTGTTCAGGGAAAGAAATTAAATGCAAACATGTTTAATGTAAGCATAAGAACCGCTGCATACTTTTCATATTAGCACTCCCCCAGTGTACATTGGCAGATAGTTAGTGAGGGGATGGTGAGAAAATGAGAGGAGAAAAGCAAAGTATATTTCTTTTTTCTCTTTTCAGATTGGATAGAAATAGCATGTATATGATGTGCATATGATGTTATTAAGTAATTTATAGGTTAAAAAATGTTAAAAAATACGGCCAAAGAAAAAATTTATTTTATCGCACATGAAGGTTCTAGTCACTGTCCTATTTTTCTGAGGGTGAAAGTGCATTGATATCTTGTTAGCTCTTTCTGGAAAGCCCTTTCAACTGCAATTAGTATGAATGTTAATAAACTGGGTTTTTTCAGATAAATATGAACATTTTTTTAGGTGTTTCTGGGTATTACACATATTATTTAGTTTTAACAGTTTTATCCAGTAACTATGTCTGCTTTGCATAGAGTAAAAATTCAGTTAATTTTCCAATTCATATTACAGTCTAAATAGTGAAGTGATATGATTAGAACTTGGTTGAATGTTGCAACAAAGTATTTGTGAACACTTTTTGAATACAATCACGAGTTTGTCTTGGAGCAGACAAGTCTTGAGGCACTCAAAATTATTTTTTTCCCTCTAAGAAACTGTTGAAATTATTCATTCTGAACACTGGGCTAGAAAACCAAGAGTGACTTCTAGTCTCCAGTCTGCCAACCTGCACTGAACTCTAAGTTCTGCATTTCAAGACTGTAATAAAACATGTTTTGGGAATCATCTATAAAAGAAAACACAAATGATGTTTTCATAACCCAATGATTTATTACTTATTTTACAAGAAAATAACTTACTGCTCTGGATATGATCTTTTAATATGGCTATTTTTGCTGCTATACCAGCAACATTTTTGAACATACACATGAATGGACACAGGCATCTTGTGGCAGAGTGAACAAGTTTATACTATATGATTCCTAGAAAAAATACCAATTCATCATATAGGTATAGGAGTTTACATCTGAGTACATGTTCATAATATCCATGTCACTTCTGAGTAAATTTTATTTCCTCCAGAAGTTTGCCTTGTTTTGCTGTAACCTCTACAGTTTACTGCAGTAAGTTATGAATGTCTCTACCTGGGTTTGCATCAGTGTGCAAATTAAACCTGCCACTGTCCTAAAGTTGCTGTCAACCTGCTTATGAACTGCAACACATTTTCCTGAGAACAGTGACAGGAACCTTTTGGTGGATGAGGATTCCAGATTAGGTCAATGTACAGCAATTGTGAAAGGAAAGTACAGATATAGCAAAGTTCCGCCATGAAAAAGCACGACAAAACATAATAATGCTCTTTGTTCTGAATAGGAAAGGGGAACATTATAGTTTGCTTTACATCCAAAGTGTGGGACTTAACCATAGATCACACAGTCGTCTAGCAAAGTGATATAAAAACCTGACACCTGCTGCAGTGTTTTATGCCATTAGAAATGGTAAATAGTAATAAAGTCTTAATCTATTCTTTGTAAAAACATCTGGTTGAACATCCATTGTACTATATAATGTAAATTATGTTTAGTGGCATACAGCACCTGTAATGTTTACAATGGACAAGGTGATTTCTCAAGACTTTTTGACATGTTTAGATGTAAGTTCTGAAGCCTTGTAGTTGAGTTTTTATTTATCTCTGGTTGTAAAGCAAGCTGATCTGATTACAAATGTGTCCACGAGTTATGAGACACTGGGACAAATTAAAAATACGTGTGCTTACCTTTTGAATTTCTCATCCATTTGAAAGATGATGTTATTGTTCTTAAAGTTCAATATTTTTAGAATATTTATGTATAGATATTAATATATCTTGATGTATATGTATCTCTATATATGAATGTATAAATATATTCTATATGCATATGTATCTACCTATGAACATATATGCATATATGCATATCTATTTCTATATATGTGCATGTATATATCGACATACACACACACATATGGAAGATATGTTGCCTATAACTGGATTTTGGTTTCAATGGAAGTGATGCCAAGGTTAAAGCCATCTGTTTAGTTTTAAAGTAATGTACAGCAGAACATAATTATTCCAAGAGATACAAAAGAAAACCTTGTTTGGTGTGATTATTTGTTGACACTGTTTTAGTAGAAACCACAGAATCATTCTGGTATTCTGCTGGGGTTCATCCAGAATCAGTTATTTTGCTATTGTTTTTGTTAAGTGAATAATATTCTCTTTAAGAACTGAACTGGAAGGAGATTATTAAGTGGAGTACCAAGGCACAGAGAAAAATAAGAAACCAAACCAGACATTTTTGTGTGTCTTTGTAGATGCTGTAAGTAATATTCAGGATCTGAATTTTAACTTGCAAGCTGGCAATATCTGGAGTTTGAATTTGCATCAGGAAATTGCATCCAAGTCTTGTGCACAGAACTGTTTTCTCTCATTTGTGTCAAAACAGCTGCAGGTATCAGTGCTACATTTTTGCTGTACAGTTATTTGAAGGAGAGAGATTGTGGAAGGGGTGAAGAAGTACTCTTGTGTGTCAGCAAAACTGTTTCATCACCTGATAGCACTTCTTTAAGTCTTGACAGTTTCATACCATTACCACTGATATTGTTCATAAAGTAATGATCAAATAATCTATCTATCATGAATTAAGTCAAAGAAGACTTTTAAGAGATTCTAGTAGCAGCACTGGATTTACTGTATTAAAATATTTCCTTTTAATTTCTTTTAATTGAATGATACATAAAGAAATTAGACTCTTTTGAGAAGTTTCCCTGATACTTCTTGAAAATAAATGAAAAAAAAAAAATAGCTAGACACTCAGAGCAATATTCCCATCACATTTGGCTTATCTGGTTTCTTTTCTTTTGTAAATTCTAATAATTGATGTTGGTCAGTATTTTCAGGGAAAGAAAAACATTTCTGTAGTAACTTGCACTGGAGAATAATTTGCACAAAGAATAAATCTAAAAAGGAAAAGGTCATGCTCATCCTTTTCTCCAGTCAGAAGACCTTCCAAAATATACCAGAATTCCAATACCATAACAATAATAATATTCTCTTTTGCTTTCTGGGACAATTTTCCTTTGGGAACACCTTGCCACACAAGCATAGCTATTAAGTCAGATTTCAAGAGATGTTGTATTCAGAAAAGAAAAGCTCTTTTAGATTGGAGGAATTTTCAGTTAAATTAATTCCACTTCCCAGCAAGAGGGAGTGATACTTTTGATCTTTGTTGCATAAGAGTTGTAAAACTCCAAGTGTTAGTGCTTTACAGAAAACAAAACAAAAGTTACAGAAAACTCATTAATGGACTTCTGTGCAGATTAAAGGGAGCATGACTGTGCACTCTGCCAAAAACAAGATGAAGGGAAGGGAGCTGTTGATCATCACATTGTTTAAGACCTGTTGCATTAGATGGGTGAAAGTAGTATATTATAGCTCGATTTTTGTGGCAGATGATACATGAGAAAAAAATTTCAACATATAACTGATATGAATGAGTCATTTGGGAGTCTTTGAATAAAATATAAACAGAAAAGGATAAAATAATGCTTATTCTGGCATTCATTTGGCACAGTGTGTTGCTTGCTGCTATGAGACAGGAATTGAATTTCCATAAAATACAAGCTTTTTAACTGGTGCTATTTAATAGACCTTGGTCACTTAAGCAGATGTGTAGAGAGATCTTTAAAACTGGGGACTTGTATGTGACTTCAGAAATAATATGTGACTTCTCAGAAATGTGCATTGTTAGACTGTCAAGAATTTATAGGAAAAATTCTGTTTTTCTGAAATGGAAGTGCTCTTTTTTGAGATAGCAAATTTCTGAAGTGATTTTGTTTGAGGGGCAAGCTATCTTTTGAAGAGGATCAGAAGCATCTTCAGCTCAATTATCTTAAATGCCAGAAAAAATAAATGGTTTTTTCTGCACAGGATTCCTCTATTCCCAGCCATCTAGAGGCTTCCCCTGTAGCTCTGAGATGCCTGAGGAAATCCTTAAGATTTATATTATTTATACTTCTTATACTTCTGACATTCCGAAGCTGAAAGGAATATTTGATTTTTTGCTTGTTTGTTTGTTTGTTTATTATTATTAGTTTTGTCGCCTCAAAATTCCAGTAGGCAAAAAAGTACTTCCTAGAGGAATCAAAATGAGTCCTTTCTCCCTTTCATTAGTGAAGCTCTGGACAAGTATTCTCTAACTGCTGAAGACTGAGCCACGCTAGCAGATCTACTTATTTTCTGTGAATTTTCCAATTTTCTTCTAGAAATGCTTTGTAAACTAGAGATTAATTCCTTCACCTTTTGAAGATTTATGTGTAAAAGTCTGGAAAACCAGAAACCCAAAGTAAGATAGAAATCTAAGTCCCCAGACAGGAACATTCTAATTTCTAGTTATCAAAGAGAGTTATTTGCACAAATTAAATAATAAAGAGTATTTTTCTAGTTTATTTTCCTTGATCACTGAAAGTACAATTTTCTTGGTTTAAAATTTCACTTTTCATTTTTTCTTTCCATTTAGCTGTATTGCCCTTTGATATCTGACCAATTTTGCTCTACTAATTCATATGCTGCTGAAATCAACGGGGCACATCTGTACATAGAGAATTTAGCCCTATTGAAAAATACTGAATTATACCTTTTCCAGTAAATAGTAGAGTTACAGAGAACATACATCATTAGTGCATATATTCAGCATTAGTATTACATCCTTAAAAGGCACATTAGGTGATTATGTTAGATTTGTGGCTTCACTCAAACAATATGATTTTTTACAGGTCTCTGTAATAATCTTCTGTTCTGAACTATTGGAAACTTTACAGCTGATCTTTGTTTTTATGTGTATATACATTTCTTCTCTTTCATTTTCATAGAATATGTCTGAAAATATAATACAATCAAGGTTGCCCCCAAGAATTTGTTGTCCTCTTGTTTCAAAAGTCCCATACCTTCTGCACCATCTTTATTTTCTTACATTCTATCCCCCCACAATTCCCCCTTTTCTTTTAATTACAAAGTTGTAGCATCTCTAGAAACATATGTTTGAATAAATTGATATTATAAAGTATTCACACATCTCACTTAGGACTAATAGTGTACAAATGTTCAGGCAACATGTCACAGTAAGATCATACCTTTCTAAGTTCTGATTTAGTTTTGCTTTTCCCAGTCCAGAACATCACCCTAAGGCTTTTCATAAATTAATGTTGTGTTTACTATCCTTTGCAGGGCCCTTTGCAAAAGGTAGTAAACCCAGTACAAACATGTTTTCTGTAATTTCTATTTAAATTTGGAATGTGTCTGTGTGCTGACCTTGATTCATTACTCAAACTTACATTACATATTATCAGAAATTCTTATACTTACACTTCTAGAATATTGACAATATCAATAGGTGGACAACTTTATAAGGAAACTCAGAAGAAAAAGTTAAAGGCTATATATTAGGAGAGCAACAAATCAACAGTTACATAATTTTATCAATAGCTAAACTTGAACAACATTGATCCAGTATCTGTCTGAGTGTACTTATGCTTATGGAACATAAACTTTTACACTTATGCCTAATCAAGAGTAATGGTTGCAATTCACAAACAAAATGCACATGTTTCATCAACAAACAAATACACCATATGGAATGATAGAGCTACTCTGTCCCCAGTTCCAACTGCTGTTTTAATAATTCTCTTCTTCCTTCTACAGTTTTTTGTTGTATAGGTTGGTCACTGCAAACCTTTCTTGCCCTGCTCTGTTTTCCATGTAGATGAAACAATCTGCTCTTCACTTGATATGTTATTTCCCATTGTGTC
>JAWWEY010000208.1:50754530-50820058 GCA_035582745.1 Loriotus luctuosus
ATTTGCTTCTGAGGCTACAGCTTCTCAGAAGGAAAATCCTAAAAGAAGGATTTTTCATAAAGTAATGTCTGCGACACTTGTACTCTATGTTAGAGAGGAAAAAAAGGACTAACACTCACACTTCCATATGTGAGAAAAGAAATAAGTAATTGAGTCAATCACCTACATTTTATAATGTATAGCTAGAGAATGCTGGTAAATAATGTTAACTAAAAAGCTTAATTTTCAATGGAATAATCAAGATAATTAAAAAGAAAAATCAAAAAGCTGGCCTAAATTTATTTGAATGTGCAGTGCTTTGAAACAAGCATTTTGCACAAACCTAATATCTGCCTGAAACAAAGGTGTAGTTACTAATAGGAAAAATTTTAAAAAGGCTAAGTAACCCTGTTAAGCATTACTCTCTACTAACCTGAAAACTGAATAAATAAAAACACCTACTGAGACTGGATTTAGATTTGAAAGTACTGCTTCCAGTTATATTTTAAAGCTTAACAATGCACTGGTCTTTCATTATGTGAAAATTAGATTTCTGACAGTATTTAACTCAACTCAATTGCATATATTATTTGCCAGGAGTTAGTGTTTTACCACCACTCTGTCATAGTGGTAAAAGTAGGATCATATGTTTGAGATGCAGAAAAACTCCAGGAGCAGATATTGAAAAAAATTGAAGTAAAATTCCAATTGATTTGGATACAGTGAACTGACTCTAGAACTAATGCATATCTCTGAGAGAAATAAATGGTGATTAAAAATATGGGGAACAGAGCCAAGGCAAAATTATCACAAAATAATTAACATAGGATTAAAGTAGAGGAAGCTAAAGAATGTGCTTCAGTAGAACATATAACATACAACTTTTCTTCCAGTGCTCTTCATGAGATACATCACGATTTATTTATGTGCCTTGGTAAAGGCAAGTAAAGAATTTTTATGGATTTGTTCCTGGACTGTTATTTTTCAATATATGCTGCCTTACTTCTGAAATAAATAAGAAGAGTCAGAAAGAAATTTTAAGAACAGATTCTCCTTCAATGCTGTATGCATCATAAAGACAGTCACAAACAGTGAAAAAAATTACAAACAAAATTATTCTCTTATTCTAGAGGTTACAAATAAAATTGAAGCAAATTTACATGCGCAAAGCTTTATTAGTGAGGTTTGTAGCTGAGGGAATACTCTGACTTCAAAATTACTTTAGGAAAACAATTTTTAAAATTATGGGGATAGTGGGGGAAATGGGAAGAATCTCTCCCCCAACTCATGTATAACTTTTTTATGTATTAATAGCAGTTGTCCTTTATGTTACCTATACTAGGTCTTCAGGTTACAAACTGAAACATATGAGAGTACATGGTCAATCAGTTTTTATTATGGAGTTGGACAATAATATCTATAAGACAGTAGTGAGTAATCAGAAGAAGAAAAGAGTGTTTTAAACAATAATGATGTTAACTTTCTACAAGGAACCTGATCTAACAGACATAACTATCCTTCTGAGTCTGATGCTGTAAGATTGTGAGGATAGCAGCACCTGAGGCACTGGGCAAAGACACTGTCAGAGCAGCTTCAAGATGCATATTAGCAAGAGTCTAAGTGAGCAGCAGGCTACAGAGAGAAAGAGAAAGGTCCTCAGTATAACAAAAGTTAAAGTATCTACGACACTGTGCAATATAGTGGTATTGGGACAGAAAGTTTTCTAATTTAGTCCCTAAATTTGATCATCCTGCCTGTGTTTTTTATTGTTTAGCTATGTTGGTGAGTGGGTTGCTCCACATTAAGAATAAATCCTGGGAAATTCTGCATTCATGAGAACTGTTTCAGATTTTGAAAAATAAGCAGGAACTAGTTTCTTGTGTCTTTGATACTCTAGACTAATTCTGCATTAACACTGTCAGCCTATTCTGCATGCAGACTACCTCTGGTGCATTATCAGCAAGCAAACTTATTTTGAGCATATTAGAATTGCTGGGTATTTGGCAGAAGAAAATGTGGGTGGAAATATGTGATTCATGACCTTCATTAACTCCCACTTTAGTAATGGTTAAAAAATAGTCAATAAATATTAAGTAGCTAATTTCTTTTTCCTTTAAAGAATGTTTGTAGTATTTAGAAACATGTATGATAAAAGTTGTATGACAATCTGTTTAGTGCATACAGAAAAGTTAAACATGGTATTTGCCAGGAAACATTATAATTGCAGTTGAGAAACTTTTTCAGTCATTACATCTTCAGACTAATAGTATGAACTTTTCTCTTGGGTTTACATACATTATTATTCTAATGCCATGTAATGATCACATGACATCAGAGTGTCTATGAGGTTATGGAAGATAGCATTAGAATTATTTCAAAATAATAAAAATATGACATAAGTAAGAACAGCAGCTACACTGACAAAGAGCAATTTTGCTTTAATTGCTTACAAAACATTGCAGAGTCCTAGCAGAAGTGTATTAAGGAGTTACAGAGCCAAAAAACTTAAAAGGTTAGGAAAAGCTATGACTAAAATAATTAATCACAACTTAATAAGACCAGTTTATGTGCACACCATCTGTTGCAGTTTTACTTATGACCCAATTTTTATAATATGGATTCCCTGATCCATTAAGTTTAGAAAACACATAATTCTGAGAATAAATCTCAATTGTCAGAGGAAAATATTTCATACTGGATTTGACAGCCTGAGAGAGGCAAGGCTGCTAAAGCTCCTTGCCCCCATGTCCAGCCTGAAGTGAGGCTGAAAATATGTTCCCAGTGGACACAGAGAACATTTGGATATACATTTGGGTATGAAGGGCTGTCCACACAGATCCCAGAGACACACACAGAACATTCACATGAACACAGACAGCATCAACAGGCTCATCCTGCTACCCTTTCTGATTGAGCCCGAACAGAGTTCAGTAATGGAAATAAATATATCTATGAAATATGTTTATCTCTGCAGCAGCTGGGTTCAGACACCCAGTGTCTGTGCCTGGATCCCAGCATCCCCAGTTGCTGGTATCTGAATTTACAAGTGCCCAAGCTCACAGTGCTACTCCATTTTTTGGCACAGATCATGTCACTCACACAGAGAGATGTCCAGGAGATCCCTGGTCCCACAGCCAGCACACTGTGCTCTCTCCCTTTGACACACACACATCCAGAGCAAGTCCTTGGTCCCAGGACACTTCACCTATTATCTGGATTGGCCTCATTTGCATCCCAACAGTCACTTCAATTTCTGTACCAGAGATCCACATACACAGAATTATAGAACTTCTTGAGTTGGAAGGAACTCACAAGGATCATCAAAGTCCAATTCCTGACCCTGCAAAGATCGCCTCAAGGATCACACCACGTGTCTGCAGGTGTTGACCAAAAGCTTCTTGTACTCTGGCAGGATTGGAGTTGTAGCAGCTTCCCTGAGGAGCCTGTTCCAGCGCCCAAGCACCCTGTGTGTAGAGGGCTATTTCCTAATAGCCAACTAAAACTCCCCAGAGGCAGCTTGAGGCTATACCCTCAGGTCCTGTCACTGGTTACCCCAGAGAAAAACTGCCCCTCTCCCTCATGAGGAAGCTGTAAGCTTCATTGGGGTCTACCCATGGTCTCTTCTTCTCCAGGCTGAACAAACCAAGTGACCTCAGCTGCTCCTCATACAGCTCTCCCTCTAAATTTTCACAATCTTCATGGCCCTTGTTTGAATGCTTTTGTATTGTGGTGCCCAAAACTGCACAAGGGTCTCAAGTGAGGCTGCCCTGGTGCAGAGCAGAGCAGGACAATCCCCTCCCTTTCCCAGCTGGTGATGCTGTGCCCAATGCACCCCAGGACATTTGCCCTCCTGGATGCTGGGACACTGCTGACTCATATTCCACTTGCCATCAACCAGGATTCCCCTGAATACTTTTCCACGATGCTGCTCTCCAGCCTTTAATTTCATTCAGGGCTGCCCTGTCCCTGGTGATGAAACCAGCCCTTGCCCTTTTTAAACTTCATACATGCACAGAGTAAGGAGATTCTTAGCAGAACATAATTGATAGTGGAGTTTAGTAAATGATAGGACAGACCACAGTGATTCAGGTACAGGGCATGGCCAAATAAGCCTATTGATCAGCCCCTGCTTACATGAGAATGGACATTTTTTTCTTATCCTTTTAATTCCCTCATTTATTCCTCCCCAAATCCCAAAAACCTTTCGCACCTTTGATTTCTCTTCTAAATACCCCATGAAAAATTCTGTGTAATCCCAAAATGCTTTTCCTGTGCATCCCATAGCATTACCTCCATTTTTAGGCAGCAAATAACCTTAATATAAAAGGTGATGAGGAGAGCCAATTCCATGTCTCAAGGATGGGACTGATGACAGGGCCGGGACAGTGTGTGCCATCCTTAATCTTTACTTTGGCTTCCTGTCTGTCCCTGTACCCCTTTGTTCCTCTGGTGTTGCAGAGATGGGCCCTTTGGTGGGCTGATGGCTCTTCTGGGATGTGATGGGAGCTGTCAGGCAGGGTGTGATTCCCCTGGTCTAACCTAGAGCCTGCAGTTGTCTCTTTGTGCTCCCTTTAACCACATATCCTAAACCTGGACGTATAAGGGAGAGTGCTCTCTGCAGGACTCCTGCTTTACCTGTTCTAAACATTGGAAAGCATTAGGGAAATGAGGCAGAGGAGCTGCAGGAGAAGGCAGCTGAGAAATGCCCAGGGAAATTATCTGCCTTCAGGTCTCTGCTCAGCTTTCCTGCGTAAGTCTGGATCAGTCACTTAAATCACATTATCACAGGTGGACAATGATTATGTATTCTTCATTTTCTGGGTGACTGACTTTATTCCCTATGGTCTGATTTGCAAAACAACTGGGTACTCATAACTGCAGCATAAGCTACTTATAGTTGTGCTTTGAATTCATAAGCTGTAATATACAATTATATTCTCTAAAAATCAGGTCCAGGCTATGTGAAATTGGGCACATACAATTAGTGACTCTTTTTGACCTTATTATCTCAATGTCTTTGTCCTCAACCTATGTTTTATTTAATAGGACATAAATAATAATGACATCCTTCCTCATATAATGGGTCTACAAAAATCAGTTGGTGTTGGGGAAGCTACCAGTTATTGTCACTATTAAGTCTTCTATATTATTGATACAAAACCAAAATATTTTGTGATTGAATAAAATACTGTAGGAGCTTAGGAGCCTTCTTCAACTATCTTTTCTTATCCTTCATTTTCTAATACAACAGATATTACTTATACTACCTCATTTTAGGGATTCTCCTTTCTAAAAGATCTCAGGAAATTGTATTCCTCCCTACAACATCCTGACCTTGTCCCTAAAGCTGTTTGGGTATATGGCCTGTCACACATAGTGCCAGTTCTACTTTACTGAGGCTCTTTACTAAGAAGATCGTTGCCTATGATTTTAAATGCATTTTTGACCCAAGTCAGATGAATGTCTATGTGTAGTGTGTTGCTACATCTCACATTAACAAATTTTGTTACAATGAATACCATGCAGAAGTTGGTGAACAAAAGTTTTATACTCAAAGAAGGTTTAAAATATTGTAGAAACACAGTGATAGAGGAAACAATTATAAACTCTGAGAGCACCATGCATTCCACATAGTAGAAAAGTATTTTCAATGTGATGCTAATGTAATACTGAAGACAGTTTCAATGCATCTGCATAACACAATGAGATTAATCCCACAATACTTTTTCTTTTGGTTATTCAGCTTTGCAAACTTAGTAACCTTAAAGGTTTTCTTCTGTTTAATAAATAAAGGTGCATAAGATTCTTATTAAGACTCACGAATATATTTTAATCTGCTGTTGAAAAGCTGTCAGCTTTCAGAAAAAGAGACAGATGCTAAGAAAATTGTCTATACTAGGTTAACTTTGATTTAACTATGTGAATGAACAAATATTCAGTTGATTTTTATGTTTTTGAGTTATGATAACAATGAAAGTTAATGAGTCATATAATTACAAGAAAAGTGAGGATAGAGGGAAAATGATAAAATTGAAAGTGTTTTTACAATTTTATTTAAGCAGACATTCTTTTGAATAAAATCTGTCTAGAATGAGATTTTGTTATTTTCTTGAAACTCTATTACAAAATAACTTAGGACAGATTGAAATCACTTGCTATGATTAGTATTGAAAGATGGAAGTACTTTTGGAAGCCAATTTTTAAACTTAGAAAATTATTTTATTTGCATCCTGATCTTCATTTTTTTTATCTCAAACATATCCAAGAATACCCATACTTTCTTTAATTCATATTGTGCTTCCCAGGAATAAGGAATAAAAACATCAAGCTTTGGTCAGCTATTATCTTCCAGAAATATCAGCGAAAGTATTTGATCATATAATAGGAGAAAAACAATTTAAAATATTAATGAAATACATATCTAATATGTAATAAATGACATTTTTCAAGTACTACATAATTCTGTTGATGCCAGAAAATGAATAGCACAGAGTCATCCTTTAGCAGTGTAGGTATGAGTAAGAAGACACAAAGAGATCTCTCTTGGTCTTGTATTATTTTGACAATGCCGGGTAGGGTTCAAGGGGTGTTTATAACTATTCCAACTTATTTTTGCTGTCAATTTCTATATATTTAGAAGGTATTTTTGGGACATGTATGATGTAATATTTGGAAGCCAGTATATACTGAAAAATCCTGTAGAAAACGTTATCTTTTTTGGAGTGCTACTCAGTGCTCTGTGATAAATTTATGAAAAAATCTTTCCTTAGGCATGGAAATTCCTCTTCAACTTAATTTCATGCATGAGTCATTCATAACAAAGAGCCATGTTCAACATCCCAAAGCATCCCTATATTGTCTCCCATAATTCTTGCTTTACTCTGTCTGGCTCTGTTAGTCCCATCCCAGTTCTCTTTTAGAAATTGTTTATCCATTAGGCTGTGTAAGTCCAACTTCTTTCAGCAAAACCTTCTATTCCATGGCTTTGCCATTTAATTTATACACTCTTGGTAAATAAATAGTTATATAATTTTATTAAACAGAGTTTACATTGTTTGTTGTGACTGAAATAATACGAGCGAAACTGCATTAATTCATAAGAGAAACATCTAAATTGTCACTTTCACTTAGTTAAGTCATGTTGTCAAGGAAACAGGGGTGACCTTCTCTAAAGAAAAAAAGTATTTTATGTTTATGAGGATTTCAGTAGTTCATCTGTATATTTTTTCATTTACAGAGACTAATTTTAATCTCTACAGCATGCAGTAATACAGAATAAACTTCCATGGTCAATTTGCATCAGATATAAGAAATAAATTTTTAATGATTTGCAGCTCATTTGATAGTGGTTGTTTTATATTTGATTACAAGAGGTAAAACTTTTTTGTCATCAACTTTACAAAGCTTTTCTGCCCACAAACACCCATAATGCTTGAATTTTACTTTTTCTACTTCACAGAGTTTTAATATTTTTTAAAAGAATGTGAAGAGATTGTCAGTGTGCCCTGAATCTTATGAGCCATCCTTGTAGCCAGTGAACTTGGAAGCCTTGCTTGTAACTGAAAATTACATACTACTTAACGAGTGATGTGAGCAGATTGTGGAACATATCAAGTTTACGCAACAGCCACAAAATTCTATGTAAGTTAAATATTTTAATGTTTCTGAAATTTTCAGGAAACAGACCTTTTTCCCTTTATCTGAGTTTTAAAAAAGATGTAAAATCAAAGATGATGCAAAGACTAGGTGTCATGGTCAAGGACTGTCATGTCACTTGTGTAGATGTTCATCAGACTGCAAGGTGTTTTGTTTAATCTTGTGATAATCTTCCCTACTATGACCTAAATTACACTAGTATAAGAACTAATAGTGCTGAAACTTGCTTTGAATTTAACCCTACATGTTTGCTACAGTAGAAGTTGTGCTGTCACAGAGCTGGCTGGAAAAACTACCTAATGCCTCAGATATCTCTTCAGTCTCTCATGTCAATTGCAGTTACAATCAGGAGAAATGTCTAACACTTAGCTCAATGAATATAACTAACTCCCAGCTTTTTATCTGGCCCCCTCTGTAGGCCATCTCAAATTTTAAAGTTTGCCTGTGCAGGAAAAAGCCCAGAAAAAGAAACAAGAGCTGAACAGTTAAGAGGACAAATCAAAATTCTTTGATTCAATACAACTCTCAAGAAGGCCAACACATTAAAGGAAAGCTTTTGTTACTATATTGTTAGCATTAGCAACGGATGTGCAGAACAGGTTTTTTGAAGACAGAAGTGCCAAATGAAAATAAATAGTGGAAGTAGATTTAGATTAACCTATAAAAATACAGAAGGGTGAAAACTTCAGAATATTTTTTCTCTGTCCTAAGGATACACTTAAATATTTTGATGTTTTATATCTATGTTTTGACAGCATTTTGGGACAAAAACAGTGTGATATTCCTTTTTATGTTTTCTTTTCCTTTGGAAAAATGGATGTATAATTTCTCTGTTTAAAATAAATAAATAAAAAGAAAAAGAAATTGAAAGAAAGGAAATGGATATCAGCTCTTTCCTAAGCTACCTTAAAGGACAGAAATAGCACAAAGCATCAGGCATTCCATTCATTTCAGTATGAACTCGCCTAGGTTTCATGGTTTGAGAATCCTAATCTCACAGTTTGGAGATTAGGATTTGGAGCAAACTTTGTGTAACATCGATATCCTGATGGAGAGAAAGTTCAGCTCCATTAGTGATCATCCCTAGCTCTGTGAAACTGCTGACTAAGAGCAGAAAATTGGCTGTTGAATTCATTTGACCATTATGAAGTTTCTTCTGAGTAATTGATGGGTAGAAGTTGTAAAAAATCTACTCCATTTATGAAAAGAAAATTACTTCAGTCCCAGTAATTTACTTTCTGGAAGAGAATATTTCTCAGCTTCTCTTCATGGTATTGAACAACACCTAAATAATCTACACAGTGTGAACACTGGATAGAGTTAAGATTGAAGAGTATGACAAACTATGGATGAATAGGCACCATGAGCTATCAGGTTGATCTGACATAATATGAGAGATTGATTATTTTCATGGCTATAGAATCATTAAGGTTGGAAAAGACCTCCAAAATCATCAAGTCCAACCTTAGACTGAAAACCAGCCTAATTTATTTTGTAACCTATTTTAGACCTGCATTTACCTTTGTTTCTATCTTCTCATAATTATAACTTTACCCTGGCTACTGTTCTGGGTTAGATTGCTTTTACAATGCACTTTTGTTGCATGTAACTAGCTAGCTGTGGAACCGGGTGTATGACAATGAGTGCCTGTTCATACATGTTCATTCATATATGCTCACATATGTGGAAATACTGCAAATGTCTAAACATCTCTGCTTATTAGAGTATCAACATTACTGGTTTGCTAGACAAAGTATAAAGAAACTGTCACTTTAATCAACGTGGTTGTTGCTCAGCGTCTTGCAGTCCATTTTTCTATTCCTTTGTCCTTTACCTTCACCCATCTTATTTTCCTTTCCCTGTGTGCCTGTCCAGACACATGTACTAGCCCATACATTTTGCCTTCTCCAAACATTTATCTCATGTTTTCTTCTTCTTATATCTCATTTTTTGTCGCACTACCTGACTGTCAGACGTACCTGTATGTTTAATAGATACTGATAGAAATTAATGCCTTCATTAAGACTGCACCTCTTTGTTTCTACTAAACAGTTTCAAGTAATGTCATACAAATACAATGTGACAAGATTTATTTTGGTTAAAACTTGGCAACAAATACTGTTTGCCTTTGAAAATTATGTTTTGTATTTCTGTTTTCATCATTCTGAACCTTCAGTTCAGATGGACACTTCAAATTGATTGGTTTTGAACAATAACAAAAAGAAAATATATATACTAATGATTCATAGTTCAGTAAACTGGCCTTAGAAAGATTGTTTCAGGGTGACCTCTGATTTTTCACACACAATTAGCTACCAAACAGAAAATGTAATGAAAAGACTTACAGGAATTGTAACTTTTAAGCCCATTATTTTTCTCTCTGCACAAAATCATTATTATTTGCAAAACGTGTATCAGGAAGCAGGTTGCTACTTTTTGATCATAAACATTTTAAATGTATTTGATACATTTCTCTCTTCAGCATCTTTAGCTGAAAACAGTTATTTTTATTGCTGTACTATAAAATAATATTTTTCCTAAACAAATCTCTAGTTAATAAGAAGAGGATCCCAGTTTTAACTGAGTAATTATACTAAGTAGAACAAGGAATTTTTACACTAATGGTAGTTCATTCATAAGAAAGACTTATCTCAGCAATTATACACTTTAGATTAATAGAAATTGCTTTTGTCAGAGACTTGCTTATGTATTTAAACAGCATATTTTTTCTTAAGCTTCTTCCTTAATTGTGCAGCTAGTGTGGACTCTTAGAAATATAGCCTTAATGTTTTACTTCATTAACTTTTATAGAGCTAAAGACACTAACATTGAGGATTGTCTCCTATGCACTTTTGTCTCACAAAGTGCACTTAAAACTGCAATAAACAGGCAAATAAAATTTGTCCCAGTTTGGAACGGCATGTAATTATCAGTACAAACATACCCGTATCAATGGGATGTACTTTATTTAAATAATTTTACCTCTATATCCCCATATTTATTTCATTATTTAAAGAAACCTCAACAGAGGCTTAAAGGAAACTGTCATTTTACGTATGTTTGACTAACTTTTATTTCAATGAACATTGTAATTTCTAATAGTATCTGTGTTACGTTAGCATAGCAGAAGTACTTTTGGTGAAAGAAAGTTTACTTTTCATCTCAATGTGCTGACTGTTAGGGAATAAATAAAAAATCAGTCAATATCTATTGATTTTGTCTGATATTTGTATGGCAGGCTGAAAAGTCTTCTGTGTAGTTTGCATGATATATTCTAATTTAACATCAGTCTAGCAATGTAAGGAAAACAAACATTAAAAATTCAGTTTTTTATAAAATGCGACTCAGAAATTATATACATATCCATAATAAGGCAGGAAGATGAAAATATTGGGCAACATTGATGAATATATTGAGGAACCTGTTAGAGGATTTAGGTAATGATAAATATCAATAAATAACAAGAATTTCAAAAGCATCATGAAATGCCTCTCTTTCAGAGAACAAGTAATGGAGAGAAATACAATTGCAGTCTTTTTTCATGTTAAAGTCATACTGAAAAAAAGACAAGATGATAGCAGAAAAATAATTCAATTCTTTCTATTGATGTATACTGTGGAAAACCTAAGATATATTCCTGCATCAAAACCTTCATAAGACTGAAGTCTCATGACAGAGCGTTACAACAGTTTGATACAGTGAGAAATAATAGGATGCTAGAAATCAGATATAGAGTTCCTGAATGAGTTCTTGTGTTTAATATGTTGTCTCAATCAGCCTCCTCACCAGAAACAAGAAAAGTGCCAACAGTGGTAACAAAAGAAAAAGGAACGTGTAAGCAAGTCAGAGATAAGTATATTGTGCCTCAAAGATCTCTTGCAGTTTTTCAAAGGAGTCAATTGATACAGGCATCCAGGTATCAATTTCTTCTTCAAAGACTTTGGTTAATTTCTTTAAGCTCTTATAGGGTAAAAAGAATGATAGCCTTAAAAATTAAAAATGTCAGTGAAATACAGTAAGGGAAGGGTAACCATATGGATTAATTTTCACAATGGCTGATGGTCACCAACATGAGCTCTTACAAATCAGTCATGGAATTATAATTGCTGTAGAAATTCATAAACTATCTGCAATGGGTGTGAATAGTGAACTTTGTTACCAATATAACATATTTGGGGCTCTACAAAAATAAAACGAATAGAGGAGAATTGGAGAAAGATCTCACATAGGAGTAATTGCTCAGTGAAGCAGTCGATGAAATTCAGTGTTCTGAAATAAAGTGGGGGGAAAAAAGCCAGTCCTTGCTATGTGCATATAGCAGCTGGCATGAAGTTAGGTATTTCTTCTCAAGCATAATATTATTAGATCATTGCAGATAGATCATTGAAATCCTCAAAGTCCAGGTGCATTAGAACACAAGTAGAATTTATTAAATTAAAAGGGAAATTAATAATAACAATAACAATATCAATAATAACAATAACAATAACACTACTACTACTACTACTGGTACTACTACTACTACTACTAATAATAATAATAGAATTTTTTTTTTAAAGTCAGGAAAACTACAAGATATTTAAATGTACTAAGACCAAGAGAGTCTCTTAGTGAGGTGACTGAGGTGAGTCCAGGAGTGAGGGTGAGATCGAGCTGTGCAGGGGCCTCCCTGAGCTTAGGGACACCTGAGCAGCACCTGCCTGGAGCTGGAAGTTCTCAAGAGCTGATCAGGCAAGGAGTGGGTGCAGCTGGGATCAGCGTGGGAGATAGAAGGTGCTCAGGGAGCGTGGTGAGCAGGGCTGGAACACTGTGCATAGTGAGGTGTGTGGCTCAGCAGTTCATGTGGGAAGGGTGTGCAATCTGCATGGAGGTCCCCAGCTCAGGGGGATGCTGAGTGCCCTCGGACGCTGCCCTAATGGTGGGCACTTGCCTCAGACCCTAAACCACTGACTCCTGACACAGTCCCTGAGAAGTGTGTTGCTTTCACCCAGATACAACTGCCTAGGAAGGAGACTTGAGTACAGGTGGTAGCTTGCAGTGGAAGCCCATGTCCTTGCTGGAGCAGGCTCCTGGCCAGACCTGTGGCCTTATGGAAAGAGGAGCCCACACTGGAGCAGGTTTTCTTTCAGGACCTATGACCCCATGTGGGACCCACACTGGAGAACTGAAGGACTGCATCCCATGGAAGAGACCCACGTTGCAGCAGTTCATGAACTGCAGCCTATGGGAAGGATTCAAACTGAAGAAATTAATGGAAGACTGTCTCCTGTGGGAGGGCCCTGGGCCTGGAACACGGAAAGGAGTCCTCCCCCTGAGAAGGAAGAAGTGGGAGAAACAATGTGTGATGATCTGATTGTAACCCCATTTCCCATCCCTGGGCACCATTGAGGGGAAGGATGTAGAGAATCAGGAATAAATTTGAGGTGGGAAGCAGAGGAGTGGGTGAATGACATTATTAAGATTTAGGTTTACTTCTCATTATCATACTCTGATATTATTGACAACAAATTCAAGGAATTTCCCCAAGTGTTTTACCCATGATGGTAATTTTTGAGTGTCTTTTCCTCTCTTTATCTCAACCCATGAGAGTTTCATTATATTTTCCCACTCCTGTCCAGTTGATGAGGGGAGTGATAGAGTGGCTTAATTGGAAATCTGGTATCCAGCCAACATCAAACCACAACACAGACAAAAATGTTGTTTGTCTAATCTGGAAAACTGAATTCACTGTGGTAGTTTCCAATTTAAAAATTTCCATTTACAACCTCCTTTTTCAGTTTTCGGGTTAATGCCAAGATCCCTCAACTTCTAATATGAAAAATTCTGTTTTAACAAATAAGAGGCTTGTTTGCTTTGAGATTTTTTTTGTGGGTGAGGGGAATAGAGGAATATTTTAAAGATCTTTTTAAAACTTGCCATATAAAGGAAACCTATATATAACTTTATGGGGTTTGGTGTTTTTTTCTTCAGGGAGTCAGGGAGAAGTGATAGCTTCCCAAGCATCCCCAGCAAATTTATGCATACCTAAGGCAGAAAAGTACATTTTGGATTCTCTTAGAAATCAGAATTATTTTCCCTCATATAATGGATTACATCATTTATCATGAGCAGATAACAGCTGAGATGTGTAGTGCTTGTGCAGGCTCACACCACATAATTATACATGCTGCAGGTTGCTGTTCTGTGTCACAAATGTCTTGCAGTCTGCTATTGGTGTTGAGACTTAACATAATGGATTTCATATATTTCTTTCCTTTTCAGAAGAAATGCAAAGAAAAACATGTAAGTGATAAATGTGTCAGACCTGAATACAATTTTTTCAGTAGCTTCTCACCATATGTAAAGCTGTTCTCAGTCTTTTCCAGTTTTGGACTACCACGGTCACCAACACTTCAGTTGTTGTCCCTCCTACATATAATTGCATATGGCTCATACATCTCATGGTATTTCATGCCCAATCCATGGAAAAATTAAAAAAAAAACAAACTGGTTTCATTCCTGAATTGCTATAATTCCCCAATTTTGCCAATCCATCCAATTTTTCATTGATATAATTACCTACTCAAAATGGTAACCAATTGCATTAGTTGCATTTCTCAGTCTCTGATGCTGGTCTTTTTATGAGTCATTTAGGAAAAGGCATCTCTTTTACTTCTTACTTGTATAATTTATTATAATCCTCAGATTCTGTGGTAGGTCTTGGGACAGTACTTCGCTACAATAAAAGCTATCTGCAGTGTGTATCTAAAATTCACATATATGAGGCATAAAGCAGCTTTTAAGACAAATAGGTAACCAGAACAACTGTGTACAATGGGATATCCATTAACTATTTAGGGTTTACAAAATGTCTAAGAATGTCAGCAAAGACAGGTGCCCACTGTTAAAATAAACACTAGTTACTTCAGTGTGTTACTCTGAAAAAACAATTTTAACCTAGTCAGAAGAACTTAAAGCATTGTGGGATATCCACCATATTAGATAAACTGTGGAAGTTACTCTTTCATTACTTGGATGTTCTTAGGGAAGAAATTGGCAAAGTTTCTTTAGAAAAGCTTATCAAGAGATACAGTATAAGCAAATTAAAATTAGGATTAATTTATTACAGAAAATTATTATTTTCAATTTAGATTAATTTACATTTATGATATGATATCCATAACAGACAAAACACTGGATAATAGTTTTTCCAGCACTAGAGCAATAAGCTCTATTTGTATTCGTAAAGTAAAGCATATCTATTTTCATCCTGTTTGTGACTCGGCTATATCTTTACTGAAGATCAAAATGATTTATAAGTGCATCAAGTAGTTGTTGTAGATGACCTTTTATAGGTATTGAAATCCTGTATTTTGTTTTAACTCTATGAAGTCTGAATCTATAGAACGGGGATTATACTCATATAGTCTTTCATGTGGTTGAAAGAATGTGCAAGAATGTGCAAGAAACCCAGCAGGTGTAGTATTCAATTGCTCAGTCTATTATCCCATTGAGTCTAAATGTTTTTGGCAGAAGGTAGCAGGAAGATGACCCAATTTAGCTGAAAAGAAGTCCAAAAATTCTTAAAATTATGATAAAGTTTGTTTATTTTTGTCAGCTATCCTGTCACTAGTTTATTTTATTTCCAGTTAATGAAAAGAAACTTTTCTCCATACATACAAAACACACATATGTGAAATAGCTATAAAACTAAAACACATTCCTCCTATATGAAAAAACCCACAAATCATAAGAGGCAAATAAGTTTCTATATATGCAAACTTTCATTGTATAAATTCAAAACTATAATACGAAAAACAATATTGCTTTTTATCTGCCTATTTCTGGTACCTCTCTTTGAGAAATTTCTTCAGCTTATTTTTCAGTGACTGGACAGGACAGTCACTGATAGATCAGCTGGGTAATAAGATTTTTTGGGATTCAGGAAACACAGTTAATACAATGTATACGCCTAGACTGTATAAAATAACAAAGTGTGTTATGCTCTCCAACAGCATTTGAAGGTAAAGGCATCCTGGGCCATAATGTCAGCAAGCAGTACCATCCTGTCATTTTAACAGGATATGAGCTGAATAATTTATTGTCATGTAATATACTTTGAAGACATATTAAAATTTGTTTCATGGTTGAGCGCCCTAGAAAACACACAACAGTAAACTGGAGGAGTGATTTTTATCACAGAAAAGGAATAAATTGGTTAATGTTTAAATATTTCCACATTTCAAGATACACATTTTTTAAGGTTTACTGGTCTCCAAAGTCTACTATATTATTTTCTATTACCAATTTTTTTTCTTTTTTTTCTTTTCTTTTAGGTTGAAAGAATGGAGAAGAATGGAAGAAGGGAAGAGATCTCTTTGATCTGTATTTAAGATTAGATGGGTGTGGATGAATGGAAGATTGCTAGTGGTCAAACTGGACACAAATATCTGTTCACCTTTCAAGCGTGAACAAGTTAGAAATACTTCTCTTAGCCCTCTATGTGGCCTTTATGTTTTGTTGTTATTTCATAGCATCATTAAGCTGAATGATCTTCTACTGTGACATATTCTGAACTGAGAAAAGATAATTACGATTTTATTATAATATACTGTGGTATCACTTTTACAGATGGGTGAAATTAATTTGGATGTGTGTGCAAAAAAAGTCCAAATTAAGAGTTAATATAATGTGAAATTTGCTCATATCCTTGTTTTGATCCTCTGTACTAAGGATTCTTTTTTTGTTCTCAAGGAAAGAATTCAGCAGATAAAAAGTGGACACAAAGGGGCACATTTTCAAGAGTAACAGGGAGAGCAGCACCGAAGTAAGAAAAGAGAGAAAAAACCCAAAAAACTGAAGCCAGAAGATATAATCTGATCTGAAGCCTGTGACTAACTGAATAAAATTACTGAATTGCTTAATAAAATCTCAAGCACAGGAAAGGACAGTGTAAACTGGTAATACATTAGGAAGAAGTGTGTAGCAGAGTAAGATGTTTTATCTCCATTTTAATTGTTCAAATATTTGCATGTGTACATATAAAAGTTGTTAACTGAGCTGGGACTTTTGGAATTTAAACCAGACATGTTTTTATCAAGTTTTTTAGCAGCTTATGCCTCTCAATATCTTGACTGTCCTGTCAGATCATCAAGCCTGAGGCAAGCACATACAGCTATACATTTTCACCAGCATAAAAAACAGGAATCAAATAAATAAATGGATAAATAAATAAATATCAGAAGCACTTTGAAGCCTCTTTCATTTTCTTCCAAATATATTTTTGGCCTAATACAGTGCAGAAGAAGATGTCTTTCCAGAGGGCATTTAGCAAAGTGCCTTGGCAGTAGAAAAGACCTCTCACGCTCCACTGTTCTCCATTTTGGAAAACAGTTAATGTATTGCTTCTATTTGTGCTTGTTTTTTTTATTTCTTGACACTAGGGTAATATACTGAGTGTGCATTCCCTTTATCCTGTTTTTCAGCCATTTGTAAAAGGCCAACTATTGTAAGTAGGTATTACAGATGTTATTTGAGTTGCACTGGGCATTGCTAACGAAAACTGCTGCATTACAATGTTTTTGTCATTTCTGGAAGACCACATTGAACAAAAGCTGCTTTTAAACAACTAATCAAAATACCTTATCTTTTTTCACTCAAATTTGTAGAATGACTTTCCATTAACAGCTTTTTTTTGTTTTGTTTGGTTTGGGTTTTTGGTTTTGGGGGGTTGGTTTATTTTTTTGGGGTTTTTTTTATTTTTTTTTTTTTTTTTTTTTTTTTTTTACTGAAGTAGGCATGGGCTTTACTAACACTAAGATTTATTCCACATTTTAGTTCATGAATTGTATTTAACTCCAATCCTTTTAACAGAAAATATTCTTTCTAGCAAGTTTCTAAATCCATTTTTCTGAGACAGTTCTGATTTGTTGGTTCTATTTGTTGATACAAATAAGCTGCTGAGTAGTTGTGTTACTTTTTCTACAGATGGGTTATACATCCATTATATTATGTGTATATTGTATCTGTGGCTCACAAAGCCTAGCCTCTACCATGTCATTATTTTGGTTCAGATACAGTATTAATTAGATTTGTTATTATCTTGCCATGATGAAGTGTGTCAAAGCTGGAAAACTGTGCCCAGAATTTCCAGTATTGTCAGTTGGATAATGCTTCTGATGGCTCCAGCCCTTACCTGGTGAATAAGTTATGCCACTAAATAGTTAATATAAAACACACTACAACAAATATATTTATGAATATGTAGCTTAAACAAAGATATTTTTTAATCCTAAAATCTGGGAAGTTTGAAATGAGGCTAAAATAGAGCAGGATTTATTACGCAAAGAGTTTGCTGCAAAGAAAAAAAAGTCAATTCTTTTAAGAAGTGCTGAGCTGAGTGTAAGGAACAAGCTCTGGGGCATAAAGCCATTTAATCTATTGTGACAAAGCAGGAAAAGAACTTCTTAAGCAACAAAAGGCCAGGCCACAGGTTTGGCATTTCAGGATAAGAAGCTAAGGATAACATTTCCCACTTCAGAACTTTGCCCTTTTGATTCATAAGAGCTCTTTTTTTTTTTGTTTCACTGACAGTAAAGTTCAGTGCAAGCCAAGGGGGAGATGTTACTACTTTTCACGTGCTAATATAGTCACACAATTGTATTTATGATTAGAAATCTGTCAAATATTTGTTTCAGTATAATACTTTTCTAAGCTTAGTTAAGACTAATTTAGTTTATTGATTACTACCTAAGTTAATACTTTTGGCCCAGTGAGGATCTCTGACATTGCTTAAAAATTGCTAGAGAGTTTCTCTTCTTCTTTTATGTGCACACATTCAACACTGCATTAGCAACATGCTTCTTTCTTCAATACTTAATTTGTATAGACAATGCTATAGAAAAGTGTAAACTTCACGTTTTCAAAATCCTATTTCAAGGGAAATAGAATTTATACCCTTACAGTCTTATAGATGTGGAAATAACCTTGCAGTCTTATGGAAAGGTGACTTGATTGAGGTCTAAACTGCTTACAGGTTCCTATGGAGTTTTACAATTTGTCTAACAACACAGAAAAAAAAGAACAGCAAAAACTCCTTGCTACAACCCGTGTTCTTTCCAGTGTCATTCACACCAAGGAAAAATCTTCATGTTTTTAAAAACACTTAAGCATTCAGTCTCTCAGTGTCTAGCATCTTTGTTGACTCATTTGTTGTATTTTCGGACTTCATGTCTACATTTCTTTCCTTCATGTTTGCCTAGCAGGCATATGCCCACACCCCCACCTCTCCCACGAGGAGCTAGCTTGTGCATGGTGTATTCCAGCAGTTGTGTTAGCTTTGGGAATAGCTCTGATGGAAATAGCTGTGATAAACAGGACTTCTTTTACTACACAAAACTCTTTTTCTATCACAATATATTAAGAAAATCTGTCATTTGAAAATCATTTCACTTGTATTTGATTATACACATTAGCTTTGAGTAAAAATGGACCTCCTGTTTTTCTGTTAATGTCGTGCATGATAATAGTAAGAAAAGAGGCAACCTTGTGAGTTCAAATAGAGACCCTTTAGGCTAAAATACACAGCTCAGCAATATGAATCATTGAGTTAAATATAGTGCAGACAGGTGTGTATCTTTACATCTAATATCTGAAGAGTTAATAGAAGAATAGTAAAAGTTTAAAGGCAGCATCATTATGCAAGTTGGTCCAGGGTGAATTTAATCTAAAACTTTTTTAAGACAAGAGTTATTGACCTGATTCTTCAATACCCCATAGGCTCTTCTCTAAAGCTTCGTTTCTGTATTACCTTTTGAAGTTGTTGAAGGATAGGTGAGCAATTTGCACTACCAACAGCCTAATTAGGAAGAATGATGTCCCTTGGGACAAGAAAACCTTCTTCATATTCAATCATCCAGTCCAAAAATATACAGGGTGGGGTAATGAGTCTTAAAAATGCCAATTTAGTGAGTTTCTAATCACAGATACTTCATCAGCTGACAAAATAAAAGCCTCAGTAGGTATAGCACTTCAAAATCTTGGACAATTTACATGTAATTTCAAGAATCAGCAGGGATACACAGCTGGATAAAAATAAAAAGCTTGCTGTAATTGAAAATTGCCTTGCAGCTTGTTTGTGATTAAAATGAAGTTTGGTTCCTTGAAATCTTGTTTAGCAATTAAATCTGTTTTACTTAGGCAATGAAATATTGTCTATTGTCCTTGAATGATTAAACCAGTACAGGCATGCTTTAATATTTCATGCTAATTGAACATGTATGCATACAGAAAATTTCTAAAGTCAATGTTCAACAACTTGGCTCTTATTTGAATATATCCAAGAAATGATCTCTTTCACCAGAAGAGGTTGTGATCATCTATATTATTTGTCAAGAATCTCAGTGACAAACTAGTGTTTTGCACGAAACACAAAAAAAAAAAAAAAAAGGAAAAAAAAAGAAAAAAAAAGTCTGCACTCTTTATACTTGGAGTAGTTCTCTCCAAAAGCCAGGTGATAACTTTACCCACAACATGACTGAGTTTAAAGTTCGACTTAAATTTAGAGTTACCTATAATAAGAGTTCTTGTTCATTTTGACTTTCAATTTTTGTGTATCTTTGTTTGTTGTGTTAAATAGATCAAGAAGTGTGAGAACTGATTCTCTTACAATAAAACAGCCTCCAAGAGACTTCAAGTCTTTTATTTGCTTGTTTGTTTGTTTTCTTAAATGATTTTATTAGTTTTTGAGTTAAAATAATACTAAGAAACAGTTGCAAATGAAAAGTGAGATCTTACAATTCTTCAAGCCATTTTCAACATAAGGTTCATCTATTTTCGTTATTTTTGTTTTACATTCAGGTGTAATGAGTCCCCAGTCCTCACTAGGTTTACGTAGGAGGGATAAAACTTGAATTAATAAGATAAAAAATTAAATAATAGTTACAATTATTGAATCAGAAAGAAAACATTTGTAGCATTAGAAAAACAAAACCCCACAAAAGCCACAGGGAAATTAATAATGTATCTTCTAATCCTCAGCAGACAAATCACCTTCCTTATGCATATCCTATCCTAAAATATGCACTAGACATACTCATACCCCAACACTCATTTTATTATTCTTCTTATGTATTTCTTCAGTATATCCTTTGCATTTATTTCTATTCAGTATATTCGATGCATTTCTTCAGTATATACTTTCATATTTAGGACTTATGTAATACTAGAATTTTAATAAGGTATATATTCAGAAGATAGAAATAATATTAAACTGATTTAAAGTATTTAAATCTGTAATTGAATAAGTAGATAAAAACTTTGGGTTTTTCAACCTTTTGTTTGAATCCATATCTAGGATGTATTTAGCTCCAGGTAATTGACAGATCTTTTTAATATTTCTTCAGGGTAGATGAACCAAAAGATCAATCCATAATGGAGAGATTCCTGGTAAGGAACAGTTGACCCAGGGTATTGCTACACTGGCTGAATTTATAAAAATAACCTGAGAGGAAAAGGCAGTGTTTATAACTTAAAGGCAGTAAATTTTCACTCCAAATTTGGAATGAGGAAAAAAAAAGTCAAATAAGTGTGGAAAGATTATTAAAAACAACCTGATTGAAATTCACGCTAAGAGGTGCTGAAACATTGCTTGACAGACTCAAGTAAAAATCAATAATGCTAAAGGAGACTAAATTAGAAAACAGAAATCACTTCATTTACCAAAACTGAGATGAGAAAAAATATTTAAAGAATTATCCAAAAAAGATGATACAAAAAAAGAAAAAACATGGAGGAGCTTTTAAAAAGCAAAAGAGTACATACACAACCAAAAAGTAATTGGGGTAAAAGGGTTCACTGGCTGAAAAACAAAGCATTCATTGCCACCATATTAAAAACAAACAAACAAGCAAAAACCAAATCAAACCATAAGAAACCCCCCAAAAAAAAAAAAAACCCAAACAAATCCTCTCCAAAAAACCCACCATGTACCAGAGAGACATTTCTCCAGGAAATAGCTCTTTGGGGTTTTTTATTATGTAATGTACTGAGGCTAAATCTAATCCTTTGGTGAGAGGTAACACATTATTGTGGCTGCATTGGAGCAGGGATTCTCAACTTTTAATATAATGGTTCAGATCTTCAAAATATGTTTAAAACATTCTGTAATTCTGAAAGAGTTTTAGTAGCTTTATATATTCTCTTTGGTGTTTTTAACAGTGACTGTCCTTTTAACTTTCAACAGTTTTTTCTCTCTACTCATGTCCACAACCTATTCCCACAGCCAATAAAAATATGCAATATTATATCTTGAAAATTACTAATTATACATGTAATTTTACAGTTCATATTTAGTATTCACACAGTTTTTAAAATACTGCATTTGTTCAGATCCAAAGGGAATGTTGAATATTAACAGGTTTTTTTCCTTCTGTAAGGTACTGAAAAGAAAGCTACTGTGTTTATATGCATTTGTGAGAATGGGTTTCCTGTGCTCTGACTGCTCTACCCTGCTTCTCCACCACGGCACAAGCACTGCAGCCAGAGAAACTCCCAACATGACCGTAATTGTGTCAGGACTGTGGATGAGAGTAGGGGCACAGAGAGAGGGCCCAGTAATGTTTTCATCAGCCCTTCTGATTAAGATAAAACAAAAGGTAGAAGTATCCAAGTGCTTGACTATGCATCCACTGTCACAACTAATTTTTCCATTATGGTACCTTGTTTAGAATGAAGAGCCTAATCACGATTGTATGATATGCTACTGATTATGATGTCATGATTGCAATCATGATGTCCTGATATTCATGACTGATGTCATGTAGACTTGGAGGGACACACAAGTATTTGGAGCAGGGATATTTAAATAGGTATTCTGGTCCAACACACCCAAGAACTAAAACCCTTATGGCCACTCACTCACACTCCTCTTGTAGGACTGGGGAGAGAATAAAAAGAGTAAAAAGGAATAAACTTGTGATTTGTGATAAAGTAAGTTTAATAGGTAAATAGTTAAAAGCCATGTGTGCAAGCAAAGCAAGGAATTAATTCACTACTTCACACTGTCAGGAAGAAGCTCAGCCACTTTCAGGAAAACAATGCTCTGTCATGTGTGAAAGGGAATTTTGGAAGACAAACATCATCCCTGCAAATGTCCCCCCCCCCCATTTCCTCCTTCTCTCCCCCAGATTTATAGACTGGGCACAAGCCCATGCTGGATGGGATATCCCTTGGGTGAGCTCTCCTGGCTGTGTCCCCTTCCAACTCCTTGCACACCCCCAGCCTCCTCCCTGGTGTGCTGAAGTGGGGTGTAGAGAAGAAAAGCCTTGACTCTGTGTCAGTACAGATCAGCAATAACAAAAACATCCCTGTGTTACCAGCACTGTTTTCTGCACAAACCCAAAACACAGCCCCATACTGGCTACTGATGATTCATGATGAAAAAAAAAGGACTTTTAGAAGGAATGGGGTGAGTAGGAAAGAAAATGTAGTATGAAACCTGCTCAAACACTGAGTAACAAAATCAGAAAGGTCAAAGTTCTAGCTAAAACTAGCAAAAGATAATAAGAATAATAATTTTGCTTTGAAATCTTTTCAGGTTAAAAAAAATCACAGTAACCTGCAGTGGTATTACAGTTTGTTAATCATATATTACTCTCACTACGCCAGGTTCCTATACATCTAATAGGGTGACTAAATTTTTACTGTGTGGTAAAGTATTGCAAAATTACATTTCTAGGCAGATTATTGAACACAAGAAGACAAGCAGGAGGAGAAAACAGGGTTATGGCAATAATTATGTAGTCTTACTTAGTTCCTGTAAGGAATTAATGAATCTGCCCATAAGCTTGTCCTATATGATATTGAGCACAACTAATTTTAAAGATAGATGATCTCATGGACCACTTTCCTACTTTTTCTCAGTATCTATTAAGATAAGCTGAAAGAAAGGGCTCAGCATTGAGAATAGTTGCTGTTATGCCTGAGTGATTGTCTGGGATTATTAAAAAATGTGAGTTTTAGCCTGTCTGCAGTGCATTTTATGACTTTATTTGGCATTCAGCAAATTTTCAGTGCTAGTTTTGAGCTAAAAATGTCACAAGGCAGGTTAAGGCTGAAGATTTAAGTTGAAAAATAGAAGTTTCTGAAAAACAAGTCTGCTTGTAACAGACTCAAGAAAATTGCTGTTCTCGATTTATAAAATGGAGTACCTGGCTAATGTAAGAGATAGAACATTTCTCCTTGTAATGCTAGTACACTCCCCAGAAATGCAAACCCTGATTATTCCTGATTCAGTTAATGAGCTTTATTTCTTGTCTGGTCTCATTAGGGAGCTATCAACTCTGACGTGAAACAGTTCTCACAGCATTTTCTTTGGCTCCACTTTGCATAAATAACAAGTAGATATCTGTTGGGTTCACTTTTAAGATGCTACTAAGGTAGTTTGCTCAAAAGGCAAATTAAGAATAAAACTCTCCCCACAATAGCATGGCTGACTACAAGTCATCCAATGTACTGCGAACTAAAGTACCACTACATAAACCAAGCCAGAAAAGGGAATAATATGTTCTTTACCAAAGTGAGTTTTCTGCCTTTTAGGGTAAATTGTTTTGTTCTTCTGGAATTAAAATTTCTTGGAGACTGAAAAGGTGATGACAAACTTTTCAGATGTTTATCAATAATCTTCAGTGATAGTTCAAGAATTTGGCTTATGTATATTTACAAGTAGTTCTAAGTGACCAGTAACTGTTAATACTAGAGAGGAAAATAAAGACTGGGGATGTTTTTCAAAACACTCATTTACATAGAGAAATATTTTCTGTGTGTCTTACCTTCAAGCAATTTGAGTTATACCGGGGACAGACACAGACTTAAGTAGTGCTTTTCATATAATATGTTGAAGTCTAAATAAGTTTGGGCTGTGAACATGTAGTATAGCATAAGAGACCTCAAAAAAAAGTCAAAAGAGAGAAATAATATTGTTTTTAAAAGACTGACTTCGTCTGGAATGGAGATGTGTTTTCTGAATAAAATGGCAAAACATAGCAAAGTCAACATCCTTGTTATTTGCAACATTATATATGGTAAATGTAAAATGGATAGCATAAAAGGCAGCTGTCCAGAGGGAGCACTGTACAGTGTTGTAACAGGACTGGATAAATATAAACTTTTGTATGAATGATTATAAGGATATTTTCATTACCCTTCTGTATCTTTTTGCAGATATCTTGTTCCTAATTCTAGTAATTTAATGTCATAAATGGGTAGAATTCAATGACAAGAGAACTGATAAAATTATATTTAAAACATAACAATACAACCACACACTTTCTTTTAATTCTTAAAAAAATGAGTGGGGCTATTTTAAATTCTTTTTCCTGAAAATAATTTCCCAGCTAATTACAGGTCTTCTGATATTCCCTTTGAAATGGAAGCAACTCCAGGTACAACATCGCGTTCATGAAGAACTTGAGTTTCCTCTGAAACTATTAATAAATCCTAGATTTTATTCCAGTTTATTGTAGTGTTTTCTATGTGATCACATTATTTTGAAATATCAGAAAGTATGCAGTCTCCCTTTCAGGCACCTCTGGATATTTCTAATTCCTGGATTCACACATGACACAAAGGATGCCTCATAGGTAGTGTGACCCATTGCTTCCTCATCACACTTAGAAGAAACTTATGTGACATTCTGCTTTTCCTTTGCATAAGAGAGATTTAGATACACTCCTTTGCTTTCAAGAATGCATCCTTTAATATTCTGTTTGTGCTGATTAGTGTAGCTGTTTTAAATCAGATCAACCAGATGTTTGTTCTGGCCTTCAGCTGGAATAACCTGCTTAACATAAATCAGTAAAAGTCATAAAGCAAGTTATTACTGTTAATTTACATTTGTGTATTTTATCCAGAGAAGATCAGGCCCTTATTTTTTGCTGCATAATCTTTTATCATAGCTTTTTAGAAAGTAAGTCCAAGATTGATGGTGTACTGCATTCATTCCATTAAGTGGAAAGATGTTTTGTGTAAAACTTCTGAGTATAATATTCTATTCTATTATTTTCTAATTTAATCTTAGTTCAGCTTTTATTTCTATTTAAGCAAAATGAGAATTGTGTTTTTCCCTCAAAATCTAGAAACTCCTGATGTGTAACTCTGCTACATCTCCTACTCTACAAATATACTGGAGACAATATGGGTTTGTTGCTACATTTACTTAATTAGATAATAATGAAATTCATTTTCTTGGAATAAATGCTATCTATTAATTGAATGTTAATTTTTCACAAGCAAATATTGAAGTTTAAAGCCAATTCAGAATTATCCAAGGAGTTGACTTGTATGTACATAACTATTTTAAATATTATGAATCAAATTTTGTTGCATTCCTTTGTAAGTTTGCTGATGAATAGTCACTACCCAGATACTACTGTTAGATCATGAGAGGTGCTTCTACAGAACCTGAGTAAGTCACATAAAAAGTGAAACATGGTATCCATCCTGATGGCTATACCCTCATGTGTATGTTGCTATCTATTGAATTTCCCCAAGAGGTCTGATTAAGTGCTGTGTCAGACCCAGAAAATGTGGTGGCAAAGAGAGTAATCTGTCTTTGCTTTTAAATAGCATTATTTTATTTTTTTCTGGTTTTGCAAGTTTGTTTTGTTTCATTTGGAGGGTTTTTTGGGTTCTTTTTGTTGTCATCATCGTTGTTGATTTATTTAGTTTTGTTGGTGAACTATAGTTCAGTATCTTAATTTACATTAATTTTCGCTTAGGAAATTCTTCAATAAGTCCACATTAAAAACACAGTCAGAATGAGTAATTGGACTGAACAATTAAATGAGGAAATTATTCTTAGTTTATGTAAATGATACTTTCTAGAACAGCTTAGGAGCATGGATAGAAGAAGGGCTAATATGGACTCTTTAGAAAACAGTATTTCCTTTTTATTTTTTTTTAATTTAATTTTTTTTGTGCTTTCAAATCCATTTTATGTTATTGATTACGTTTTATTCTAATATTTTTGTTTCTATGCCTGAATGAAATCTTTCACATTTCCATTTGTAGGAAGGCAATAAAGAGTGGGAAATATCCAGTAGTCCACAAAAGCAGACAGAAAGATAGATGTGCTTTCTAGATGTGTCTGTGTTCATCTGAAAAATTTGTTCTGCTCAGATACTCTAGTTAAATTCATAGTCAGTTATTTATATCAGGTTTAAAATCTTGGGCAATCATAAGAAACCATTTTCTCATGATAATAATCTTTGATGTGCTTCAGATTCCTGCTTTGAATTAAAAGAACATTTGTTTTGGAGGCAAATTCTTCAACCACAATCTACAGGCTCTTTTGGGACTTTGTATTTTCTTCTATACAGAAAGTCTTAGGTAGACTTTGGAAAATACATTTTCATTTCAGCGAAAAGTACTGTAATCCTCTGATATTCAAATATTTGCCAAATGACGCTAAATTGCTCAAGACCGGTATCATTGGGATCTTTTACTGGAGGAGATCTTCTAAATTTCCAAAGCACCAGCAAAATATGAGAATTTAATGAGAGGCTACACTTTTGTCTCATCTACAGGATAGATCAATTAGTCCCCTTTGCAATCACAACATTCTGGGGACAGACTGAGGTAAAGATTACTAGTGGTATTTTTTTTATTTTCAATCTTGCTGAAAGAATTCTAAACTAATAATAGCTTACCATAGGGTAAAATGCCTAGCTATTTTTATTTTTCCAAATAATCCTAATACTTTCGTAGGTTGAAATGATTTATATTCATAAAATTTGAAAACAGGGTTTAGGAAAGACTTTATTTCTTGAACTGACCTGAATTTCAGCCCAATTTAGTTAATAGTAAATCTGAAAAGGTTTCTAAACTATGCCACAAAGGTATAAGGCATAAACAATATTCTACTTTCTCAAAGTTATACTGGGCATTCAAACCCAATTATGGCATATTTTGCAGGTGTATGATCTAGAAGTTCTATGACAGCTGTCATGCTTGACATTCACAGCCACTATAAAGCTGCAGAATTCTGAATCCAAAAATTATGCCCAGGTAAATTTGTCTGAAATCTATTTATAAATATTTTTTAAAGATTTAGTGCAGATACCAATTGCATTTCTTAATGCAAATATTCAGAATATAACTAAATATTGCTCTAAAGATTTACTTTAATATAGTTAGCTCAATTTAAAAAAAAGAAAATTATATTTATTTTGTTATTTTCGAACACAGTGACAGAATTACTTGGAATTTTTTTCCATAGTTCAATCCACTATAAATTATTCTATTGATTCTTATATTTCTTCAATATCAGAATGTCAGAGAAGTACAGCAAGACTGAATGTTAATTCATAATGGTTACAAGTGTGGATAGAATTAAAGTCACATAGCTATAAGTATCTCTCTGGGATTTTTCCTTTCCTGTAAATAGTGTCTCAAACTGGAACTTCAGAGAAACCAGAGACTGTTGTCAGAATGAAAGGAAATTAGTAGTGGAGAGTTCATGTACTGCAAGGATTTAATAAATGGAAAGACACTTGTTACACCTGTGGTGATTTCAGCTGTTAAATTGAAATTATTATTTCAATTGATAAAGGTGAAATAAATATTAAATTTAAATAATCATTTATTAATAATTATTTTACAAGTCAATAAATACCAAGTTTCCAAAGCAATGCTTGGATATTCAATGATTTCAGTTTTAATTTTTGTTGCATGCTTTTAAAAAATATTTATAATTTAATTTTATGATTAATTTATTAGCATATGGGATATGGTAGCCCTTTTTAAAGAATATTGTATGATGCATATTTAAACTCCCTTTTATATTTCTTTCCCCTACCTGACATTTATGGTGAAAGTATAATTCCAGCTCTTCATTTTCCTTTGAGAAACAAACAGACTGCTTTTTTGAGTTTTAAATAAGCTTTTGATAATGGGGCTTAGTAAATATTTGCAGCATTTTAGATGACCTATCCTAAAAGGCATACAATTAACAAATTGAAAAGACATTGCAATTCTGCTGTAATGATTACCAGGAATTGTATATTAATACTATGCAATCAATATTAATTTGGATTAATAAAAACCAAACAAACACCATTTGTTTTTAATAAACTTTAATTTGGATTTCAAAATGATTGAATTTTATCAAAAGAGATAAGTATATATTTTCCTGTAAATTCTTCTGTAAATTCATTTAAACTCATAGGTGATGAATGAAGACTTATGAAGATTAATCCTATTAGAATTTTATAAAATATTAATAACTTTTTCACAATCACTGCGTCATGGGAACATGAATAAAGGAAAGTAATTTACTTCATGAGATAGGAAACAAAATAATGTTCACATTACTACTGTTAAATACAGGGGGTGGAATACAGCATGAAATGCTAGTTAATTTGCATTAACTTGGTGGTATTGTTCTCCATAATTGCATTGAATAAATGGAGATATGATACTGTTTGTGTCTGCATGTGCATGTTTTTATTTACACACACATTTCTGAGACAGACAGAACCATGAAAAATATTAAGAGCACCTGACTGCTGTGTTTTTTTGTAAAGATGCATTTTAGATACATACATTATATGTAAATATGTATTTACATAAACATATAACTGCAGTTTCTTTTTAGAGTTTTATTTAGCTTTTATGCTGACAATTATAAAACCAAATGAGAAAGGCATGTCTCACTTTTACTTCTCCTTACACCAAGAAAACACTGTAGAACAATAAAAGATAACATCTCACAACATGCCCTTTCCAGAATTGCTGGAAAACTCATAACATTTCATTTGCTGTTGTCAAAATCAGCAAGAGCCACTCCAGAAGTTTGCAAAATAAAGGTCTTAAAATTAAGAGAGCACTTGTCTGCATTTTTTTGCTGAAGAGAATTGTATAATTGATAGAAAGAACTGTTCCTCTTATAAATTCATAATGACATTTTTAGACAGTGGATATGGGGTCTCATTATTCCTATAGTAATTGGCATCGATCTAATCTCACTTCTAATAGAATGGAATTAAAATAAATTTCATCAAAGTCCTATAAGTCATTTGGGTTTCAGTTTCTCTGGATTTTTTTCTTTTTCTTTTATCACAGAATCAGTCTTCAGCCTCTCTGTAGTTTTTTGATGTCACACACAGAAACATGATCTTAAAAGGAACCTCAGGAGGACTCCACTCCCACCTCTTGCTCACGGAAGATCAGTTGTGTTGTCAGACCAGATGGCCCAGGGTTTTGTTCAATCAGATCTCAAAAAGTCTCAAGGATGGAGACTGAACCACCTTTCTGGAGCCACCTGTTCTAGTTCCTGACTGTCTTCATGAGGAAAAATGCTTCTCCTATACACAGGGAAGATGTCTATTGTTGAAACTTATGATCATTATATCTT
Source organism: Loriotus luctuosus (assembly GCA_035582745.1). NCBI lineage: Eukaryota > Metazoa > Chordata > Aves > Passeriformes > Thraupidae > Loriotus > Loriotus luctuosus. Next base: position 50,784,556 of record JAWWEY010000208.1, read on the forward strand.
ATCTTCCTGCCATACACCACTGTGATGGGATTGCTCCATTTTGCCTTCTGCAAGGTTTGTTAGTGTCAGGTTCAAATTCTCAAATTCTGCTCTTCTCCAGGCTGGCAGCTGCACTCTGCCAGCAGCTTAGTGGCTTCCTGCTGAACGTACTCCAGGTAACCAGTGTCTTTATTGAGTAGAGGGTCACAAAACTGACAGCCTAATGACCCATGAAGAGAGGGGAATAATCATTCCTCTGCATCTCCTGACCAAGCTAGTCCAGCCCCGGCTGTTCTTGGCATTTTGCTTCCAGGCCACACTGCTGGCTCATGCCTGACCTGCTATAAAGCAGCATCCTCTTAGAGCCTTCTCTGCCAAGCTGCCCCCCAGGTGGTGAGGTCCCAGACCATGTCATGCCCAGAGGAAGAACTGGCACTTGTTCTTGATGGACTTCATGATGTTTCTGGCAGTCCATCCCTTCCCCATCTTGTCCAGGTCCCTCTGGTTTGCAGCTGCAGCAGAAAGTGTTGACTGTTCTGTGTCACTGGATGCCACCTGCAAACTCAGTGCAATGTTGTTACATTCTCCGCTAATGCTCTTTGTTTAACAGCCATTCAGAGGAAAAAGCTTGCTCTTAGTAAGAATTCAGGTGAAGATTGTATCTGATTATTGTTTCATGTGCCTGTTTATGGGGAATTTATATTTTGATCAGACTGAGCAATGTTCTTCTGATTATTTTTCTTGGAGAACGCTGCAGCAAAACTGGCTCTATACTAATAATTTTTATATAAAATTCAATATGTTTATATATTTGACAGAGGAGTCTTCTAAACATTAATTAGAAAACTATGTAGCAATATTATCTCTGATGAAAAGATGTCTTTTTACCCTGATGAGTCAATATTTAGGTTCACGGATCAAATTTTTAATCATCTATTTCAGCACTTGAGTGGCACAAGTAATTGTGTTGCAGTTAAGTCTGTATATCTTTTTCTCTATCTCTGTATCATCTGTATCTATATCTATATTTATCTATATCAATTATTTGGATGTCACTGTGATGAGAATGTTTAGGAGACTGGTAACACAGTTTTTGCTTTAAAGTGTCACTTATTATTCCATTCATTAATGACACACTTTTTGATAATATTTGATTTTTATGTAGTATGAATCACTATCAATACAAACACAAAGCTGTCCATTCTTAAAAAAAAAATTAAAAATAGCAATTTAGCTGTGAACACTGTTGACATATGGTTAGTCTTGATGTCTGTAGTCCTTGATAATGTTCAGTTTGGAGGTCAAGGTGATCAGATTTGACAGCTCCTTTGCCAGAATGATTGGAGCTGAAACAGACTTGTCTTCTTTCTTCTCCATTGCATCATATTTGATATTCTCATTATGTTTTCCCCCCCTTGGAAGGGGGGGTCTCTGCTGTTCATGATACTTCTTCTCTTGGTTTGAGTTCACTTGAATTTCAACAATTTGAAATAAGAAGATAATTTATGTCAGGCAAGAATCTCAACTTTTATTTAGGTGAATTAAATTATAAGAATAGATATTTGTATGGCACACCTATACTTTGCTATTTGGTCTGAATATATAATTCACAGCCTGTAAAAAGGAAAGTGCATACAAAAAAGAGGAGAAATATTTTTTAACATTGTGGTTCAGCACAGGTCACTGTGCTTTTCACTATGGATTCATGCCATTATCAAGCTTCTTTTCTTTCTTGTCATATTTGTGCTTGCTAAGTTTACAAAAGCTACATGACACTGATGTATTCCTCCAGAGGTACTGACAAGTACATGTTTTTTTCAAGTACTCAAAAGTTAAAACATCTCACACTGCTGCATCCAGATGTGATATGGCGCCACTGATTTAAGCTTAAAGCTGTGAGGAGGGGATTAGTAATCTGATTTTTGCTATATTTTTTTCTTACCAGCTGGTGTAATAATGCCAGAATCAAAGGTAATTTAAATGTAAAATTTTCAAAATGTAGAGGTAGGCATATATTCCTTCAGTACCCAGAATAATTCACAAAGATTTTAGTAGGCTTTTCACAGACAAAACCACAAATCTAAAGTTCTGTAGCAAAGAGCTGTTTTCCCTTTTTTGTCATGCTTAGGGATATTTTCTATACTTTAAATGTCGGGAAATGTGCTACAAAGCAAACCATTCTCATCTTTTTTTATGTCTTCCAGGTAGATAAGTCAAAACCAGGAATTTAAAAAGGGAAGCTCATGTATTCACCAGCCTCAAGTCTATTCAGTTTGTGTTATAATTTCTTTTCCTTTTTCTTGACTTACATTTTGGTCTGTCATGTGTCTTTACGTATGTAAATCCATTTTAATCTGATATAGTGTAAAATTTTCTTGTTCTCAAGATAATAGTTATTTGGATTATTTTAAGATTAAGAATTATATTTCTGTAAATGTAGATGTAAATTAAGTTTCACTGTTGTGGCGCGTGTGTTGCAAGTTCGCGTTCTTTGGTTTCCTGTTGAATGTTGAAGGTTGTGTACAATTTAAGTGTGTTTCATATTGAGTTTAATATGTTCAAGATGGTGCTTGTCCCGGGCTCCCTCCGCCATTTCTTCTCTGGTTTGTCACTGCCAATCTCCTAGTTCCTTAGCAACTCCCGCCTTTTTGTTGCAAATTTCATGTCTGTCAGTAAACCCCTCCTTAATTGTCGTGTCTATCTCATTGTCCATCATCCTTGGCCCATTCCCAGGGTCCAGAATCTTCTATCAGATACTAAAGATGATTGGGTAGTCCTGCAAGTTGCCACCCACGCTTTACCCTGCTTAGTTGTTACGTTCAGTTATGTTGTATGGTTCTGTTATTGGTCGTGGGGCGGGTTCATTCCTCCCCCTGGCCTCACTTTATAAAGTGCTTCAGTCCCTGCATTTGGGGGCAGATGCCTGCAGCTTCCTTCTGTGTCTGTACCCTTCACCTTCCCTCTCAATAAATCCCCTGCTGCTGGAATCTGTCTCGCCTCCTGACCATCATTCCGCGGCACCATTCGTTGGAGCTGGAAGCCTGTCCTCTTCAGACCGGGTCGAGGCATCCTCCCCCTTTTGCCGGGGAGGGCTCGAGCCCCTTCTGAAAGCTGCTGGCGTGCCTGTGGAGCTGGCTGGACATTTCTAAGCGCACCAACATTTCACCACTTTATTATTGATCCTGGAATTAATACAAACAGAACTGTAAATAACCTTGTTGAATGTATACAAAACATATTTAGAAGTATGAAAAATAGGAATAGTTAAGGGCTTTGAAGGTAAAAATCAAGGTAATAAAGCTCTTAAATGATTTTGAAAATTTTGTTCTGAAACTTTTTCAGAGGCATGAGGTACTCTGTAGTTCCAGTTTAGGCATAAATGAAAATATAGCAGTAGTCTTTGAAGCATAATTTTAAGCATTTCAATGTACATTCCCTAATTGTGAGGCACCTTGACTAAAAATCCCATTGAAATCAACACAAGTTGGAGAGACAGGTGAAGAACAACAGAAATCTAATTCTAGATATTTAAAAATTTACTTCCTTCCTGCTGGTATTTCTTGTATTTCGGGACTATAGTCCTGATGAGATAGTTTTTAAATATGGGATAAAATATTAGAACACTTACAGAGTAACATTTCTTCTAAACATTTTCCAGAATAAATCTATATAAGCTTTTTCTGCATTTATAAGAATATTTATGTCTAGTTCATAAAAAGACACTGTATATAGTGACTTTTCATATGAAATTATCTGCAGTGAGAGAGGTCAGATTTTTTAACATTGTCCCAATATTGATTTAAAACAAGTCTTCAGTGCACAAGTGTCACTTATTGGCTTGTGCTCTTAATTAGATGAAACCAGAAATCTCTGAGCAACCAAAGCTCAGTCACTCATAACTTTATTCATTAGTGGTTGTGAGGTAATTCCTAACTCAGCTCATGAGGCTTTAGCAGTGTTAATCTACTATTCCTTCTATTCAACTTGCAATATATTGAGAAATTCTAATGTGTGTTAATTAACCTCTTGAGTATTGCAAATTCCAGGTAACCAAGTTAATTCACCCAACATATCTACCAGAAGTTTTCTGTCTACCTTTCAGTGTGGTATTTCTTCTTCTTCTTTTTTTTTAACTATTTAATGGCTTTTAGAATTGTGGAAACATTAGAACTTTGATGATATTTTGATATTCAGTAAAAATTAGATTTCTAGGTTTATCTCAGATAACTCATGCAGAATTATTCCAAACTCAAGAACTAAAAATTAATTATTCCAATTGGAATATGAGTATGTTGTAAAAAATATTTTTCCACAATATTTTTCATAAGTCGCCTTTTTAAAAATAAAACTTAACATGAGATCCAGACAAGATTGATTTCAGATTGTATTTTACAGGATCCAGAAGTTTAGTGATAGAACGAGATTCACATGAATTCAAAAGGTTTTATGTATTTGTATTTTGTGGAGGGGGAAATAATTGCACAGTCAGTACCACCTGAACACAAGGTAGGATATAATGACTGAAATCACCTTTGAATTAATCTCTAGGAGACCAAAGAAATGCATAGATCAGAATGAAAATAAGGTGCTTGACAAATAGTTAAAACATGGATTACAATTCCTCTGTACAGATAGAAAAAAATTTAACTTAAACTGAAGTCATAGATAAGAACTAGACTGTGCTTCACAAAAAATTGTGATTAAAATAATTGTATAACAAGCCCACAAAACTTCTTAACTTCTTTATCATTGCATTCTTACATAATAGCTTTTAAATATCACAACTTGATTAGAAACATTTTATATCATAAGAATAAAGATGACTCCTTTACTAAAATTTTAAGATCTCCTTGAATCCAGACCCCAAGATAACATAAATACAGATAAAGTACTGAATTATTTGAGTTTGTGTTATCCACATAATTACAGGACTGCTGCTTTTAATGGCAATAATGAAAATGAATGGAAATGTATGTTTTCAACAATTCTTTGATATAATTTTTCAGTGGAAAATTTGAGCCATGTTCCAGTGTTTCAATCAAAAGATACTTCTTAAAACAAGTAACCAAGTATTAATTTATTTTATGATATTGTACAAATACTGAAACAAGAATTAGTTAAACTGCTGTGTGCTAACAAAATGTTGCATCACTTTACAAAGTTCAGAAAATATCACCAAAGAGATTTGTTCTACTAACAGGTGCAGTATAATGGATAGTTTGAAGGACAAATCATTTGTCATTCAGAATCTCTTTTATACTACTGGGTACCTTTGCAATTTTTCAAATTGATCAACAGTTGCCATTTGCAACATTGATTAAGTCCTTAGGTACCAGAATCATTCCTATTTAACCTTTTCCTCCAGGAATATATTTGCCTGAAGGCAATATTAAATCAATTTGTATTTTCTTACACAACCCATATTATTCTCATTTCTTACAAATCTTATGATTCATTATTTTACTGGTGTTTGGAGTTTTAGATTGTAGTAATCATTGTTTCTATTCTCATTAGAACTTCTTTGCATAATTAAAAAAAAGAGAAAAAGAGCTGCTGAGCCCATATAAGTATATCCCTTGACAATAAGATGCTGCTGTGGAGAATGTTAAAACTCTAGACTATAGTGAAGCGCTACATTAAAAAAAATCTGTAGAGAAATAAGCAAGAATTGATGACAACTGAATTATTTTCTTTCATTTTTATTTATATATATATATTTATTTGTGTTTGTATTAAAATCTTGTTTATCTACTGATGACATAAATTTTTATGAGGTGTAAGATATATAAAGAGCTTTTTTTGAAGGCAGTATCTTTGCTATTGACAGATTTGTGATATTCCCTCGCATGACATCTGCTACTTTTCTTCAGCAGTGTGTTGAAACAGATAGAAATATCAGAGTGCTCTGGTTAGACCCAAAATGGCAGGAAAGAGAATGTGATTGCTATTTGAGGAAATTATATTTAATCCTGTCACGTGATGTCTGTATTGAAATATTCCACAGTTGCCAATTATACCCTGGTTTTATACTTAAAATTTCTTTTGCATACTTTTTAGTTACCATCCACAATGTTTCTTGGCACAGATCTGAACATAAACTTTTCCTTACATCAGTGGTACAGTTTTTATGGCCTCCACCAAAAAATCATAAGGTGATGCAAACACAGTCTTTTTTGTATTATATTTTTAGTTATTTTCTAAACCATCCATTTAGCTATACTGTTCACTACTCAGTAATGATAGATAGAAAGGTAACAACTTCCTGGAAAAAGAATAAATAATAGACTTGTATTCCAATTGACTTATTAAGAAGATTCATCTTCTCTTTCTTTGTCTCCCCAGTCAGAAGAAAGAAATATAAACAATTGTTTTCTCTGAAGATTGTAGTATTTTGGTCATATGTCTCAAGAACAGGTTTAATTCTTGCCTGAAAACAGGTTGAAGAATCTTCAAAGTCCATAAAAATTTTTCACATTGATTTGATACAGGACTTGTGCATGAGAAAATTTAGACTAGAGATGTTCTCTCTTGGTAGGGTTTGTGTAGTATATATTTGCTTTTTTTCCCAGTAAAAACATAATTACCTGGTGACAACACTATTTGGTTTTTGATACTTTGTCCTGCAAGGTATTTGTGTTACTAGGAGCTTAATTACATCACGTCAACTTCTATTGTGGAAAATCCTCACTATTTGCATTTCCCTCATTTTCTTCATTTAACTGCTGATAAATGAGGTTAGTTTATAAGAAACAGCAAATTAAAAAGAAAATAGCAATATTAATAGTTATTTTAATAAAGACAGCATCTCTTTTTAAAGTAGAAAAAAGGAACCAAATATATAATTTATTAAACTTGTTCTTCATACTCCATGATTTCTGGATCAGTTTATATATTTTAAAATTCTCTGCATTTGATGTAAACAAAGCAATATGAATGTAATAAATGCAAGAAATTGGCTCACAATTGATCTCAATAACTCTTTCCTTTTCAACTTCAAGAAATAATTCAGCTTCCCAGTAACTGTAAAACTATAAATACATTGCTATAAGTTGCTTTACTGGATCATTAATCACGTAACCATAAGTTTCTTCCTCTAGGATTCTTCAAGATGAATCAGTTTAACTGAAATTTACTGTATCTCTATTTCCCTTCCTTTCTTTTGTGCAATTCCTATACATTGTCTTGCCATACCTGAACTGATAAAAACCAAAGTTAAATAAATGCAAAAATAAGACTAATAATATCACTCTAATCTCATATGGAAAAAGAATGTACATAGATGTTACACTGGAGGCATTGTTACATTCACTTTACAGATTACAAATTTGCAGTAAAAGGCTACAAGTCAAGAATGCAATTAAGAAATTCTGAGCTCTGTTTAAGACAATTTTCTGTTAGTATATATTATTTGAAAATTTAGTTTGCATGATATATAAATATAAGCAATATACAATATTATAAAAAGTCTAAATACTAATAGCAACTTTCCCTCTGCACAGAATAAAATATTTCTGATTATAAAAATGAGGTGGTTTTTCTAATGACTGTTCTCACCTTAGGGACATAGCATTAGGAAGAAAGGTAACAAAGGGGCATTTACTACTGCTTTAGGCTGCAACCAAATGGTCCCTTTTTCAAAACATTCCAGCTTCTTCCTGAAAACCAGTTATATTTCCAGATATGCCTTCAGAGGCTGGTAACCTTTAAAGAATCAAAATGCAAAAATTTAGCTTATTTTACTTTAGGTTTAGTTTAGGTAATTTTCCATTATATCCTAAATATATCCACTTTCACTTTATGCTCACTTTTCTTCCCACCCCTCTGTTTATGTCCCTCTCCAGAGGAATGAATCCTACAGTAAGCACATCCTTGTCACAGTGTGTGTGTTTGCATTTAATCTTCAGACTTATAGCCCTTGTAACTATTCTTTGTGTCAAAGCTTGTTCAGATGATTTTCTTCTTTCATGTGTGCTATTGGTGTCATGTGGAGTTATCCTTAGTCACAGATTTACCAATCCACTGAACATTCTGAGCTGGAAGGGACCCACAAGGATCATGCATTCCAACCAGCTAACAGGATTCTTCTTGCTGAAAAGCGAACCAATAATTTGTTTAGTTTGGATTCTACGTCTTGATTGTCTTGAAATTATGCCTTTTATATCTCATTCTTATTTTTGTCTCTGTCCACTCCCTGTCCCCATCTTCAGACCTAAAAAATGCTATGCAGCTTTCCTTGCTGGTTAGTTCATTTCCTGGGGTTTTTTGTTAGTTCTCTTCTGATTCCCAATATACTTCATAATTGTGGCCATTTCTCTATTTTTATCTGTGGATTTTTTTTCTCCTAGATTAATTTGTCCTCATTTTATTTTGGCACAAATTTCAGAAGATCTTTCTTGCTTTTGCCTTTTTTTCTTTTCTTCAGATATTATTTAATTCCTTAACAGTGCTTTTCATTTTGCATGTTTGCCATTTGGAAAATAAAATCCTATTTCCAGCAGACTATAACAGTTTGGATTATAGACTTACCTCACTTTGCTGCACCTGTTCCCTTGCATTTACCTCACATTTATTGTAATAGACTGTCTTTTGTTAGCCAAATAGCTGTTAAAATTCAAAAATAAGAGAATTTCAGATGTATCTCTGACTCTGTTTTAGTGAACCTGTATTTAATTAAGCATAAATTCCACTGTTTGAGCCTGGGAGGCAGTCATGAACAGTGATGGGTGATGCCTGAGGACACTAAAGAAGCTACAAAGCTGCATCATTAGCAACCTGTATCTACAACCCTAACTACACTCTCATAATATGCAAAATATGCACACAGTGGTTTTCCAAGCTGCGTGTATCCTCGCAGTAGAATAAAATGTTCATATTTTTTGCAACACTGACTTACAATAATTTCCTGAATACAAAGAACTGTGAAAACCAATATGTTTGTTTTCTGAATCTCTATTAAGTGTATGAAGAATTGAGTTTTAATCATCCTAAAAGGTTCAGGTGCATTGATTTTAGGTGCTGTAGGGTTTAATGGCTCAAAACATGCATTGTTTATCTAGCTTTTAGACTATTGAAATGCCTTCTCTCTGGGATTCATATACAAAGGTCTAACACATGACAGGCATAACTTTTTTATTACATTATAGATTGTGGGTTTCATATAGCTGACAGGCCCCCTATTTTTTTTTTGCTACTGCTGGTTTAATTAAATCAAGGCTCTTGTTTTCTTACACCATTATTAGATGTAGTTATTTTAACTTGAAGCAGTTAATCTGTTTCTACTTCAAATTTACTGTTTTCTCTACCTAGCTTCATTTTGTCCAGACAGTATTTCCTGACCCTTTCCTAATCTGAAATCTAAACCTTAAACTCTCTTCAAGGATTTGATAACATGCCTCTGACGTCTTGAGCTATTGTGCTAATACAACCTGGAAAGCAGAGCTCAAACCTGGCAATTTTATTTAAGATATCTACCCAGATGGTTGACTAAATGAGACGAAAAGAAATATCTGAGGAGAAAAAAATCAGAGAAAGAGTTGTTAATTTTCTTTGTGCTTTATGTATTCTAATAAAGTCAGGGGTAATTGCTATTAGATTTGTAGGACTAATACTCCAAGATGCAAAATAATCCTTTGCCACACTCTACCATACACATTTTAAAAATCAATAAAAACATTATGCAGTTCCCTTATCTTTATGCTCAAGTAATTTCTCAGTTAGTTGTCATAGAGTAAACATCTGCTCAAATCTCCTTGGCACAAACCCCCACTTGTTATTCTGCCAGTTGATTCCTGATGTGTGGTTTGAGTCCACATTGTATCACTCTTAGGAATCATTTTGCTGGCATAGCTTCACAGATGCACAGTATTTAATGTAGTGGAGTTTTGTTGGTTTTTTTATTAATTTATATTTCACCAAGACATAGAATAATAGAGTTCTCCAAGTTTCAGCAGATGTGACATGTATATTTTAATCCTTACATAACATTTTTGTTCAGGGATCTTTGTATTACCAGACTATTTTTTTTAAGATTAATTAAATTGTATATCCTATTCTATCTTTATAGCTGTCTTCTGGGATTTATAATATTGCAGTTGAGAAAATATTTGTATTTTTTTCTAAAATATTTTTCACCTTGTAAGCTTCTACTTTTCAGACTTTGTTTTACTGGTCTTTTCTACAGAAATATCTACATAAGTAAATTTGTTGCTGCAATTCTCTATTTACAGAATCACAGAATCAATTAGGTTGGAAAAAGACCTCTAAGAACAGCGTATGACCAAACACCACTGTCAACTAAACCATGGCACTTAGTGCAATGTCCAGTCTTTCCTTAAACACTTCCATGGACTGTGATTCCACCAGCTCCCTGGAAAGTCCATTCCAATGTCTAATCACCCTGTCTGTGAAGAATTTCTTCCTAATATCCAACCTAAACCTCCCTTGGTGCAACTTAAGGCTATATTCTGTCTTCCTCTAACTTGTCACCTGTGAGAAAAGACTAATCCCCGCCTGGCTACACCCTCCTTTCAGGTATTTGTAGAGAGTGAGACGGCCTCCCTTGAGTCTCCCTTCCTCCAGGCTAAGCAACCCCAGCTCCCTCAGCTGCTGCTCACTGGACATGTGCTCCAGATGCTTCACCAGTTCTTTTGCCTTTCTCTGGATCCACTCCAGCCCCTCAATGTCCTTCCTGATGAGGGACTCAGAACTGGACACAGTTCTGAGATGTGGCATCACCAGTGCTGAGTACGGGTGAAGAATCACTTCCCTGGCCCTGCTGGCCACACTATTTCTGGCACAGGCCAGGATGCCATTGGCCTTCTTGGCCACCTGGGCACACCCTGGCTCATGTTCAGTCAGCTGTCATCCAGCCCCTCCAGGTCCTTTTCTGCTGGGCCAATTTCCAGCCATTCTTGCTCCAGCCTATATTCACTCATAATGTTAAATTCATAGCGTTAAAAATTACTAAGTTGAAGAATCAGATGTTTCCCTTGAAGACATGGAAAAATTAGTTCCTTTAATGTGTTTTATCTATGTTTTGTAAAAGAAAAGTTTGCTTAGTTACAAGGAAATATAACAACATGATGCACACAAAAAATATTCTTAGAAAAAATCAATCAATTTTAGCTCTCTATATTTGTGCAATACACATGTAAATTTCAGTCTACTGAAAATAACAGGCATGTCAACACCCATGGACATAATTAATATGCACCGGGACATATGCACCTAATGTATAAGTTCTTGTTTTCCTTCATTAAGATATTTTAAGAAGTTTCCTGCTGAAACCCATAAGGGTATTAAAAATGACCTTTTTCCCTTCTTATTAGGACCCTCTCACTTCAGATGCATATTCTCTCATGAACAAAAGTGAACAGATTTTGAAAGAGGGACACAATAGCACTCCAGTATCAAACAGCTTCAGTGTCAGAGAAATAGAATTTTCAAAGTAAATATACTGACTGTGATGGAATTTGAACTATGATTCCAGGCATCTGCTTTCCTCACCAGACCAATTAGCTTATGTCATTCAAAGAGTTAGAGTCAACAGGCTCTTCAGAGGCAACATGTGTCACTGCACAATAGAGACTGCATTTATCCTGTTGAAATTGGATAAATTACTGAAGTACTGTTTTTTATGTGTGCAAATAATTTATGAAATTTATCTTCCCAGTTAAAAATGCCTTAGGGTATTATTCAGACTGTGAAATTTCACCATTTCAGATAAGAATGGTGATTTGGGGCAATAACTCATCTATAGACCTGAGATCACACTTTTATAATAATAATTCCACTATCAGTTGCTTAACTGATAAAAAATCTGAACACAAAAACATGTATAATTATAGTTTTAGGATTCTGGGCATTATGGTACAGCTATTTTGGGCTTACGTTACCTTATGTATTTGAGCATAACTGTGTTCACAAAAATTTGAATGTGAGATGCATCGCTGACTGAGTCAAGAACTTAACAGTTTTGAATCATTACAACTGACACAATGGAAACTAATTGTTTCATAGCTCAAAAGATATATACAGGCATAATTATAAATAGGAGAATGTTAAATGAGATGAAGCTCCCTACATTATTACTAATGATCACTTCCAAAAGAAGGAAATACTTCATTAAATGCATCTTTGCTCTTGAAATTAAGTTCATTCTGATACCATTTCAAATGATAGTGGAGGTGAAAGCTTTAAGTAGTCATTTTAGCTTATTGTGCAAGTTAATGAATGTCTCCTGATTTAGTTCAGATTTTTAGTTTCTCATCATGCAAAAAAAGGAAGAAAATTACCTGCAATAATTGCACAAAGTATATTATTTACCTTGTTAGCCTGAAAAATCATCAGGGAGAATGTGTTTCCAAACCACAATGTCTGATGCCTGATTCAGAACCACTCACTCTGGAGGAAGTCTTAAAATTCTTACAAATTTTTGAGTACTGTAATTTTACATATTGCAGTAATATGGGGGGGAAAGTGGTCCTATCAAAAGGACTGTGGACATGGAGGTGCATGCGGGCACTTATTCTCACAAGCAGAATATCTTTATAACTAGAGACATTTTATATAGAGTTTGTTTCTGGAAATAATGTCAACATGTTGTAGGCCCCTCTAAATGCTCTTTCTACTACTGACTTCTGTGGTGGAAACACCACTTCTCAAAGTATGAGTAATACCAAGTATGGAATTATACAGAATCAAACAGGCTATTAACTCATTCTACTTTTAGAATCATCAGGTTTTGTAATTGAGGTTTCTGTTCTAAAATCGATGAGCTGTAGTCTCACGATTTCAGTTGCAACATCACCTAGACATAAAGGCACATTGCCTGATTTTAAAATGTCAGTATGCTTAAATGTCAAAACCTTATACACCTGAAAGTAAATTTTTTCATCTCTCAAAGGGTCTCCATTTCTTATGCTTGTCAAAGGAGAATCTGAAAACAAAATCAATTAGGTCTGGATTAATGATCATTTTCCCTTCTCTGTTATTGAATTACTGGTCAGTATTTCCTAATTGTGGATATTATTGAAATGGTTTAACCAGGTTTAAAAAGTTGCTCAAACTCTTTTAAAGCTTTCCAGAATAAGAATTTTTATATACAATCTTAATCTTGTAGTTTCTGTTTTGTCAGTTTGCCATTTTTGTTATCTCCAGGGGTATACCGTAGCAATTTATTATATTGTGCAAATACCCTGAAATAATGTGTATGCATATATTTGATTTGGTATTGCAAATCTAGAAGTGCTATCTGAAACTAACAATGCTTTTAGAAACAGGAAGAAATTTAACCAGTCTTTTTACCTCACCTTGCACTTAATTCATTCTAACATCAATATGCCAAACAAGATTTTATGCCTAGCTGCATCATTTAAATTGAATAGTAAATCAAACAGATTTTTTGTACATTATAGTTATGAAGCTAAATTGTTCATTACCAATCAACTACAAATGCAAGGTAAATTTTCATTGATTTTTTTGTTGCTGATGATTTTGTTTCAGTTAGTAACTTGTGTGTTCTTGTGTAAACAGTGTCATATTGCATTTTAGTTCTTGTTATTCTTTTAATGTAAAAACAAACTTAGAAGTTATTATATGTCAAAACAAACAAGCAAACAAAACGCCCTAGAAAGTCAGGAGACTATTTTTCTCTTCTTTGTGTGGAAGTATTTTCAGACTGTGTTATAGATATTTACTTAAAAGACAGCATAGTACTTTTTTATTGATCTATTTAAAGAAAAAAAAGTGAGTTGAATTCTTGGAGGTCTATTTAGGAGAGATTGGATGGATTTTTAAGCAGATGATACTGAAAGGTCAATAAAGAAACTCAGAAGTCTTAAGGGTTTTATGTGGCAAACATGAGAAACAGATTCCAGGAGAAAAAATCAACAGTAGTCATTGCTGTTCTGTAGTGTTTAAAATTTCTGGATTTGAATTCCAAGCATATATTATTTAACTTTATTCTTTGTGGTACACAGTTTAATCAAAGCATGCTGACTATGAGAAACATAAATGGAACCATTCACAGTGTTCACAACTTATCAATGTTTTTAAATATGACATTTCCATTTGCTATTTTCTCTGCTACATATAAAATATTTTCCAATAGTGAATGATTTGTGAAAAAAAGTCTCCATCATGGCTTTGGAAACATTCTTTTCAAGTTCTGTTCAGACAAAAAAGCTATGACAAGCACTTGCAACAGCATATATTAAGGACATGTTTGACTATCCTATCCTTTGCTCACAGAACACTGCTTCAGGCAGGATAAAGACTTTCTGCAACTGCAGTTAGAACATCTTATAGTGTAACAGCTATGCATTCCTGAGATTATGTAGATCTCAAGTCAACCTCATAAGGTTACCAGCAATGCCAGCTTCTCAAAAACTTTTCTGTAGAGCATGTCCCTGAACAGAAACTAAGGATAAATATACTCAATGAATGCTTCTTTTAAAAGGTGTTTAGATAAATCTCAGATAAAAGATAGTTAAGTGTGACATAATTTGAAGAATTTTATTTTTAAAGTCCAGATGTTCATAGTGATAGATTTTCTTTTAATGTGGCTGGAGCATAACAGGAAGGGTGTGTTATGAAACAAGTAATATTTCTTTTAAAAGAAATGTGTCTACGTAGCACTGGGGGGAAATATTGAAAAGTTTTTTTTACTTTAGCACAGTAGTATTTGATCCCTATATATGTGATTACTGCTTAGTTTTGTACCATAAAGTGCTTAGCACAAATGCCAGAGATTCATGTAATTTTGTGTTAACTCCCTACATCTGTTCCAGCAAATACATTCCTGTTTACCTATACAGTGTACAAGTAAATATATTAATTTTAAGAATAAAAATTTTGTGCCAGACCAAAGATGATAAGTATTTAATAACTTGGAGATGTATTTGGGATATTCTCAGGGAGAAGAGATTCATTAGAAGATCCAGTACCATAAAAGCAAAATTTGAGGAACAGGAAAGTTCCCCAAGTTATAACCAGAGACCCTCAAAGGCCCCTACTCATATCCAAAAAAGTCTACAGAAATCATTAGCATATATATATATATATATGTCCAGTACATGTAATGAATATGTATTAGTTTCATGCAGATAACCTGGTTTGTTAGGCTGCTGGGTGTGCAAATTAGGTGTAGCAATTCTTCCTGCACCCAGTGCTACAATAAACTAATGTCAACTTTCTAACCTAATGAACTACTTGGAGAGTTTATTTCCTGGTTTTCAGCCACAGGTACATGGAAAGACTTTTTTCAGGAGACAATAAATAGTTCCTAGCCCTTGTCAGCTATGACTAGAAAGAGAAAGATGTCTTGTAGAGCATAAGACTGTTTTGATGAACTGTTGTTCTACAAGTCATATTATCATAACGCAGCATGTGACTTATTCTTAAAAAGTATATTGAAAATATAGTTATGATTTTATTTTGCTTTCATTGGGAAGTTCTGCAGAGGGGGTGGGAAGCAAGGGAGAGACATGGTTCTTTCTGGATCCTGATAAGAAAGTTCCAACAACAAATGGTGTCATTAAATAGCTGTTTTAAAAAGATACAATAAAAGGAGGAAGATAGATAGCAAGTAAATATTTCTTCAGATGGTGGGAATCCCCCTTTTGTGCCACTCTGGATTCACCTTAAATAGGGAATAGCATTCTACTATTGAGAGACAATACAGAAAGAGATTGTGCTACTCCTTTCCTGAGGTAACATCATTGCTGTGTGTTGCCTACTTCTCCTGCAGCACTCAATTAGCTTTTAATTTCAGGAGGTTTTGCTCCACTCCAACTCTCTGTGTAAATTTCTATGTGTTCTTGTAATCTCTATTATTTTTGTTTGTTGGCCATGAATTTTTCCTGTAAAACTGATATTTAAAGCTAAGAAACATATTATTTTATTGTATATTCAGATTTTAATGACACAGCTACACTAATAAAGATCCTTGAGTGACTACACCAATTAATTCAGAGAATTTAGAGAGGATAACCTTCAGGTTATCTACAGATTTAACTACATCTGCTTAGAAGTTCACTTTTTGTTCAACAGGTTTCAGGTTTTACAACCTCAAAATCTCTGTGCTTTCTTTGAGTTTTATTTTCAATTTCCATGGCTGTCTTTCAAAATCCAGAAGTAAACCATGTGACGGCTCTATTTTTAAGTGATATTTAAGAGGTTATTTTTCTTTCAGTCTCCTAAGAAATAAAATTATTGGATGTGAATTCTCAAATAAAGATAAATTACTTAATCTTTCTTCTAATTCTTATTCCCTCTCAAAACTGCACAATTTCTGTTAAATTTCTATTACAACTTGTTGGCAGTAAGTGGACTTTCTCTATTTTTTGGCAGTAAGTGGATTTTCTCTTAATTTTTGTACTATAATTTTCCATTGATAAATAGTCTTCCAAAGACTCATTATGGAAGTAACCAGCATCATGGGATTGCAAGGTGATATTTCCTTTTTCAGTCATTGCTATTGCTCCTGTTTGGTTTAGAAAGAAGAATGCACTGTCATATGTACTGAATCTTCCCATAAACCAGAGTTCTTCTTCGCATTGTTTAGAGAATGTTGTGATTCAGATACTGAAATGATCAAGTAATCTTTTATTAATTAATTTTATTAATTGTATCCAAACAAACTTAGGGAAAACATGTTATTCTGTTCTACAGCTTCAATATCCAAAGAGGGAAAAAAAATATACTTTAGAAAGGTGAATTAATTTTGTTTAGTTTGTCTCAAAAAAAATCATATTAAAGCATATTTATTGCAGTTTGTCATTAAAAAAAGCAAAAGGTAAACTCTGATATTTTATAGTACCCAGGAAATCAAAAATGAAGATGCTGATTTCTCAAAAGCTGCTCAATAAATGTTCCCTTCATTTATATCTGGCTACATTTTCAAGCACTCGTTTTGAAGACTAAAGATCAAATGCAACTCTTATAGATAAAAAGCTTCAAAATTTCTCTGAATTTCACTTCAGTAGCTTTCATATTTCCATGTTTGTTTTTCCTTTGGCATAAATGTCTATGGCAATTATAATATTTAGAGAAATTTACTACTACAAAAACAAAAAATCAACACCCAACTTCAGGTGTTAATACATTTAAATGTAAGGATTTTCATAATGTCAAAATATCTTCCAGGTTTCAAAACCCCAACAGAAGAACCTTTTGCAGAATGTTTGTTTTCTTATGTTTTCATTTCTACATAAAATAGGAAAAATAATGAAGTCCATCCTGAAATTATTTATACAGTATTGCTTAGCAGATAACTGCTGTCTTATTAATGTCTCTTACTGTCTGTACTTATGCTCTGTTTTATGTCTCCTAATTACTGCAGAGGTGCACAAAGCATACCAATGGTGAGTCGTGCCGTTATATACTATATAATTATATTGTATAATATATGTATTTATTACTATGCCTCATACATAATATTTTTAAATATTAATTATTTAAATTTTTTAAATATTGTGTTATTTTTAAATAATAAATCTCTTATTCAAAAGGTCATATTAGAACTATAGCTCAATGTCTTGGCAAGGACTTAAATGACAGACAAACTTCAAATTCTGCTGACTAAGGTGGATGAATTGACTTGATAGAAACTGTTACACAACAATCCAAAGCAGCAAAATATGTATTTGAATATGTGGGGCTTTTTATGACACTAAGGACATGAAAGACCCTGAACCTCGTATTCAGTCCACAGAAAGATAATCCTTTCCTCTTTCTTTACTTTTTCCTTTCCTTTCTTTAGGAAGAAGATCGTTCCAGAACTAAGTATTAGGAAATATCATGATGCAAACATATTTGGCAATTAGTTTTTAGAGTTGCATGTCCAGGGAAAGATGATCCAAGAATGGCAGAGAAATTTATGAAGTTTATTTCTTATCATACAGCAACAGCAATAATTTTGATTTCCCATTCATCTCAAAGCTACATACAACACTATGAGCTGCCTCAGGGTGGTTTGGTAGGTCTCAGGAGGATATGTATAAAAAAGGTAGGTAGAAAGCATTCTGTGGGCTGAGCATGAAAGTGGAAAAGAGGATAGAAAAGATCTTGAATGTGCCAAACACTGGGTAGAACAACATGTGTGTTTTGGGTGTTTTTAGGGGTTTTTTTCTGGTCCTGTTTAAGAAGGGGGCATTTAGGCATTTTCAGGGGCAGGATACTGCTGATGTAATGTGATCTTTGGCCTAGGGCATTATTGCCATTGTTATAGTCTCAGATTGTTAGGGCCTTGTCATTGCAAGTGTTTAAGTTTTTATTCCCAGTGCAACAAACTCCGAATCTCACAGTGCAAGCCATACAAACCCCAAATCCTCTCCCTTTATTATCGTATAAATCTGCAGTGATTATGGAAGGGAAAAACAGTAAATACAGATTTCATAGTGTACTATGTCTTTCTTAAATCATATAATAAAAACCTTGATTAAAATGCTAAATTAAGATTGTAAATGTGGCAGTTTAAAATAATTTGAAAAAATGGAAAGATAAGAATTTAAAAATCATTTTGTATGCTTACGGTCTTGATCCTTCTTTTCATTTTACTCAGTGCTGATAATCTGCAGACTTCAACAGAAGCAGGATCAAACCTCTCAAGAGCAGTGGCATTTTGATGTATTACACTAATACATCACCCTATGCAGCTCCTTGATGATGTATTGCCCTAGTGCTTTATCAAAGTGTCACTGGCCCGATGAAGGCATAGCACCTTCTAGCAAAACCCTGGATGAGAAGTTATGTTGGAGAAGAGGTTATGCTCTGTTATATGCTATATTATACTGAGGTATGTTTCATGCTGGTATAAGGAACAAAATCAGAAAAAGAGAGATGAGGTTCCAGGGTTAAGTGGCAGAGGTGGATACGTCCATCAGTCAGACAAAATTCACACAAATAAATTTCAATAGGACTTTGGGCTGCTAATATAATGCTATTTGAAAATTTTGTCTTGTACTTTTTTTCAATATCTTTATTTTTGGTTTTGATAAAAAGCCCTAAAATATGAAAAGCATTAAGGATATTTTCCCATAAAAATGGTGTCTAATGAAAGGAGACTTTTTACATTTGACTCAATTCCTATTCCAAACCATCATCAAGACACTTATTGACTGGGAAGACAGGGGAAACTGACTGCACAAAATAGTTTGATGAAATTATTAAATCCTCATCTCCACTCTCAACATAGTGAGAATATTCTCAATTTTTTTTACATAAAAATCTAAAAACATTTAGGAGATGCCATAAGATAAACAGCAAAGATCATAAAACCATTCAGTACATCTCTAAGCATATTTCCA
Organism: Loriotus luctuosus; assembly: GCA_035582745.1. Lineage (NCBI taxonomy): Eukaryota > Metazoa > Chordata > Aves > Passeriformes > Thraupidae > Loriotus > Loriotus luctuosus. Next base: position 50,803,842 of record JAWWEY010000208.1, read on the forward strand.
TTGCAATGGAGGTACCAAATAAATATCTAAATAATCACATTATGTAAAAAAAAGCACAATTCGCTAAAATGAAAATAACATATTTGATGAGAAATGCATTATAAATGTCTAATAGCATCCCTATTGTTACAATTCATAATACAAAAGGAGAAAAATGCCTAATAATAAGCAGTTTTTTTCAAAGTTTCAGTTCATCTGGATGATCATGTAGGACCTGATTCTGCTATCATGATGCACACTGATTCTTGCTTTATTGAGCACTATAAATCTAGTCATTCGTTCATATGAAAGTAAGCCTAAAAAAAGAGTACAGAAGGCAAGAGTACTCTTGCCTTCAGAAAGAGTGCAGTCAAGTTGAAAAATAGTTGAAGACTAGGTGATACTTTGCCTCAATTTGCATTAGGTGTTTGTGATCTCTTTTTACTTTAGCATCATAAAAATCACCTTTTAGGATAAAGATAAATTTTCACTCTTTGTATTTAGGAGACCTCAACTATACTGCCTTACATATTACAAATATGTTTGGGTCTCTGTATTCAAACTACTTTTCCTGAGATTTAATGTTCTCTAAAGGAAGCAATATATAAACTGGATAAACTGTTACTGGACAGACCCTGATTAAAACTTTTCTAAGAATACAGCTTAAAGATCTGGACCCAAGGATCTTACCCATTCTTCAGCAATGGCAGGGGAAATACAAGTACAAGAAGAGCATGATGTATTCTTCTATTTGTGAAGATTTTCCTTCAGATTTTCTTGAAAAAAGAGTGTATTCCACAAAAAAGTATCTGTTATCCTAAAAACCTACTAGTAGGCTTGGATTTGTTTAACTATTCACATATTACTAGGAAAAAAAGTCTAATAAAATGAAATAAGTAATAATTATTTATTATGTGTAGGTTGAAGTTTGACTACCTTTTTTCTACATTTGTGGAATTTAGCTAAGAATTCTGTTCTAATGAAATTGTTCAGAGTAGAGTTTGAATATTATCCTCTATTGCCTATGTTGATGAACAATGGATTTCGACTAATTTTGTCAGACTTCATAGAACTACTTAATCATATTCTTTTCTTTTAATATCTATTGTCTTACCTTTTTAGCACTTGTTGCTCATTTTTTTAAGAAGAGATGTGAAAAGCCAAGAATGAGACTTGTAAGAGTACAGGGTACTCTTCTGATGTTGAATAAGATCATTAATTTTACTGTGCATCCCACATATTAATGGAAATATGATGTGTTGAACATTCCTAAGTTTCTTTGAAATAGCAGAACTTTAGAGAACTAATAATTTTATTACAACAAAATAATAAAAAAAAAAAATCTGCCAAAATAGAAAATGGGGTATCTGTGGATGGACACATCACATGGTTCCTATTATGTCTCATTACCTCAACACTACATTTACACTACATTTATAAACAGGTGAAAACTATGAAAATATAAATAAATGATCACAAAGATAAATAAATTTATGATGGGCTGTGTCAAGTTCAAATATGAGCTACCATAGTGCGCACTGTCATTTCATATTTAAAAAAATCAATTTGATCTTCTACTGGCATGTATCAAATAAATACCATTATGTTCCATAATTTGTAGCATTTATTAATTTTTACTTGATATTTGTAGCAAACAATACTGCAAAACACTGATATATTTTATAGGTATAGTTAAATTTTCCTCCTTTTGCCATAGATCCATTATATTAGTTTATGTTGGCCATTATTTGTTAGCAAGGTTCAGTAATAGCCTGAAAGACCTTCCTGTATTAACATAGCTACAAAAGCTAGTTTACTCAGTATGGCACAATAATAGGTTAAATTGTAGTGTTTGTAAACTGTATTGCGTGTTGTAGTAAAAACTGATCTCAATTTTCAATTTTTTAAAATTGAAGTACTTGTGTAGCAGACATAAAGACCTCAGTTGTCTCAAACACCACTAAGACCCACTAAAGGACTTTGCCCACTGCAGCAAAGTGTATAGAGAAGAAACTGCTCATGTGTGACTACCAAACCCCTTGAATATGCCTCTGTGGATTCCTGGAATTTGGATGTAAATTAAACCACCTGATGGGAACTTGAGATATGATAAAGGTGGTGCTATTGTCCAAATATGTAAAGGCCTAAGGAGAGGTAAGCAAGACTAGGGGAGAATAATGTATCACTGCAAAGAATCCACAAGGAAAGCTATCTCAGCCCCTGTGCTGAGAATCAACTCTGAATGGGTCTGCCAGGGGGTCGCCATAAATCATAGACTTAGAAGAAGAGAAATACTAGAATGGGAGTGTAAATGTACAAATAGTGAAAGTTTTGGATGACTTTGGGACCCTCACCACTGAAGAGCCCAGGATAAAGAGGACCAAAGGGATATCATTTGGATCCACAGGTGGTGATATCTTTCTGCTTTACTTGTCTCTCTCTCACTGTCTCCCTCTTCCTCCTCCTCTCTTTTTCGTATCTCTTTCCAGCTCTCTCTACCTCATATTTACTGTTAAATAAAATCTGCACTACGGACTTCAACACATGGTCTTTACACCTTAATTCAGGTAGAGGCATATCTCAATAACTGGATCTTCACAACTGGATAAGAGGAAAAGTGAGTCAACTGCTTTTCTTGACCTTTACCCAAACTTCTTTTCTCTGGCTCTTTCATTCTCTAAGTGGAAGGAAGCTCCCCACTGCTACATAGTGCTATATATTCTTTTCTACCACAGGACTTTCATAGCCACTGTACAGAAATTACAATTGCGTCTTTTACTTCCTTTCCTTGTTTGTACCACTTGTCTTCTGACTCTGAACCTGAGAAGAAAATAACAAAAGACACAGTATCTATCTTCTAATAAATGTATTTCTTGCTTATTATTAATTTTTCATTTTAAATGTCATTTCCCCAATAATATTTTTTTCTTGGTGAAATTTCTATTTAAGACTTGTAATAAGATAAAATAAAAATCATATTAAACTTAATAATATGGAAACAACATTTATTTCTGAAAACCTGTGACTTAAATATGACAAGTAAACTGTCATGTTTTTGAGAAGATTTTGTTGAGTTGGACTGTTGAGAAATAACTTCATTAAAGAAGGTTATTTTGACACTGAAACCAACATAATAGTATGAATCAGATTCTGCAGTAATTGTTTTTCACTTGATAGGCTTAGATTCCTGCTTGTATCAAGAAGCCTGCATCCAGACTGTGACATGGCCAGAGAAAGTTACAGCACCAGTGGTGAGGGGCAGTCCATAGTAAGTTTGGTCATGGTTATCAATGCATTGACCTGACATTTCCCAAGTATGCCTCATTAGAAACAATACTTTAAAAGTTTGTTTTTATGACAATCTCCTGCTAATGCTCAGTCATCTGCAAAAAGACATCCCATTGCTTTCAGCTATCCAAGGGTGAGATCTGATTTGCAAAGTTATCTTGGTAAAGACAAAATTACTTCCTGTAAATATTTTCTCTACACCTGTAAACTGTAATGGATTGACAGTGACGTCCCCTTCCCCACTGAGATGGTGGCTGTTTACATATTTCCTCCAGTCTACTTTTCACTTGAAAAAAGTAGTTGAGAGAGAAAGCCAATATTTTGGACTGTCTCTGTCAAGGTAGGAGATGTAAGGTTGTTTTTTTTATATATACATATATAAAATCACTTGGAATTTGTGTACTCAAGGCGTCCAACAAGAGTGGTTATAGACATTTATGTTTGTGTGTGTATAGATCTCCTTTCTTATTAGGGTGTGTAAAGTAATATCAGAACAACAATCATCACTGCAAGTTACCCTAAAATGTCTTTTTATTTATTGTACATTCAGAGACTACAAAACCATAAACAGTCATACCTATAACTTGAATAATACAGGTGATAGTGCTTTCATGAATTTATTTCTATGTGACGTAGGACTAGATCTTTTGGAAAAGTCTAATTTAACGCCCCCAAAATATGTTAATAGCTCATGATAATTTTTCAATTCACTAGAAGATGTAGCCACTAATACAGCTATTCATAATCAGAAGATTTTATTTTTAGTGTTTGAAACCCTGACTTCTTTGCCTTACATTTCCATTGTGCTAATTTCTTCCTACTTAGTAGCACTGGCAAAACTTCAGATGCAAATTTATTCCATTTTGCATGTAGTTCTTCTACATAATATGAATCATGCAACACAAATGTTTTACATAACACGATGCACTTATTTATCAACGTATTACTTAACAGTTAAACCTTCATTTAAAAATGTCAGACATTCTTACTTCACAAAAATTTTGAACTATATGTGTCTAGACATATTTAGAAGGCATATAAATTTCAAATTAAATTGGAAAAAGATCTTCAGAGATTATTAAAAAAACATTAGAAATCTTTTTTCAGCCTGATCTGACGCTTCCTCTTTTTTTGTTCCTGAGTGTCTACATTTAGCTCTTTTAACTACTGAGCTTCTTTAGAATCATATTTTCTGGTTACTTAGAGCCCTCTGTCAGCCCAGGTGCTGAGAGAGCATGTCTGTAATAGGACATGCAATTATTATATCTTGATCATTTTGAATATAAATTTGACTTTTGTTTTCTGGAAATTTCTTGAAGTCATCTGTGTAATCCTTCAGAATCCACTCAAGATACTGAAGAACACAAGGATCACTGCAGGCACAAAGTCTGCATGGTCACCCTCACAGATTCATACCATACTTGTTACTACAAGAGAGAGTTCCTTAAGAAAAAGTTCCTAAAATAAAAATAAATGAGATAGCAAAATGGCTAATTGCTATAATGGTTGCTTTCATCCTCCAGATGGAAATTTGGTTCCAGTATAGAAAGGGTTACAAATGGATTGAAATGGAGACTCAGGCTCCTTTCCCTGAATATTCTGTACCTGAGAAAATTAATAGTTTTAAAGGAAGAGGAAATCATGATTTACATTTCACAGCTACAGTTTTAAATGCCAACATATAACATTCAAGTATAGCATTCAGCTCTCAAAACAATATGCTTTTATCAGCTTTTGCCCCTTTCTCCTTACTTCCCCCATTAGATCTTTCCAAAGCCTCCGTATGTTTATATGCTGGCAGAGTTTCTGCCTTGTGTAATAAGTGTCCTTTTCTGATACAGACCTTGACCAGAAAAACACAATCTTTTTGCATATTTTTATCAACAAATACCAATTTTTCTCTCCATTTACTGATTTTGGAGCCAATTTAAAACTTACCTTATTAAAAGAAGGGTAACTACATTTATTGTCTAACCATCTGCCCATATGTAAATATCGTGGCCATTTATTTTAGAATGTTTTACTAGCTGCTGTTAAAAATTATTTTGAAAGTTCATTGTTGAATGTAGATGTACTAAAATCCCACCAAAACCCATCCAAATTCCTTAAGAGCAAGTGGGTAATTAACACAACAAAACACACCAGAAAATACTGGGAAATGAGAAAACATACATTAGTCATGCAAAATAGATAAACAGCTACTAAATTAATAGAGTGATATATAATCTAAGAGACTGTCTTGCCTCATAATACTTTATATTTTGTGACTACAAACATACAACACACAACATTCCCATGGCAACCATTTATGATATTACAAAAGTTTTATAAACTTTTGTAAAAAGATTATAACCTTTGTATTAAGGTTTACAACTTAAGGGGAAATAAGCCATGCATGAAGATTAACTAAAAAGAGAAATAATACTTTCACACAAATATGCTTAGTACACTAACAAAAATAGGAAAGAAAAATTAAAAATATGGACAGCATGTTCTGAATTTTATACTTTCCTAGGCATTCTTTTTATTTTGACTCACAAATTCCTAGGTTTTAGAATTTACAGTGCAACTTCAAATTACAAAGTGATAACTGTCTGTTGTAACAGTGAGTATGAAATTGTTGTTTCTATATGGAAAATCTAAGCTCCAACATTTGCTACTAAACAAAAGGCCTAATTCAATGAAGTCTGCTGCTTTGCATCTGTAACTGAGAAACATGTACCAGTCTAGCAATGTCATACAATTTGCTGAAGAATCTAAAAAAATTATAAACTTACAACCTTTTTTTGGTTGATGTCTGGTACCCTGAAATTTTATTTTCAATTGCCTTCTCTCAAACTTCATCCCTTCACTGAAAAGACTGAACAGAAAATATTTTTAGTGATTCCTTGTCATTATTCCTCATATACACATTTCAGTGTATATACAGAGTACCAAAAGTTTTAAATATGAGAAACTTCAGAGAAATAATATTGTAATGGAAATAATTATTCAAATTAATTTCTATATGAAGTTATGTTTAAAACATGAATATGATGATATCATTTTACCTTGGGTGGAGTTTAGAAATGTCTCTCTCAAAATCTGCTAAGTTATTCTAACTACATGCTTACGATGAACTTCCCAGACTTGACATTCTATGGACTAGAAAAAATTTTAAGCAAAGTTTATAATTACATACTTTAGTGACATTGATTTTTATACTTCCTATTGAATTATAAGTGGGAAAAATTAAAATGAAGACTGTGTTTGAATTGTTCTTTATTATTAGCATTCATAATGTTTAAGTTGATTAGAAACCAGTTGTTTTCCTGAAAGTATCAGTAATTATAAACAAGACCATTTTACCTTTCTTAAAATCAGTCTTTGTGGGACTGTTTCCTGATTATTTCATAGAACAGAATAATCAGATTACCAAACCCAAAAATCTAGATATCAAGAAGCTGTGAAACTAATAGGTCCTTAAATTCCTACATTGTATGTGTTATTTTTCCTGTTCCAGTCCTTGTGTTAGCTTTGAAAGGGAGTTGATAGTTTGTGTGACTGCAGTTTACATTTTTCTACTACTCTTACTACTCTTTTTCTATACTACTCTAATTTAGACATTCAGGGTATATTCAGATGAATATATTTACAACACAAAATATATCAGTGTCCTTCCATGGAAATACGTATTCCATTATGACATTAATGAGTTAAGTCCTCCTAATAAGTAGTGGAATGCAATTTCCAAAAATCACTAAGATATTATCACTTGAATTTCTCCCGATATTCTCTCCACTTAATCAGGTCAGAAATAAGCAATAGCTATTCAAAGTTTTCAACCAGTCTTGAGAAGTCCTGTAAAAAAGAGAAAAAATATTATAATTTCATATCATACGTTAATGTCACATCAAAATGCCCATGAAGTGAACCTAACTCTCATGCTAATCTTTGACATTTTAAATAGATCTAGATATTACTTAGAGTTTTTGTAAACTGATTTTCTTTAGAACAGAGGAGTTGTAATTACCCCTTAAGTAAACTAGAAGTAATTTTATGCAATTTAGATGTATTCAACTGTGTAGCTACATTTTGATTAAACTTATTGTTGGCCTATGTATAATCACATGTTGATTTTTTTTTCTTCTCTATCTCTTTATAGTTAAGGATCTGTGGCATTATTTTTATTAGCTTACATTTTAGACACCCATCACCAGTTAACATTCTATTTGCCTAGATTTTATTTACAACTCTATGACTCAGGGGGGAAAAACACAAAGAAATCCTCCTAATTCTATGAAACATCTCTACATTACAATAAAGTAATGAAATGCTATTATGTTTCAGATGGTCTGTATATTCAAGCTCCTGAAAGAAATGGGTTGCTGAATTGATTATAATTTGTGTGGAATGGACTGTATATGCATGTTAAGCAATTTTCTACAAAATTACACAAAATTGGACCATCACCATAGCAATATTCTATTGTATGCAATTTTAACTAAATATTATAATCTTAAATAGAAACTTTTTTGATATGTATCATGCTCTGGAAAATTCAGTTCAACTGAAAGGAATTTTTAGAAAGTGTGTGAATACTTATGCAAAATAAATTTTGTAGAATTTGCTAGGAATACCAAAAAAGTCCAAGAAAGTTCAAGTGAGTGTTTAGTGAAAACACTTAATGCTAATGTGTTTAAGAGCAGTAGTAGAGAAGATGAGGTGAATTTGATTGTTCTCTCCCAGTACCTTTTCTCCTGGTCTCTATGGAACCCAGCAGTGCTTTATACAAATGCACTCAGCCTTTCATGGCCAGCTGCAGGATCTTAGCCACTCATTTCAAGTAAGAGTTATGAAAAGGTTCATTCAGCTTCCTTGATCCTGAATAGTGAAGACTTCTTAAAGTTCGTATTTTTTTGCTTCTTTCCGTTTAAACATATTCTTAAATAGGAGCTGTTCCATTATCCCAAAATAGAAAGTCAACAATACTTCAGCTCACTCCAAACCATCTGTTTACACTCATTTCTATCTCAAACTTCTCAGCCATTTGCATTTTGCCCAAGCTGTCAGTTCTTCCTTTGCCAACATTAAATAACATCCCACAGTTGTGGTAGATCTTTTCAGTCACAGTGCTAGAATAAATTTTCATCAACAGAGGGAACATCTTAAGATAGATGTATGTATATCTGAAAATTATGTAAAAAGTGCAGTGAAGAAATGCTATGTTGTTTAATACATTGTTTTTAAAATTTGTTTCATTAACCATATACAAGTTATATAATGCAAATACAGACATTCCTTTAGTATAGTTTTACCATGTAAATAATGCTATTTGTATTCTCCACATGACATGAATTTATCATTTCACCTCAATTTGTTAGAAAAAGAGCCCTATTACCATTATGAGCTAGATAGGACTGAGATCATTAGCATCTAAAATCAGATTAAAATCTCTTATCTTTCCTGGTTTAATTTTTTAAGTAGTTTCCCTGCTTCTCATGGGGATATGCTAAACAAATTCAAAAAAAGAGAAAAAACACAATCAAAAGATATCATATTCTTTTTTAAATATATTTTCAAAAACATCTGCCTTTTGACTTCAGACACACTGACTTATTTTGTATTACATTTCAGTGTAATTAATGTACCCTTATGCATAATGTGCAGTGAAAAGAAGTCTTATATGGAGAAACAAGAAAGATAAATGATCCAATATAAATGAAAAATACTTTGCTAGTCACTTAGCAGCAATAGGTCTCCTCAAGATTATTTGAAAAAAACCCTGATTTTTGACCAGGTTTTGTTGTAGATCTTGAAACCTGGGGATTATAATATCAGGTCTTGATGATGATTAATGCATGAAGTTGTGCCCAGAAATATTTGTCCTAATAACTAATTTTAAAAATTTACAAACTTGAAAGGATTTACAATGTAATCAAATTTTTCCCATTCATGTTCCATCTACCATCTGTTGTCTACAGTAGTTGAAAGATTACAGAATTATGTTGACACATTTGGCTGAATTCATTTAAAATCCAAATCACTAAGAAATGAGAGGATTCTTTATTCTTTGCTTTTTCAAAACTTGATCTAAAAAAAGCACCGAACCCCTCTTCATAACAAGATCTGAATTGTTGGCTGAAGTAAGTAAAGTCATTTCTTATGTAGATAACAGACTGACAGAGACAACCGCAATGCAGTTTCTTAACACTGCCTTACTAGTGTGTGTTTGATCTCACAAGTACCTCTTTTGGGAAAACAGCTCACTCCATTTCTATTAATGATAAATTTTGCCATTCTAAAGGATTTCCTAAAATAGATGTTTCTTACTGCGGTGGTGATTTAAGGAAAACAAGACTGAAAACAGATATATCAGCACACATCTAGAAAAACTTTGTTGGTTTCAGTGCTGTGATTTCATGCAACAAGAATAAAATATATGGTTTAAAGACATATTTTACGGAAACATTGTAAGGGAATGTGAGCCAGAATGTAAAATGATTATAAAAGAGTTTAGCAAAGAGATAAAAAAGTGAGAAAAGAGAGTATAAAAATCAACAAATACTAAAAAGAATGAGAGACAGGGAAAAATCATCAATCATAATTTGCTTTTGACTCATTCAGAAATCAGTAAAAAACATCCAGTCATGAGCTGCAAACTGTTGTTAGAAACAGTCTAGTGGTCTAAGGAGGCAATATAAAGATTCTTTGTTATTAGCCTGTGCTAGCAGTCTGAAGCATTTCCTCAGGATTAGATACCTAAAAGTTTTAAAATTTATATGTTTAAGTATGAAAAAGCTTCAGCATATTTAGCTCCACTTTCCACTACTCCCATATTCTGAGAAATAGTAATCTGGGTGAACACTATACATTTTATTCCAGTAGTGATCTGATTATGATTTATGAAAATGTTGTTTCTACGTGCTTGAAAACCAAAGAGAAAATTATTTTTGCAGGTGGTGTTCTGGTTTGTAGCTTTGCAAAACAACCGTGTACTGCAGGTTCAGATCTATAGCCTTTTATCTATACATATTGTTTTTTAATGAAAGAAACAAAATACAGAGCATTTTTTTGTTACAAATACCTTTCTCTGTTTAAATCTTAGGAACTAGAAATTATTCTTGAATTTAAGGTAGAAAATCTCTCTTCTCAAACATTTAATGTTAAAAAACTCTATGAGTTTAGATCATATAATTAATATGAAATCATCCTATCTGAAATGCTTAATACAGGCAATACAGAGCATCTGCACCCTTAAATTATAATTTTCAAAGTTTGTTATTTTTAGAGTCATGTAGGTCAGTGGTCTGAACACAGAATTTTACAGTGCACACACAATTAATCAGTTCATTAAATATATAGAGTGACTGTGGAAGCTAAAATGCAGGTCACTGTTCATAAAAAAACCACCATTTTTACCCTTGAGTTGCTGGTGCAGCAGCTCCTCCTACATTTGTGTCTATCATTCATGTACAGAAAGTTTAGTACCAGGGCCAATATAGCAGTCAATGTATGTGTGGGTATATACATAAAATTGATATAGAAAGACCTATTTTAATTTCGTTTTTAAATATTTGAATTACTCAAGCTAATGGCTAGCTTGACTAAATTGATAATTTTAAAGAGAAATCAGCTCAACAGAGTTCAAAGCAAATATCCAGAGTATTTTGATTTGCAGTTTTTCAGGTTGATAAAATGTGAGGACTTATAACCTTCACATCATATACCTACACCCTCTACACCCTCTGTCTTACTCATAATTTACTAGATTTTGAGGAATCTAGTAATGGTGACAAAAATGAGGACTTACTCCTTTTCTTTATTAAGACTTTACCTCGCAGGGAAAGAAAAGGGAAAGAAAAGCGAAAGAAAAGAACCTTGTCTTTAACAAGACCTAGGTAAATGGACAACAGGGTCAAGATATAGCAAAGGAGACCTCTTGAACAACAAGCAAGATGGGAAACCCATAACCAGTAACCACAGAACGATATTTTTCCATTTCCTTCATTTAATTCAGTGAAGTAAAAGCAGCGAGCAAAATCTGTACTCAAATCCAAATGGTATTTCTAATTTCATAGTACAAGGCAGCCTTATTTTAAGATCCAATTATTAGAGAGACGCCTCTGCCCTAATTAAGGTGCAAATGAGACCATAGGCTGAAGTCAACAGTGTAGATTTTAGTTATAAATGTCAGGTAGAGAGAGAGAGAGAAAGAAATAGGAAGAGAAGCGCAGAGAAAGAATGATAGGCAGATGAAGTAGAAAGGTACCACTCCTGTGAATCCAACTGCACCATGTTGGTGAGGGGTGGTGAGGGTCCCATGAAACACACAGTTCAATGGGTTAGTATATGATGAGATATGGGAATGCCCAAGCACCTCCTGTGCAGGGATGTGGGAAGTTCTGCAGACTCTGGATCTGTTGCAGCACTTGTGGTTCACATGCAGTCCTCTGGTGGAAGGCCTCAGAAAGGAGTCTGGGGGGTGCTTTGGAGGTTTTTGATGGTTTATGACTCCTAAAGACATGACAGATGCTTGTTGTGTGAATGTCCTGTGGGAATGACCTTCTTGGGAGAGGGGCCTGGTTTTGCGACTGAGCCAGTTTGTGTAAGGAGGGCTCTCTGCAGGGTGTGTCCTTTCTCTGACTTGTAGCCTCCAGTGCTGGGTGTTCAACCCCTCTGCTTTCACCATCACCCCCCAAAAACTCTCCTTCCCCTCAGTTGTGGAGAAGTGTGTGCAAACCTGGCCTTGGCAAATGAGCCTGTGAGCTATAACCTCCCCCAGTGGAAGGAGCTGATTTCAGGACAGCTGCTGGGTTTGGCTTTCCTTATGCATGCACTCCTCTCCCTCATTCTTGTTTACTTCACTTTAGACCTGAGATAATTAGTCAGCAAGAAAGACACAAACCCATTGGAGTGACTCCAGAGGAAGGCCACCCCTGAGGATGATGAGCGGGCTGTAGTGCTTCTCCTAAGAAAAGCTGAGAGGATTGGGGCTGTTCTGCCTGGAGAACAGAAGGCTCTGAGGAGACCTCACTGTGATCTTCCAGTGCTTAAAGGGGGCTTATAAAAAGAGGGAGGCTGACATTTTACACATTTAGTAGTTAGGCACTGTAAGAGGTTGTCCAGAAAGTTTGTGGAGTCCTCATCCTGGAAGTGTTTAAAACCAGATTGAGATCGGATGTGGTCATGAGCAACCTGATCTAACCAGTGGCACCCTTCCCTTTGGAAGGTGGGTTGGAATTGGACAGTCTTAGGGTCCATTCCAATCCAAACCTTTCTATGATACTCTGATGTGCACATATTTTAAATGTATCCATAGAAATCTCATGTCTAATCTATACATATTTTTAGTAGTAATATTTATTCTAAAGATGTTTTCTGTATTATAGAATATTCAGACTGATTTGCATATGGATATTGAAAGTTAACCCCACGTAAGCTTAGAAGTGAGAACATAAAATAATAATTGTTAATAAGGCTAGTGGAAGACATAATCCGAATCTGTGAATCATACTGTGAATGCTCCAGAAGATTCATGGCATGTTAAAAGTTTTCAACTGGGTCTTAATTTGTTTTCTGTTGCTCCTAACCTTATTCAGTGAAAGATCTGGCAGGTTTTCGAAACTGTTAAATCTTTTATCTCAACTTCATATTTTGTATATCTAAGCAGGCATTTCTGAGAGGAAGCGCTGGTTTTACAACTTTGTTGTCAGACTGTGTTGCATCTGCCATCTAATCATTAAAATGTTTTTCAAAAAGACTAAAGATAGTTCATCATATAAGAAAAGAAAATACTAATTTCCATTAGAGGCAGCTGAAGGAAGAAGGACATCATTATTGCAAACACTTTAGTGAATTTTTCCTTGTTTCATTTTCTACCAGCTGTGATGTCAATGAATATCTAGTCCTGCAAAATTTCACACACATGAGTAGTTCTCATTGCTTTTAAATTAATTACTGTCATGATAAAACTATCAGCAAGAGACAGGCTATTTGGGATGGAATCTATACCTGGTGTTTAATTTCTTCCAGGAAATGTAGCCTCCAGCTGGCTATGTGAAATGGAGCTTAAACCTCTTTGTGACTCTAAAAGTTAGCAGAGTTTTTTGTGTTGATTTTGAACTTCTTAAATATTGTAATTATGTTCTTGTTTGTTTCTGTTCCTTCTTAGTCCTAAATGAATTTTACATCTGTGATATTTCAGATTTTCTTCCCAAAATAAGAGATAAATGGCATAAAATGGTAAGGAAAAAAGACTAACAGCTGAAAAATATTCTTCAGCAATGTTACAAAATTGATAAGTGGGTAGGAGTAGACTTGAGTGTCAAATATTTAGGAAGTGAACAACTCTTACCCTATTCTCTCACCATACATATGAAGTAATTTATCTTAGTAACATAAAAACAATTTTCTGCAGGTTTTCTATACTAGCTCAGCCTGTCTGCATACCTAAAACTGCCAGTGGGTTGGGGTTTTTTCTAAAGAATACTTCTGACACTGTCTTTTCAGTTATGAGGTAGGAAACAATTTAGAAAACAAGCTGTTGAAGATATTTTTTTCTGCAAAGTTCATATCATCCAAATTCCAGGTACATAAATTGATGATTTCTAGTGTGCTTGGTTTCAGTACAGTTGTGCAGTTTTACAGCAGACAAAGACTTAAGAGTTTGGTACTCCTGTATTCTTCTTGCTTAGGAAATAGCATCTTTTCTTTCTCTGTAGTAGTCTGAACAACATGCTGTACTTCTGTGAACTGATTGATGTATTTTTTATTCTGTGAATCTGATTCTTTGTAAATCCCTCAAAATTAAAAATATGTGCAGTCATGTAACTGCTTATGTCTTTGAAAAGGATTTATTTTTTTCATACTATTAAAAGAAGGAGATGAAACTCAAGAAAGTGAATAACAGCCTCTGATCTGATGTCACTTTTCTCAGCACAATTCCAGATTGGTTATGCTCAGCAGGAGAAAAAGTGCAAGTGAATGGGGTTTATTTCACTCTGAACTGTAAAAAAGGATTTAGGACTGCAAAACTGAATGTTCTACTGCTGATAAAATTAAAAAAAATATCTAGGGGGAAATTCTTTAAGATTCACTTATGTTGCACCAGGAAGCTCAGAGAACATCAGTCCTGATGCACAAAGGCAACCATTATGTACAGTACTGGGGTCAGTGAGGAAAGCTAAAACTGAATTATTAGTGTCCGGGTTAAAAGAGGAGTGGTGATTAAAATATGGAACCCCTGTTTACAGAGATTTTTTTCAATGCAGGGGAATTTAATTGGAAAAAAATATAGACTGGATTCTTTAAGACTTGTCTGTGACTTCTAATAGTGGCATGCATACTGTCAGTCCGTGGTTATTTTAATCATCCCATGACCTCCAAAAATACAGAAAGCTGTGAGTGTGGTTGATGCTACACTGGAAAGTAAGAACATACATAGGAGCATAACAGTGACAATGTGAAGATTTTTTATGTGTTTGGAAAGTTACTGCAGGAGCAGAGTCAAAGAGACCTGACTCAACCTGAAGCAGATATTTCTGTGTTCCTTTTGACATGACAACCTGAGAAAGAAAGGTATGTTTAAAGAATAAAACACATAGAAATGAAAAAGAAATCAAATGCTGTTTTTATAAAGGGTATCTAAATGTGGACAGTGGCTACCTGCTCTGTGTCCCAATATCCCTTATAAAAAAGAATTTGATTTTAATCTTTAAAAAATTATTTTTAAAAGTGAGCTCGGAAATTTAATGCAATATATAGATTAAAGGAAAACAAAATGTATGGCAAAGCACTGATAAAACCTTCTTTGTTGAGCTGAAAGGAACTATGAATTTTGAAGGGGCTAGAGAGAATGCATTCATTATTTTCTTTTCTGAGATGTGCTAGCATAGAATCTCAAAAGATGTGGTCAAATATTTCTTCTTTGACACTGATCTTTCCCCTTCATCTCCGTATATCTCTTTAGCTATGTATGTCTTAAGAATTTTCAAAACTGTAATGATAGACTTTGCTAACAAAAACACAAGAAACAAGGCAGTTTTTGTTTACACATCTCTTTGTAGAAGTGAACAACAAGGATGTTGTTTGATATAGTTTACATCTTTATAAGAATTTCCATCTTAAGATAGTTATTTGAAAATTAGAACATTTCAAACTTTGTTAGACCCCAGACATTCCTAAATCTTATACAGAATATTATTTATTTTTATGAAACAAAACCACTATGACGTTAATAATACTTTGTATTTAAAAAGGAAAAAAATATAAAAATATAGTTTTAAACATGAGAAACATAATTTAGTTCAGGTGCCTTCTGTCATTTAGAAGTTGCATAGACTAATGAATAGGAACAGCAAAACAATACAACTGCAAAGAACTATTTTTAATCAGTTTCTTTTATACCTACAACTTACAGTGTAAAAGTCTTCCCCCACACCATTTTTTTATTTGTTTGTGGTTTGTTTCAGATGTTAAATGCCATAATAATTATAATATTCTTCTCTTTCTCAAAGAGACTTTGAAAGTTTTCTTGGACACGTTTACTCCATTACAGACTTTGGAAGACTGGTGTGTGAAGTGGATCATTTTTTTTCTACATGAATGCTGTAGAATATGTACCAAAGTTTTTTGACAACATGACTATATAAGAGATTTCTTTCTTCCTAAAGAAATAATAGAAAGGAAAGAGGAAAAACATTCAGCTTTAAATTATGTAGCTTTCCATATGCCATCCAGCAAGATTTATGAACCTAAGTAAAGGATCTAGCTGAAATGAAAAGTGATGTTAAAAGTATAGATTAATTTAAGATGAGGACATTTGAGAATCATGTGTTTAGTTATTATCATTGTTATACAAACATTGTCAAATCTGGTGGGAAAACAGAAGAGGTCCCTTCCCTTCCCTTCCCTTCCCTTCCCTTCCCTTCCCTTCCCTTCCCTTCCCTTCCCTTCCCTTCCCTTCCCTT